>CM032336.1:1674136-2166618 GCA_019022515.1 Quercus aquifolioides | reverse complement strand
GGGAAACTAACTTCAATACATGGTACTAGGGATCTATTGTCACGGACCAAACCTATGGGAAACTAACTACTTACAGGGGGATCTAAGTGTTGGACAGAACCAAGGTCTTGTATGCTCCTCGGACTCAAACCTATGGGAAAACTAGCTACTTACAGAAAAATCTAAGTGTTAGACGGAACCAAGGTCTCGAATGGTCCTCGAACCCGGACCTCCGGCAAAACTTGCTGCCCTCGGCAAAGGCATAGATAAGTGCAAGCCCACGAGCATCGCTCAAGGCATTCTAAAGCGCATTGAACCTAACCCCTTAGCATATTCAGCAACTAATGACTTTCCTAAGTATTTTCTACTATTTACAATACCTAGATCAGAGTAAAAAGCATGATTAAACTCCTAAAATGGCGAAGCTAATGGTTAAAGCCCAGGCTGTGTCAATAGCAAAACTCATCACAATGATAATCAACGTATAATAAGTAATAAAAATAAAAATATATATAATATTGATGATTCGTACATTCAGCTTAGGAGAAGCAGTACAGTGCTTAAAAAAAAAAACAACAAAACAAAAAAAGGGAAAGCAATAACAACAAATGCAGGGAAGAAAAGGTAAAAGTTAGCCAAAGCAGCCTAGTTTTTCGCCTTGAGCTTTACTCCCCCTTGGGAGGCTGTCCAGAAGTGTCCTAGAGGTCCTCAGAACTTTGACCTAGGGGAATCGCCTGCAGAGGCATTACCGTGAGAGCTGTCTCCTTGGCTGGAGGGGCAACTCGGGGAAGGTCTCCCCCAGCAGGAAGAGCCTGAGAGTCAGCAGCAGGAACTTGGGGGCCAACGGAGGGCTTCACCACATCTGGGGGTGCTTCCAAGTTACTGGTTCCCCCTTCCTCAGACACCTTTTGTTGCTCCATGCCCTCGGCAGAACTATTGGTGGGAGTAGGATCCTTGGCATCATCGACCTGACCCCCGTTGGCCGCTTCGGGCGCGGTGTCGGCTTCAGAAATGGAGGAGGCAGCCTCTCGGATAGCGGGAGGATAGTACACTCTCTCGGCCTTCCTAAGGCCAGATGAAGCCTCGACCCCTGCCTGGTTGAGGGCCTCTTCCCAAGTCTGGGAGCAGTAGCGCCTGCATACTTTAAGGACCTGGGCCTTAAGGACAGCCTCGGTCTTGGCCACTCCCTCTGCGAAGGCCTCTTCCTCGGCCAGCTCTCTAGAGCTTTCGGCCTCTGTCCGTGCAGCCTCAGCCTCGGCTTTAGCTCTCAAAGCCTCATCCCTGGCGTGCTCGGCAACGCCTCTGGCTCCCGCTTCCTCGGCCAACTTTTGCTTTAAGTCAGCTATGTGCTCCTTAGCAATTTGAAGTTGACCCTCAGCGTCTAGGAGGCGCCTCGTCTGGTCGGCAGCCTGCTTTTGAGCACCCGCCAAGCCTGACACCGCACTGTCTCTAGCCCTTATCGCCTCTTTTAGAGCCTCCCTCACCTTCTTGAGCTCGCCCTCGGATTTACTAAGGACCCGCGTGGCATCTATCCGGTTGTCACACTCCTGCTCCAGGGCCCTGCTCTGTTTATTGGCCTCCTCTTCCAACCTATAAGTAGCCTGGACAGCCTGCAAATTGAAGCAGACAGATGATGAGTATGGGAACCAAGGGGTAAAATCAGCAAACTCTCAAGTAGCGGATGGCTTACCATGCCCAAGTACCTCTTCATGCTGAGGATGACCTCCTGCCTCTTTAGGCCCCCTAGCTCAGCCATGTCAGCAGGAAGCAGCAGGGATCTCTCCAGCGCATCGGCCACATATGCGCCCTTACCGCCCTTGAAATCCCTGAGGGAGGCGCTATCCAACAAGGGCTCCCCGCGGAGCATTGGGGCAGGCAGCCATGCCTGGGCGTCGGGCTGCCCTGTCGCCTCTCCCCCTTGGCCCTGGTGCCCAGTTTTCTGCTGTTTAAGAGGGCGTCGAGCCTCATCCCCCTCAGGGGAAGAGCGAGCCCTCTTGGCCCCCATAGGCCCTTTGCCCTTAGGGTCATTCTTGCGCTTGGGATCAGCAAGCTCGGGCCTCGGCGGCAAGCTCAGCTGAGGCGGAGGTGGAGGAAGCTTAGATTGGGAAGAGGACGATCTAGTCCGGACCGACTGAGACTTGGATGGAGAAGGAGGAAGCTTGGGTTGGGACTTCTTCGGCTCGTCCCTCCCTGGCTGACCCTCGAGCAGGTCATATAGGCTTGTCTGGGGTTGTCTCTTGAAACCCACCTCGATCTGGGGAGAAGTCCTCGCAGAGAAAAGATCGGCCTCGGTCAAGTCAGGATCGCCCAGGTCACTAGAAGGATCCTCGGACGTAAGGACTTGGCCAGATACGCCAAATTCGTCCTCGGATGGAATCGAATCAGCAACTTCTTCCTCTCCTCCTAGCCCTTCTCCCTCGGCGTCCGCAGCTTGAGTAGAAGTAGAGGGTTCGACCAACAGAGTGCCTTCAGGAAACAAAAACCCTTGCTCCACCACAGTTATCCCGCGAAGTCGTGGGTCGCCGACTTTGATTACATGCTTTGGAGCTGGAAATGACTTCTGGGTCGGATCGTACCCGAGGATCTTGTGGGCGGCTCGAACTTGGTTATCTGCCTTGTTCAGAAAGATCTCCGCCCTAAGAACAGCCTCCAGGTCCTCCTTGTTGACCAGATTAAAGTGACGCTCGAAGGTGCGCGGATCTGCAAAAAGAAAAGAAAACTCCTGTCATCAACTGAGCAAAGTAGACTTACAACAAAAAAGAAAAAAGCTAGACCCTCTCCTACTCTAAGTACCCCACCTGGTGTCCCCTCCTCCATCGGACAGTAAAGGCCATCGTGCCACTCCCTGGACACGAGGAGAAAGTCTTTGTTCAGACCCTTACTAGACTTGGGAAGACACTGGATAAGCCGGACCTTATCGTCCCTCGTCTTCATGTAGTAAGTCTTACCCTTTAGCTGCTGGAGGTTGTAGCACCAATTCACGTCATGGTGGGTCAACCTCAGCCCCATCTTCTCGTTCAAGGCATCCACACAACCCAGGATCTTGAACGCATTGGTGGCGCACTCAGTGGGGGCCAACCCAAAATACGTAAGATAGCCCCTCATCACCGGCCCTATGGGGATCCTCATACCGCCCTCAATGAATGCAATCATGGGAATGGCGACCTCCCCCTCCTTCCTCCGAATGCGCCATTCCCCTTCCGCACAATACCTCAGGCCCACGTTGTCGGGTATCCTGTAATCGGCGATGAATTTCTCCATCGCCTCCTCAGACTCAACTAATTTCTTAAATCTACCCATCCCTTACAATGACTAAAGGACTCAGGAAAGGGCTAGGGAGAGAAAGGAGTCAGAGAAGAAGTTCGAGCTAGAGAGAAGAAGACTTACAGAAATAAGGAAAAGCTTCTCGGACAGGCTTTTTGTGCTGAAAAAGTTGTGGATGTAGTTGAAGATTTGACCGAATTCAGTGAACGCGCGCAAGAACTCTTGAATGCCAAAGCGAAAAGGCCAATCAGTTCGAACGGGTATTTATATCCCCAACTTAAAGTAACTGTGCGAGTTTCCCCGCCCATAAAGCTAGAGGAACCCCAGCCGTGCGATTAGCATCACACCGTTGAACGTGAGGAGCATAGAGCCGCCAGAATTTAATGAGGGCACGACCCGCGTACCGAGGTGCCAGGAACATGCCTTGGGCAGAGGAAGGGACGCTGGCGCTGACGGAAGACAAGACGTGACAAGCCATAACAAGGGCCCGAGGACATCAAAATCCTCCTCCCGGTCCGAGGAGCCAGACAACAGGATTTTGAGGGGCTATTGTGGGGCCTAATAATCTGGCAACCTCGGCCCATCTTATATCCGGCCGAAGGCCCATGACGAGGATCAAGAAACGTCCGAGGAGGAACGCAGAAAACCCAAAGCGCCAGGAAACATCGCCGAGGATGATGTTGTCCTCGGACACCTGAGACCATTGGAGGGGAAAGTAACGGGCCACCAGAAGCGGCCTTCCTGAGCATCCAAAGAGAAAGAGCAAGTACAACGTGTCAGCAATGGAAGCATGGTGGAGGTGCAAATCCAGGATGAACTGTCACCTCCACATTAAATGTCCACAACTAATGTCCTAGCCACATTAATGAGGACATGACCCCTGAACAGTGCCGCCTTGATTGCTGCAACCCACAGAAAGAATGGGAAGGCGGCTGATGGGACAAGTACTCAAGTAGTGGCCTGGTTGATCGACAAATGTAAGGCTAGGATCAATTGAGAGGTTGATATATAATGTAAGGGATCCCTCTGTAAATGGGGACGGGAAAATCTGGACTAAAAGGTACTATAGCAACTGGTATTCTCTCAGAAACTCTTGTAACCATTCTCTGAAGAAGGAATAAGAGCTTTAAGCCCCCAAGAGAAGGGCCGAGGAGCACCATTGTGCATCTTGACTCCTGTCCTAACTATTAGATCCACATGCAACCATGCATGGCCGTTGCATCCCTCATTAGCGCCTAGTTCTTTAACCCGCTCTCTATAAATTCATTGTACCGGGCTAACTGGGCTTGAGTCCACTCTCTCAATAGCAGAAGTGCTCAAACCCGGACCCTACAATCTTTTTTCATTAAAAAAATTACTTTATATTTTTCATTAAAAAATTTCTTTTATGTTTTGGTAGACTTTGTTTCAATTATTTCCAATGCAACTAAAATTGAATAATAATATTATATTCCAAATTAATTTTTTTACATAAATATTAGAAAAATAAAAACAGAAATGCATTTTATGTAAATAATTAGTGCACCATGTATAAGTTTTTATCTTTTTCTATTATCTTTTTGTTGACTTCTTCGCATAAGTTTTTGAAAGCTCTTATTCTTTCACATCATTATTATAATAATTTTTTTTTTTCAAAGCTAAAAATAATGACCCTTTATAATTTTTTTTTAAAATTATTTAGAACTTGTCATTTTTTGGATAAATCAACCCAACACTAAATAAATTTGGATTAGTTTAGGTTAAATCTTCTCTAAACATATTCTATTTGAATTAAGCAAGTTATTTTCTATAAATTGTTTAATTTACCTTTTATTTATTAATTAAACATGTATTCTATATAATTTTTTTGTCAACTTTCTCATGCACTGCACGATTTAACTACTAGTGTAACATAAAATAAAAGCATTTGTCTTTTTTTTGTTTACTTCTTCTAATGTCTAATATTACCACATAAGCTTTGAAAAGCCGTTTTTTTTCCATTATTCTAATATACATTTTTTTAATGAAGTTTAAATTCAATTAGGATTCATTATAAAAGCCCTATATTACACCTTCCAATAAAAATATGCCATATTATATTTTATTGGCATCAAATTCCATATTTAAAAAAACAATAAATATAAAAACCATATTATATTTTATGATATTTCCTGTAGATTGTACGTATGAGTCCACATTTTTCCATTT
Source organism: Quercus aquifolioides (assembly GCA_019022515.1). NCBI lineage: Eukaryota > Viridiplantae > Streptophyta > Magnoliopsida > Fagales > Fagaceae > Quercus > Quercus aquifolioides. The sequence continues at coordinate 2,161,188 of CM032336.1, read as the reverse complement.
CAGATATTATGATGATATTTACATCATAACAGTATATTATACATTAAAGCAAAAACAATTTATGCATTGCATGAGTTAGTAACTAGCAGAAAAATATGATAACAATCCAACAAATAAGACAAAATTAATTTTAGATGAAAAACCTTTAATTTCATTGATAATGCAACTTGCAAGAAGGAATATTGAACTTTCGGAACTTGGCCATTGGTCCCCACCGTCGTAATCCTAATCTGAAAACTAAGATTCCAAGCTGAAAACTAAGTACGAGTGTATATCATAGTTTAGGAATTTGAAAATTCAAAGGCAACTAATTTACTTTCAACTTTCAAAGTTCAATAGTTGACTCCACAACCTTGGGCTTACAAAGTGTTGGGACACAAAGGCTTCCTAGTTCCTATATACCGTTAAGCCACTTCCTCGAGTGGTAAGAAGGGCTAAATATGTTGTTATAAGGCACCCGAGATCACCTGCATCGATGGTTGGACACTACATGAATGTTCAAGCAGGAAGACTGATTGTACCACTGTTCACGACTCCGTTATTTTCAAAAAAGAGCAAGAGAGAACTCATTTACCTACACTAGTTTATGTGAATATCCGCAATTGACGTGCAAATGTTCACATTTCAAAAAGCGAAATAAAAGTCCACCTTTAAAACATGAAAGTGTATGTGAAAAAAAAATTGTTGAAGTTGGGTTAATTTTGGATCATTTGTGTTTAGTTTTATGGTGTGAGTGGGTCTTCTACCTTTTATCTCAAAAAATGGTTGGGAAGCTGGAGAAAAAGGACGTCCTTGAAACATGGGCAATGATCTCATGGGCAATTTGGAATGCTAGAAACAAGTTTTATTTTGAGTGAACTCAAGCTCCTTCAAAAAAAATCCATGATAGTGCTGTGGGCTTTCTCAAAGAGTACCAGAGGCATATGGCTACTCAGCGTCCTTAGAAGGGTTGTGCGGCCATCTTGTTCTATAAGTGGCCCTCCGATTTATTATTTTTTTCATACTGCAATGTTTTGCCTGTGCTGGCACTTGGTAAGCTTTCAAAGCCTGTTTTGAAAGCTTCTCATATGTTTTCTTTTTCTTTTTTTTTGGATCTTTCTTTCAATAATATTTCTATTGTTTCTCTCCAAAAAAATAATTTGAAGATAGGTGATAGATTTTTTTACTAATGAGAGGAAGACACGTAGGGAGAAGAATCTAAACCTTATCACTTTACCTAAAAAGTGACGAGGGCTGAAAAAAAAAATATTAATTTTTGAAGATAAGGTGGTAGATTTTATACCAATGAGAGGAAGACACAAGGGGGAGAGAGAAATTTAAAACCAATTTTAGAATATTTCGATCGGGTCAGTTTATGCGGGTCTCTAATCCTTTAACTCGTCACCCGAACCAAAGTTTCGGTTTTCAGAGAAAGAAGAGGGCGAAAATGGGTAACTAGCAATCATTTTTCAACTATATAATTAGCAGTCAATGTTTGTAAACTATATTTTTTACTAGCATCTCGAGTCTAAGAGACTCAATTTTCATGGTCTAATAACATCTGATGTGGCATCATTTTCCACGTGACGACCGCTTAAAAATCGAGTTTCTAAGACTTGATTTGTAAACCAAAAAAATTTAAAAAAATTTTAAGTCCCAAGCCTCATGTACAAGCTGAAACACCAAAAAAAAAAAAAATACAATCAGATCACAGAGAGAGAAAGTCAGATCAGAGAGAGAGAAAGTCTCGCAGGCCGCGTGGCCAGGGCTCGCGCGTAGCTTGGGCTCGCGCGAGGCCTGGGCTATGCATTCGGCCTGGGTGCACCTCCGCGGCCTGGGTCTCAACCAGATCCAGTGCAGGTGCTGTTTTCTTCGGCTTCTTTCTTTTTTTTTTCTTCTTCGGCATCTTTCTCTTCTTTTTTTTTGGCTCTAATTTCTTTGTTTTGTTGGTGCTGTTGTTCTTTTGTTGGTGTTGTTGTTCCTTTTTATGGTCTGGGTTTATAAATCGGTCTGGGCTTATAAATCGAGTCTTAGAGACTCGATTTCTATGTGGGCGCCACGTGGAAAAAGATGCCACATCAGACATGATCAGGCAATGAAAATCGAGTCTCTTAGACTCGAGATGCTAGTAAAAAATATAGTTTGCAAACATTGACTGCTAACTATATAGTTGGAAAATTATTGCTAGTTACCCATTTTGGCCGAAAGAAGACCCATATCTGACCTACCAGGCTATTTAGATCAACTCGTTAGGCTTCGATTCTGTAATATTCGAAAAAAAAAAAAAAAAGGATTTAAAAGGAGGGATATTTAAGTAAAATTTTTGTGAGGCCAATTTTATAATTTCTAATTATAAGGGAGTTTTTAGAAAATAAGGTTGAAACCCTAATTATATATAAGCTTATTAAATCAACGTATAGGGAGGGATATTTTGAGAGAGAAGATTACCCAAAGACTGAAGTAGAGAATGATTGACTACATCCTTGAAGTAAGAGCTTAAGAAATCTTGTTCTTTTGTCAAATTTAGAGCGCGTTTGGTTTGCGCGTCCACGTTGGGCGTCTGCATTTTCAGCTTTTTTTTTTTTTTTTTTTTTCACGCGTTTTAGCCAAAATTGTTACTGTTCATCACTGTTGCGGCTACTATTCATTGAACAGTAACCGCAATATTTGACTTTTCTAATGAACAGTAGACTGTGTGCACTGTTCATAGACCCACAAATTTTACTTTTTTGCAACTTTTTCATTCAAAATGGGTCTCACAGTACTATTCACACATTTAAAAATTATTTTACTACAATGTTTTTCAGTTTTCAGTTTTAGTTTTTAATTTTTAGCTATATTTAAATGGACCCTTAAATTTTAGGTGGGATTAAAATATTTTCTTATATGGATATTTTGACTAGAAGTAAAATTATTTAAATATTCAAAAGTTCTAAAAATGCAAAAATGAAGAAAAGCTTAAATTTATTTTTTTTGTAAACTGGACAGCGTACCTGTAGATTTTTCTAGCTTAGTGATAAGCGCATATTGAAGCTGTATATTTAAGCGGGTGAGGAGTCAAGTTTTTACACAGTGTTTGTGTCAGAAAACTGTACCGATTTGATAGATTTGGAGAAAACAAAGGCCTAGTGAGTATAGGTTTAGGACTGAGGTCTGACAAGTAATAAAAAAAAAAAAAGCTGTAATGTAAGTGCTTTACTTGAAGGATGGCCCACGTCCTTATCTTTTCTGGTCTTTCCTAGTGTGATATAGCACTAGGAGCTATAACTTTATCTTTTAAGGCATTAATGGTGGCAGAATAAATATATATATAGAAAAATATTATGATAGGTGGAATTTTGGTGTAAGATAAGCAGACAAATATGAGATATTTTTAATAGGCTTTTTTTTAGTCGGCACCGTTATAAGTTTTGAATTATTTGATTATTGAGTAGATGGTGCTTGTAAATTTGCTAGGTAAGATCTAAGGATTTTAGAGAAAATGTTAAGGAGAAGTTCTTTGTGGTGAGCTAGTTGGGGGTAAATAACTTTATCCTAATTAGTTTTAATTTGCGTATTTTAATTACTGAAATTTGTTTATAGTTGTTATAATTTTATTTCTATTGTATTACTGATTTCAAGTAAAGAATTATCATAAATATATCCGATTACTAAATATATTATGTATTTTATTTAATTGTTTTTTTAGTTATATTGATTTAAAGTAAGTAATTATAGAAATATCACAAATACATTTGAATATTGAATATATGATTATATATATATATATATATATATGTGTGTGTGTGTATTTTAATAAGATATATTTTTGTTAGAAACTATGATTTCTATATATGATTATGAACAATTTGACTATAAATTTATTCTAATACCCAGCCAATGGGGGTTATTTATTGGTACTCTAATGCACAATCACAGGAATATAGCGTGACCATAGTCATAAGATTGTTAAGAATATGAATTACGTTTGAATATTTGAACTATTTTGAGTCCTTAAAACTACATATGTGATTTTGGAAATGTTTGAACTTGTGAACTATTTTGAGTCATTAAAATTGCTTGTATTTTTTTGGAACATATTGTAAGTTATAGTTTTGATATATGGAAAACTGACTACTTTCTAAACCATCTATGATATATTTGTCAGATTAAAGTATGTGATCTATTTGCAGCTTATTATTTTAAGACTACGAAACTTTTTTAGTTATTTTTGAAAACTTATAGTATATTATAACTTTTGAAGACTCATATTAAATCTTATTACTTTACAGATCTATTGCTTGATAAAATTTATTAGGACTTTTGTTACTTATTGAGTTGTCAACTCACTCCCTTTTTCCCCTCCAATTTCAAATGGTGAAGAATAGCAAGTTTTGGGAATTTTGATGTTGTGTTGTGAGCAGGAAAGAAGCTTAGTAATTTTGGGATTGGATGGTCTTCTAATAATTTTATATTTATTGGCCAATTGGCATTATATACATGAGGTTTGAATTTTGTTCCTTTTAAATTATTGGAGATCTAAAGAATAAAGAAATTGTTGAGGTATTTTGGATTTATTTGAATTAATTTTTGAGGATAAATTTCAGTTGCTAAAAAGGCATTGTACACTTGTAGGGTACTTACTTTATAAGCGTGCGACAATTGTTACGTGCCTATCTTTATAGTTAGGTTCGAGGCGTGACAGGTTTAATTGGTCTAGGCGAGTCCTTGGCCTGCTGGACAGCCCTAGGTGGTGTTGCCAAGAAAGGGGGGTAGGGAAGGGAAAAAAATATTTATCTATAAAAAGAAAAAAAAAATGTAAACAGAGTAGACAAATAAATATTAAGGTTGACGTGAATGTTTGTTTATTAAAACAATTATTCCATGACCACAATTTCCCATAAATTGCAATTGGTTACTGGTTATTCTCATTGATTAGTAAGAATAGTTTAGCTAAAATTGTGCATAGGGTAGCCGCATGTAGATTGCTTTACTCTTTAACTATATTTTTGCTGAAAAGACACATTGATTAGTCAAATGGGCGGAACATCTTTTCACATGGGAGGAACCGTGGCAAGCGCCTATATAATACCGTGCAGTAGTAATAACCCATGATCGAATAATCTGTGTTTGTTTTTGTGGACTTTGTGAGACCAACAATAAGAGTGAATATATATGGCAAAGAGCAAGGTTCTTGTTGTAGGTGGTACTGGGTACATAGGGAAGAGGATTGTGAAGGCAAGCCTAGCACAGGGCCATATAACCTATGTTCTTCAACGCCGAGAGATGGGTCTTGACATTGACAAGATACAAATGCTTTTATCATTTAAGAAACAAGGTGCCAGACTCATTCAAGGCTCATTTTCCGATCACCAGAGCCTTGTTGATGCTGTGAAACAAGTTGATGTTGTCATTTGCACCATGTCTGGAGTTCATTTTCGGTCCCACAACATTTTGTTGCAGCTCAAGCTTGTTGATGCCATCAAAGAAGCAGGAAACATTAAGGTAAATAATCCTTTTTCGATTTTCTTTTAACTCTCATTTCTTTATTTCTGTTAAATGAAAACAAAATTACCTGTAGTTCAACTGGTTTGTATTTCTACCGCAATCTATCCTACAACTGTTTTTATAAATATCCGTACAGGGCCATATAAAATCGTCACAATTTGCTATATAAAATAATTGTAAAAAATTGTGTGATAAAAGATATGGTTTCGAATAACATAAAGTAAATTTTTTATTTTTCGTTTTTAATGGGGCGGCTCCTTCATATATTGTACATATTGTGTTGTTTGGTGCGATCCATCGGCACACGCGAACATGAATTTGAATGGACAGCGCATCTAATGAAGAGAAAGTGTTCATAAAATAATTTCTTCAACTAATGGATCAACGATTCCTTTCTCATCATTGAATAACCTTGTCTTTGCCAATTGCCATCATGGTTAAAGTCTTTTTTTTTTCTTTTTTTTTTAATCTTAAATTGAAGATGTTTTGCTGGCTGATATGATATAATCAAAATATGTGATTGGTAAGCTTATTTATTAGACAAAAATTGATTAGAAAATAAGTTAGTTTATTTGGGGGGAAAAATAAACTTTATTTTATTTATTTATATTTTTAATTCAATAGTTAGGAGTTGGGTGATTTGAATATGAATGTCTTTATTAGAAACACTATAAATTGTCAATTAAGCTGCAAGCTTTTTGCAAAAAATTAAACTAATTTGCTTGAAACTACTTCTATTTCACCTTTTGAAAAAATAAGTTAATAACAAATAAACTTAACCAAACTCACACAAAATTAAGTTCTGTGCAACTGGAGCTTTGTGTCTTAGCAATACCGTTGACTCTCTCCTCTTGATAGGATCTGGAACCGACCGAATTAAGAGAAAAAAAAATGAATTTCTTAAATGGCAACAATTTTAACAAAATAAAATAAAGTCCACAGATTTTGTAAAATACTCAAGATCAAGAGATGTATAAAAACGTTGGATAATTGTAAACACATTATCCACTAAAAAGAATTTTTGGAAGATTTTCATATTAATTCTTTAAAAGTTTCATCTATTGTTAGATGAAAAGAATAATAAAACCTAACAAACCACATAAACTGTGTAAGTTTTTATTGTTTTTTTTATTAAAAAAAAGAATATATATATATATATATATGTATATTTCATAATTAAATAGTTACAATAGAAGATAGAAAATTTGAAGCCTAAATGTTTTAGAAATAACACGAAGTGCCAATTAATTGACTTACAAAAATCTTGACATAGATTTTCATGCTTAAACTCAACGAATTTTCATAATAATGGTCAATACTTATTATTACTCCAAACACTTGTTAATGGTTCGGTCAAATTACTACACAAAATTAGAAGTCGAAGTCAATTTGATGCAAGTTATCTATCAAAAAAAACTTGGATGCAAGTTGAAATCAGTTTTGTTTATTCCTTTTTGCCAAAGGCAAACTTGAGGCATATATGATCATTAATTCACCATTTTTTTAATTACTCAATAGTTAAGGGCGGGTGATTTGAACATTTCTTAAATGTTTTTATTGAAAATATCAAGAGATACTAACTAATTGAGCTGCAAAACTCTTGATCTCGTCTATTCATCATTTGATACAAGAGTTGAGCCGACACCATTAATTCCACTTAGCTATGACGTTTGTTATCAAAAGTTTTTTTACTTTCTCCTTAGATTAAGACTCTTAGACTAATACACGCAATTAGGAGACCCTACGGAATAATTATTGCCAACTAAAAGACATTACTTTTTTTCTTTATGCAAAAAAACACGATAAAAGAGTCAAAATGCTAGCTTATCACTCAACGACTGATGGTGCAACTCAGTTGAGTAGTGTCAAAGAAATTAACTTATGGATGTGATAATGTAATGACAAAATAAAAAAAGGAAAAGTATATAACCATGAAACGTACAATAAAGATAAGGGACATAGTACACTTAATTTTATCCAAAACCACCCATCCAATGAAATCCACATAATCAAAGATATGATTACTAAACGAGGCAATGTTTGGTAAGGTTTGCAGTGGAGTTCTTGGTGCTAATACAAAATACATGAAATGTAGCTTGAGAATATAATTAACTAAAAGGAAAGAAAATCATTAGTGTCGTTCTAAAATATATGTGATGGTTGAATAGTTATCTTAAGTTAAAATAAATATAAAATTTCCTTTTTCCTTAAAAAAGTAAAATATAAATATAATTACTTATAATTAGCGATGGCATATTGCTTGGTCACATATGCACTATATGTCATAAACATTGCTTTGTGCTTGGCATGCTAGACTTAGCATCTGTTTGGAAATCGTTTATCTAGCTTTTTGCTAAAAACATTTTAATGAAAGTGTGCTAAAGTATACTTGTACCTTGAAATTTTTTGAAAATTTTAAAAAATGCGATAAAAAGTGAGATTTAAAAAAAAATATACATAAAAACTAAAAACTGAACTTTTAAGCTGATGTCAAATAGACACTTAGTTATCCTAATTAAGTTATTCTTTGTGCTTGGCATGTTACTAGTTATTCTTAAGTTATAATCTGTGCTTGTCATAAGTAATATAATTTGCTATATATCTTTCCTTAAAATCTATAATAAATTTTGAGTGGGGTTTGTAGTGTGTTGTTGTATTAAAAATTTAAAGCCTTATTCTTTTTCTTTTGTGTGTGTTTGTTTCTCAAAATACACATGACTTTAGTTAGAACATATATTAATCATCTATTTAAGAAACTCTTTATGAGAAATTGAAAAAAAAAAAAAAAAACTGTCAAAAAAGTTAATCACATCTTCATTTTTTCATAAAATGTTTCTTAAAATTGTTTATTAAAGCAAAACCTCTCCCTCTTTTTCATTTGACACGGTAAGTATATTCGACGCTACTTGATGTATAGTAACATTTTGCACCAAATTTTGTAGCGTTTCATACCATCTGAGTTTGGTACGGACCCCTCACGGATGGGACATGCTCTTGAACCTGGAAGAGTGTCATTTGATGAGAAAATGAGAGTGAGAAGAGCAATAGAGGATGCTAAAATCCCCTTCACTTATGTAACTGCTAATTGCTTTGCTGGTTACTTTGCTGGCAACCTTTCTCAAATGGAAACACTCTTGCCTCCAAGGGATAAAGTTACCATCTATGGTGATGGCAACGTCAAAGGTTCTCTCTCTCTCTCTCTCTCGATAGAAAATAAATTAAGGCAAAAATGCAATAATTTACATAACTAAACTGTTAATGATATTTTAGACTAAAACAAAATGTGGTGTATTTTTGCTGCAGTGGTTTACATGGATGAAGACGACGTGGCCTTATACACAATTAAAACAATAGATGATCCTCGAACATTAAACAAAACACTGAACATTCGGCCTCCTGAAAACATTCTCTCCCAAAGGGAATTAGTTGAGAAGTGGGAGAAACTTATTGGGAAGGAACTACAAAAGATTAGTTTATCACAAGAGGACTTTCTCGCCTCCATGAAAGGTAAAAAAAAAAAAAAAACCAAGAATTTTCTCTGAACCCCTTCCTTATATGCCTTTTAGTTTACTTGTTCAACACTATTTTCCTATACATATGCAGGACTGGACTTTGCTAGCCAGGTAGGAGTTGGTCATTTCTATCACTTTTTCTATGAAGGTTGTTTGACGAACTTTGAAATAGGGGAAGAGGGTGAAGAAGCTTCAGAGCTCTATCCAGATGTGAAATATACACGCATGGATGAATACCTAAAGATCTATCAATAAGTACACCATGTCCATGTGATGTCTCACTCATCGCTAGCTAGCTTCCAGTTGTTTCAGTGTGTGAAACAAGGCCCTTCGATCGATCGGTTACCCAATATTCATTGGGCTTCCAAGGTTCATTGGACTTTTGTCTAAAGATGGCCTTTTGAACTTAGTCAACACCTCCATCCATCAAAGCTTTATTTGCTTAATTTGCAGCTTCTCCAATTACAAGATTGCGTTTTTTTTTCTTTTTTTTTTTTGGTGGCTGGCCTTTTTTCGTCGAGCCGCCTTCTGTTTGTTGCGGCGGTTGTATTTCTCCTTTCTTTGTAGTTTTTTTATTGGGTCTGTGTTTGTTTGCTTCCCTCGAAGGTTGTTATAATATATATAATTATTTACTAATTGAACAAAAAAACTACATCCACAAGACTACTATGTAATAATAATATAATATATATATGTGTGTGTGTATATATAAGTAGTACACAAAAACCAATTTGTGGACTATTTTATTATTTAATAACTAAATTTTATGTTGATCTATACACAATCTGTTAGTGTATAGCTTAAGCTAGATTAACCTAATGGGCTTAGCCCAGTATACTGTACTTGTAGGTTACTCATATTACTTGTACTGCACATATGCCTAGCCTATATAAGTCTCTCTATTGTACATTATTATTTACACACAATATATAGACTATTCAGTCTTTCTCTCTCTCACTTTATATTGTTAACATGGTATCAGAGTCATTGCTCTAACCTAGTGGTATTTTTCGGCATTCATCCACTGCCCTCGCCTTCACCAGTAGCCACCGTCAGAAGCGAGTCACCGCCGTCACACCCAACCACTACCTCTCGGATCTAGTCTATTTATTAATCAAATCATCGAACCACAACTACGACGTGATAGATCAGACTTCTCTAATCAAAACCCGGCCAGAAACTGTCCCAAAGGAGCTCCCACACGCCCTCACGCGCCGCCCAAAGTTTCTGCCTATCGAAAACGCGCCGCACGTGCTCTCATGCGCCACTGTGATTCTCACGCGCCTGACAAGCTTCCGTCACGCGCCTTCACTCACGCCACGCACTACATGCGCTCAACTCCTCCGAGTGCCACGTCAGCATCACACCTCATCCAGTGACGTCAGCAGACAGGACCGTTGACTGTTGACTTCTGACCGTTGACCAGCAGTGTTGACCGTTGACTTTTGCTTGACTTTTTGACCAAAGTCAAAATTTTTGAACATGGCCTATCTTGCTTAGTTTTTTGGGCAGATTCCAATTTTGGGCTCCGTTTCTTCATTTGAGGTCTCTAAATCCCACTTTTTGGTCATTTTCTTTATTATGGCTTAACAAAATAACCGAGATATCATACGTCCTATTACCATTATGTTGGATAGTCCTACTAGCTATCATGCATAGTCTCAAAATATGACTATCTTTCTCAAGGGTCGAAAACTGTGGAGATATGTGACTGGTTCAATTCCTAAGCCAGTACCAAAACCTCAGTCCAAAGCCACAGCTACTGCAGATGCCTCCAAGACTGTTGTTACAGCAGATGATTATGAAGAACACCTACAAGAATGGGAGAGTATTCAGAGTAAGACTTATCTTGGTTTATCAATACCTCTATTCCCTCCATTCATAATCTTCTTCCTCGTCTTGAGACTGCTAAGGCTGCTTGCAAATTTCTGGCCAATCGTTATAATTGCACTAATGATTCAAGCCTGGAGTTCCACATTGAATCAAAAATTTATCAAATATGCCAAGAGACAGGTTAGTCTATTTCTAATTTTTATTCTCAGACTTCTACTATGTGAAAACAACTCTCTGCTGCAGATCCTCTACTAGTGTGTTCTAAGGACATTGAGTTCTTTGTCAAATATCGAGATCGCCATAAATTTATGCACTTCATGATGGGTTTACGTGAGGATTTTGAGCATACTAGGGCTACTCTGCTTAGCCGGTCTCCTACTCCTTCTCTTGATGTTGCAGTCAAGGAGCTCATTTTTGAGGAGAACCGTTGGCCTACTTATCACATGTCATCATTTGATCATGTATTAGCTACAGCATCTCCACAACCTCCTATAGCTACATTCGCTGCTCCTCCACGAGTAAACTCTGGGCGTCCCACCTCTCAGTCTTCCAAAGGTATTCGCTGTGAGTTTTGCCGTGCCAAAGGCCATGATATCTTAGTTTGTCGCAAACTGCAAAAATTTAAGCAAGAGCAGAATAAAGCTTCTCTTTCTCAGGCAGCTGCTGTATGTCCTTCCGATCCATCATTTCCTGCTGGTCCATCTTTAGCTTCCTCACTTACTATGGTTGATATTGAGGCAGTGATTCAGCGGATTTTATCCCAAACTTCCACTGCCCTTTCTGTCACCTCAAGTAAACAACCTTAGTTTTTTTATACTGCATGTTGTAACCATATGACTCCTGATGAATCCCAATTTTCTGATAAGGCACCCCTAGAACACCCCATCACCATTTACACTACCGATGGAACTCCTATGCCTGTTAGTTACAAAGGAACAATCTCTTCTCCTTGTTTATCCCTTAATGACACTTTTCATATCCCAAAGTTATCCCTAAATTTGCTTTCTGTTGGTCAACTTTATGAATTAGGCATAGATTTTCTATTTACTAATCATGGTGAGGATGTGCAAGATCCCTGGACAGGTCACATGCTTGGGACAGGCCATAAGGTTGGTCGCATGTTTAAGTTTCATGACTTGAAGATTCCTTCACAATTTGTTTCTGCAGCTGCTACCACTGCCACCCCTTCACCTGATCTATGGCATGCTCGTCTTGGTCATCCATCCTTATCTCATCTTTAGTTGTTAGCTTCTCAAGGTCATTTAGGTTCCGTTCAATTTCAAAAATTTGATTGTACTTCCTGTCATTTTGGCAAACAAACAAAATTGCCCTTTAATAATAGTGACTCTTTTTCTTCTGCACCTTTTGATCTTATACATTCTGATATTTGAGGTCCTACACCTGTCCCCACTGAGGGGGGATCTAGATATTTTGTCATATTTGTGGATGATTTTTCTCGATATACTTGGATTTATTTGCTTCACCATAGGTCTGAACTTGTGTCTATTTACCAAACATTTCATAAAATGATTGAAACACAGTTCAATCGCATCGCCAAAGTCTTTCGATCAGATAATGCTCAAGAATATAATGATAAATCTTTCCTATTCTTTTTAGACAGTCATAGGACCCTTACTCAGCGGTCATGTCCTTACACCTCTCAACAAAATGTTCGTGCAGAACGAAAGCATCGTCACATTCTTGATGTTGTCTGCACCCTTCTCATTTCTGCCTCTCTTCCTAAGCACTTTTGGGGTGAGGCCGCACTCACTGTTGTGTACACCATTAATCGTATTCTTTCCCCAACTACACACAACAAATCACCATTTGAGCTTCTCTATGGTCAAACCCCTGACTACTCCTTTCTTTGGGTTTTTGGTTGTGCTTGTCTTGTTTCTCTTCCTCTTCATGAACGAACAAAGCTCCAACCTCGTGCTCATCTCTATTGTTTCCTTGGTTATGGTGTATCTCAAAAGGGGTATCGCTGCTATGATCCCATTTCTCATCACCTTCGTGTCTCCTATCATGTTAAGTTTTGGGAATATCATCCTTTCACAAGTTTTCAGCAGTTTCCTACGTCCTCTTCCTCAGAGTCTCCCATTTTTACTGATCTTTTCCTCCCTCTCTATCCTGAACTTGTGGAGGATTTTTCAACGTCGGCTGCCTCTCCAGACGACTCATCTCCGGTTCTGTCCCAAGCATATGACCCGCCTGTCTTGGATCCTGTGGCACCACCCTTTCTTGAGTCTCCTGTTGTCCTAAACTTTGTTGTTCCACTTGGGTAAGCATTCCTCCCCCTTATCTCACTGATTATCACTGCTCTTTTACTCTTGCCATCCTCTGTGAACCTCACACATATCGTGAGGCCCATATTGACCCTCTTTGGCAGCAAGTTATGAACGAAGAACTAGATACTCTTCATAAGAATCACACTTTGGATATGGTTGATTTGCCTTCTGGTCAGTCTATAGTAGGTTGTAGATGGGTTTACGAGATCAAGACCAAGGCTGATGGATCTGTTGAACGGTACAAGGCTCACTTAGTTGTCAAGGGCTTTACTCAGGAGTATGACATTGACTATAAGGAAACATTTATTCCTGTTGCTTGCCTTACATCTGTCAGATGTCTCATTGCTGTGGCTACTATTCATCATTGGCCTCTTTATCAAATGGATGTGAAGAATACTTTCCTCAATGGAGACCTCAAAGAAGAAGTGTACATACAACCACCCCCTGGTTTTCCACACTCAGGCAGTCAAGTTTGTCGCCTTCGCTGTGCTCTTTATGGCCTTAAGCAGGCTCTTCGAGCTTGATTTGAAAAGTTTAGCTCAGTTATTGCTCAGCAGGGTTTCACTTCGAGTCCTCATGACATTGCTCTCTTTGTCCAAAGATCCTCTGCTGGTATCACTCTTATTCTTATTTATGTTGATAGTATGATTATTACTGGAGATGATTCTGCAAGTATCCGCTCTCTTCAGCACTTCCTTAGTCAACATTTTGAGATGAATGATCTGGGCACTCTCAGCTATTTTCTTGGGCTTGAGGTTACCTCATCCTTTAATGGCTACTATCTTTCCCAAGCTAAATATGCTTCTAATCTTCTTTCCAAAGCCGGTATCACCAATAACAAGACTATTTCCACTCCCTTGGAATACAATGCAAAGCTCACACCCTTTGATGGTGAACCTATATTCGATGCTACTTGCTATCGTCAGTTGGTTGGTAGTTTGATCTATCTCACTGTTACTTTTCCGGATATTTCACATGTCGTGGGTATGGTTAGTAAGTTCATGGATGCCCCTTTTTCTGTCCACTATGCTATCGTTCTTCGGATTCTTCGATATGTCAAGGGCACACTTTATCACGGACTCCACTACTCCTCTCGGTCTTCTCTAGAGCTTTATGCTTATTCAGATGCAGACTGGGCTGGTGATCCGACTGATCGATGCTCTATCACAGGTTTCTGTTTCCTGTTGGGTACTTCTCTTGTCTTGTGGCATAGCAAGAAACAAGATGTGGTTTCCCGTTCTAGTACTGAGGCTGAGTATCGTGCCCTTGCCTACACCACCTACGAGCTTGTCTGGCTTCGCTGGCTCTTGGCTGACATGGATGCTCCACAGCCTACTTCCACTCCTCTTTATTGTGACAATTGTAGTGCTATCTACATTGCTCATAATGATGTCTTCCATGAACGCACTAAACACATTGAGATCAACTACCACATCACTTGCCAGCATCTCAAGAAAGGCAATCTCAAGTTGTTCTCCATCTCCTCTGCTAACCAGCCTGCTGACATCTTCACCAAGTCTCACCCGCCTAGTCGTCTTCGAGATCTAATATCCAAACTCCAGTTGGCTTCCTCCTTGCCAACTCGAGTTTGAGAGGGGATGTTAGTGTATAGCTTAGGCTAGATTAGGCCAATGGGCTTAGCCCAGTATACTATACTTGTAGGTTACTCATATTGCTTGTACTGCACACATGCCTAGCCTATATAAGGCTCTCTATTGTACATTATTATTTACACACAATATATACATATTATTCAGTCTTTCTCTCTTTCACTTTATATTGTTAACACAATCATCATAAGTAAATAAAAATATTCAACCCGAACTTGTGAATCTTTTACCTAAAGTAAAAACCAATTGACTCATACCCGACCATTTTTTTTTTGGTCAAGTTGGGTCAACTCATCTATTCATGACTTGACCCATCTTTTAAACTTTATTATTATTATTATTATTATTTTAAATCAAACCAAATAAGCTTGCAAAAATCATTTTAAATACTAAACCATGTAAAGATAACATGATGTTAACCATTCCCAAAACGAACAATACCTGATTGGGGAAAGATTCATTCCCCCCACAGTTTACATCATTACTATGCCGAGCAAATTGTGATGGTAAATTGTTTTATTTTATTAGTTTTGGTAATTTTTTGATTTAAAAAAAAGAAATCAAATTATTTTAATTTTTTATAGCTTTTCTAGGCTATTTAATCGATGTTACATAATTAAATGACATGACATGTGTTAGGTCACAATCTGAATGACCCCTTGTGATAAACCCTAATTAATTAATTAATTAGCCAAGTTGTTTAATTAATCAATTAAGCATGCAATTGCGTGGAAGCACAAACAAATCACCAAATACTAAATATGCAGCGGAAAAAAAATAACACGGTGATTTGTTTACGAATGGGGAAAAACCCTAACGGCAAAAACCCCACCGGGTGATTTTCAGGTCACCACTCCCGAAACTCCACTATTATCAAATCAAGCGGTTACAAGAAAGGAATCCCAAGTACCTTACCAACCTACAGTTGAACCCTTACCCCAATACCCAATTGGACTTGATCTGTAGTGACAATTTCCACCTTTGATGCACGGCTCCCAAGTACATGACTAACCAATGCGCGGATCCCAGTACGCGACTTCAGAACACCAACTTAAGAAAGAATGGTTGGCTGCAAAGTTCTTCAGTTCATCCACGTGATGAATAGCAGGAAGATGCTTGGTTACAAAACCCTATGGTGCAAAGACACAGCAACTTCTTGATGAAGGATGAACTAGGTCAAGAACTTCGTCTGTTGATCACAATTTGCATAAACAGAGATTGCTCAATGATAATACAACTTGTGTCACCCAAAACGGCTCTTAAAATAATCCTTTTATATGTTTAGGGTTAGAAGAAAAGAAGTCCCAAAAACATATTCACGGATCCCAAGAAAATCAGATTTGGAATTCTGACTTTTTAAATCTCGACAGATAGCAGGTGTCGAGGTAGCTATCGAGAGGTGTCGAGCTTTAAAAATTCTGCACTTCAACTTGCTTTCTCTTGGACAGACTTGATGACTTCAACACTTGACCTTGAAACATAGTTTCTTAAAGTATTAAAAACACCTAGATCTACCCAATTACAAGTAGAGTGCGTTTTGTCAAAGGATTAGCCAATTTACATAAATAAGTAAGACATATGTTCTTAGCATGTAAAACACATATGTCCTAATACCAATACCAATGGGCTTGGTTTGCGATCGAATGCTATAAAAGATTTGTGCCCCCTCATCCTTCACCAATTGGTGGTTGGATGGATTGGTAAGGCACACGGTCCGACAACATGTTTTCATTGGATCAACTATCAATCTATCAAATGTAAAATATTCTATATACAACAAAATATTAGAATACCTATACCACCTCAACCCCCTCATTATCCTGGTTTGAAATAAATGATCTATAGTTCTATTATATAATATAACTCCGACAATACGTTTCCTACCCCTCATTATTCTAGTTTGAAAATAAACATGATCTATAATTGATGAACACTATGCCCACGACAATACATTACCCACCAATAAACCATATAAATAACACTTAACATAATTATACTTTATTATAGGAGCTTTAAATAATTTTTTTTTTTAAATACTAAGTATTTTTAACACACATGGAGAAAGTAAATAAGATCTTAAATAAACTAACAGTAGTGTATATTCAAAATGACCTAATATATATATGTAAGGTTGAAATTTATCTACCATCTTGTTGGCTTTATTCCGTGCCAATTTGCTTGTAATTTAGCACTTAGTAACCTTGTATTTAGGTGGGATTCATGTAAGGGTAGTGTGTGAAGAATGTGTGAAGAGAGTGTGAAGAAAAGCTCAAGTTTGTGCAAAGAAGCAGTGTTTCGCTGCTAGGACTCGCGACTGACTCGTGACTGGCAAGCCGCCAAATGCAGGCACATGAGAAGCACATAGGGGAGCTGAAGGGTCGCGCCAGCTGTCGCACTACAAGACAAAAGTCCCAGGTTGGCCAGATCGTTACTTCGCAACTTGAACTCGCAACTTGGACAAGCCGCGAGGTCAAGCCACCAACTTACCCTGTTTGGCAAAAACTGTCTCTTCGTATTCTAAACACACACCACTATATATAGACCCTTATACCCACTAAATTGAGAGAGCTTCCAGAGAGAATTTTGTGAGAGAAACTCTAGAGAAATACAAGATTGATTCATCCATAATCTTTACCTTAGAGACTCTACAAATTCCTCTACTCTCTTCCTCTCCATTGTCATACCCTTGAGAGGTGATTGACCAAATCCTTTTCTCACCACACCCACGTCTGTGAGAAGGTTCATTTGGTGTTAAGAGAAGCAGTTTGAAAGGAACCAATAAACATTGGTTGATGCTATGGTCTAGTAGCGGAATCCGGGAAGCTAAAGAAGAAATAGGTTCGGTGTAACCTCATTGGAGCAAGAAGCTGGGAGGGCTTAGGTACTTGGGTAGATTAGGCTTGGAGGGTCTTCTGCTGTTCATGTATCCCAACTACATTCTTTACTGGATTATTTGACCGCTTGGAGGGCAGCGGAGAGGTTTTACGCCGAGGACTTCGGTTTCCTCTTTGATAACATATTGTGTGTTGTCTGTGTGTTTGCATCTTCCTTCCCTTTATCTTTGCCTTATATTTACTGTTGTGGATGTGTTTATATTTGGCTTAGATTAGTTATCAATTCTGTGATTGGCTTATGTTCATGTTCCGCACATTAATTGTTTGATTATAAGCTTGAATTGATAATTTATAAATTGAGGTCTAAACGTTCAAGGGTGTTTTAGACACATATTGAACTTTCAATTGGTATCAGAGCGGGTACACTTGTTGTGGTTTTAATACCTGAGTGTGATCCTTGACCCCTTGTTGAGATGGATAGGTCTCAATCTCTCAATGTACCACCATTGATGGTAATAATTATGCCTTCTGAAAAGTTAGAATGAAAGCATTTCTATGCTCTATTGATGATGTCGTTTGGGATGTGGTTGAAGTAGGGTGGACTAGGCCGGAGGCTGCTAAATCTACTTAGGATAAGGCAGCTCTTGCGGCAGCCAATGCTAACAGTAAAGTTTTAAATGCTATTTTCTGTGGTGTGTCTCCAGATGAATTCCACAGGATATCTCACATGATAGTGGCTAAGGAAGCTTGGGAGATTTTGGAGACAACTTATGAGGGGACTAAGAAAGTGAAGGACACAAAACTCCAAATGCTTACCACCAAATTTGAAGATAGGTGAAGATGAATCGTTGGATTCGTCCTATGGGAAGCTCAACGAAATTGTTATTGCTAAGCTCAATCTTGGTGAGAAGATTGAAGATACTAAGGTGGTGAGAAAAATCTTGAGGTCCTTGCCTGAAAATTTTAAAGCAAAAGTCACAGTCATAGAAGAGAGTAAAGACTTGGATGAGATCAAAATTCAAGAGCTGATTGGGTCTCTCCAAACATATGAGCTGGGACTGCCTTCCCACAAGATAAGTAAATCGCTTGCTCTGGAGTGGAGAAGGAAGTAGCATTTCTTGCAAAGAACTTCCGCAAATTTCTGAAGATGAAAAACAGTGGGAAACCATTCAACAGAGGGAAGTTTTCATTTTCAAGAGGTGATACGAAAGAGTTTAAGAGGAAAGAAGGGAAGGATTCTCAACCTCCTTCAGACATTGTGTGCTATGAGTGCAATGGCCATGGACATCTAAAGAAGGAGTGTCCAAATTTTCTGAGGGGAAAAGGCAAGGCTTATGCCACAACGCTCAATGATTCAAACTCTTCTGATTCTGACTCGAAAGAGAGCTGTGACGGAGAGGGAAACTACTCCGCCTTCATAACCATTACTCATGTGGAGTCATCAGATGACTTGGGTGCACTTGTGAAGGAGCTTGGTGAGCATTCTGATTTAGAGTCTATTGAGATTGTGGAAGAATCAGATGCTGAAGAGGAAGAGAATACAACTAATCTTCAAGAAAATTACTCCTTACTACTTGAGAAGTCGGGAGAGTATGCAAGGGTAGCCAAGGCGGCTATGAGGAAAATGAAAAGAGCTGAGGAGGACCACAGAAGTCTCTTGGTCAGATATAAAGAGGCTAAGTGTGAAATTGAAACACAAAATGGCGAGCTGTCTGAAGCCTATATGAAGGTGAGGTTTCTTGAGCAAGAGGTAGTGCAAGCTCATGCCAAGATAGAGAGAGTCTCCTCCCAGAAGTTAGAAGATGTTATATCATCTCAAAAACCTTCCTCAGACAAGTCCGAGTTAGGATACACCGGAGGAAGTTGCTCATCAGCCAAAGTCACCAAAGAAGTAAAGTTTGTGAAGGCAAACGAGACGGTTGTAGAAGAGCCCATTCTTGAGAAAGTTGAGGATGTAAAGAAGAAGAATGTGACTAAGCAACGAATGGTGAATAAGCCCCGAAATCAATCTGCCGTCAAGCATGAAGCTAGAGGAAGATCAATTCCGAGATCTCAACGGGGTCCTAGAACGGATTATGTGTGTCATTATTGCAGATTGCAAGGACATACCAAACCCAACTGTCAAAAGCTGAGATCAGACAACAATGCAAACGCACCTCGGTCACGAGGAAGGAGAAATGACATGAGGTCTTGGGGTGGTGAGCAACCAAGAAGTCAAAATCGTGATCCAGGAATGATGGACGTGATGAAGATGATCGGTGCCTTCACCAATTGCTTGGAAAGCTTCACATGAAGGTTTGACAGTCCCAACTCTCGTACCCGATCCGTCAAGGATATCACCCTAAACGCACGTGACGTGTGGGTGACAAAGGGTACTCATGCATAAGCATTACAACATTTCCATGCATTAATACTTCCCATATTTGTGAATATGCTTAGTTGTGTGCTTCTTGCTAGTATTTAGGTTGTTATTTTGTGTGTGTGTTTGTCTTTGGTTCAAATGTTTTTACATTGTTTTTTATGTTATTTTTTTTATCAATCTTTTACTGCTTTTGTGTCAAAAATCCAAAAACACACAAAAAGTAGAAAATCCAAAAAGTTTGATCGGTTTTGTTCAGTTTTGTCTCAAAGCATGTTTTGCCTTGTACCTTTGTACTTATGGCTTTGTGCATTTAACGAGCTTAGCTTGTCTCTTATGCACTCATATCATTGTGGAAGAAATTCTGAAATCTATGTGACTGTTGTAAATAGATCTTCAACCTTGTCATGAATAACTAGTGAATGGTTTTGTTGATCTTGAGACATGCATAGACTCATGCCTATATATCTTCCCACTTTTTATTTTTATGCTTAAAAGAGCTCTCTAAATGTAAATATCCAAATGAAAAGAGATATAGAGTTGCAAAAACCTGTCGCACATACTAGTATTCGACTAGGAAAAAGGGAAAGCGACCAAAATAAAATGTATGATGCCCAAAAAGCCAAAGGCTAACTCATCAATTGAAATATCAAAAATTTCAGGCATCTATCTCACAATGAGATTTTCTTTGCTCAAAAAGTGCAAATGATATGTTAAATATGGAGCCAAATGAAAAGCTTCAAAGAATTGTTATCAAGTGCATGTGGGAGGTCATATATGCATGTTTCTATAATTGAGATAGGTCACATTATCTAGTGCGAGTTGTGTATGCCTTGATTGAATTGATCATTGAAGCTTCACATTGGACTAAGGACTATCTCATTTTTGATATCCACACACAACACACAAGTCTATGTTCAATGAATGCCATATTCATTTGTGTGATTGTACTTGATTAAATGTGTTTTCACATACTCAATCTTTGTTGATCAAACACATAAAGATTTTTGAGTGTTTTTAGTTTGTTTTTGGAAAGTGTTTTGTTTTTACAAAATAGTCAAAAATTTCAAAAACAGTGTTGCCCTGTTTTGGCGACTAAGTCGCGGGTTGGTCCAGTTGCATGCTTCAGTCGCGAAGCTCTCTCCGAGATTTTCGCGGGTCACTGGCGGGTCAGCATCCCAGTCGCAAAAAAGACTTAGAAATTTTTTCAAAATTTGTGTTTTTGCATATTTTGCGGCTCAGTGTGGCGACTTGTTCGCGGGTGGAAGGTCCAGTCGCGAGGGGTACACAGAGATTTTTGCGGCTCAGCTTGCCACTCCCTCGCGGGTAGATCTTCCAGTCGCGAAAAAAACTTAGAAGATTTTTCAAGAATCTTGTTTCATAGTGTTTCGCGGCTTACCCTGGCGACTTGATTCAGTCGCGAAAAACGCGTGTTTTGCGTTTTAAAGACAGTTTTTTAAATGGTTTTTCAGTTTTTCCCTCGAATATCAGTGACTGTTCATTGTCTTCTTCATTTCTCTCTCTCAAACACTCCGAGTCTCACTGAAAAGGAATCCATTTTTGCATCATGTCTTCTTCAAACACCAAGAAAAAGGTATGGGTTTTCCTTCCCTCACTTCATTCTTACTGTTTTGACCATTATTTTCTTGATTTGAATGTTGCACCTATGTTCTGCGATATAATGTGTTCAAAAATGGGTTTGCTCAAATCTTTGGGTTCTGCTATTTGGGGTTTGTCTGCTCCTGCTTTCTGTTTGACTGTTATTTTTGTTGTGAATATTTTGGTCTTTTGGTTGGGTTTGTTGAATGGGTTTTTGTTGTCAATGACTTGTTCAGTGTTGCTTCACATGGTGTTTTGACTTATTTTTTTTCATTGATTGTCTCTGTCTGTGCATATCACTTTCATGATATTGTGTCGAAATGTCTGTTGTCTGTGACACTTTGCAACTCATTTTTGACAGAGTGAGCTGTAATGCCTAGTACTCTCTGTGTGTTTGGCATCTGTTTCCTGTTTCGTGTGGTTCAGGCCTTCAGCAATGCTTATTCTGTCACTTTATTGACTTGGTTCTCGTTCTGTGATTCTATGTCTTCTAAGTCTGTTTGGCCTTTGTACTCTCATCTCTTCACTAGATCTAACAAAATGAGTGTGTTGTGGATTTGGTACTTTGCTGTGTGTTTGCTCTTTTACAGATGTCTCAACAATCCTCCAAAGGAAAAGAGGTTATGACAAAAGAGGAAACATTACCTGTTGCAAAATGAACACGTTCTTCATCACAGCCATCTACTGAACTCAATAGTGAATTGTTCAGCACTCCTCAGCACCTACATGCTTACTCAAGCATTTTTGACCGGGCAACTCCTATAGTGGAAGGGGAGGTCAAATTTGACACTTTGGAAACCACTTTTGTCCCTTGGATCTTCGAGACAAAAGATTGGGCAGAATTATTTGGAAATTTTGTTGATCCAATGATGGAACTAGTGAAGGAGTGTTTCGCCAACACAGTTGATCTTGAAAGTGAACTACACTGTTTGGTAAGAGGAACAGAGTTCATCATTAGTCCGGACACCATAGCTGAACTTCTCAAAATCACTAGACCTAAGAATGCCGACCTAACTCCTTATGATGATCGCACTCCAATGATTCACGACATTCTCCAAGTTCTTGGTCCTGGCCATGACATCTCCAGTGCCGGCACATCCATAAGTACTACCAAGTTTTCACCTGATTTGACAACATTGAAGCTGATCATGTTTACCAACCTCTATCCGTTGACCAACACGGTGTATATCAACCTTGGAAGGGCTCAATTTCTATGTGATCTCATCACAGGCACCACCATTGACATATGTGCCCATATCTATTATATCATAAGAAAGACAGCGACTCGAACAGTAGCACGAGGGTGCCTTCCATTTTGCAGTCTCATTATGAAATTTGTTCTAAGCGAAGGTGCTACTCCTCCCTCAGTTGGGAAAATAATTGCTCGTCCTCGTCCAATTTCTATGTCCACTCTACAAGCTAGTAGAAGTCATTCATCCAAAACTCCAAAGAGTGCACATTTCTCTCCTGCTACTCCATCTACTCCTGAGCCAGATACACATGTACATGCCACCCATGTATCACAGCAACCTAGCACTACACAAGCACAGTCTGCCCCTCAACCTGATAGGTTGGAGATGCTATTTCAAACCCTCCACAAGCGCCTTGCGGAATTGGAAAAGACTCTCAGACAAGGCCAGAGAGAGCAGTCAGAGAGAATGGCAGTCATGCAGGACCAGATTGATGTTTTAGCAGCACAAGTTGATAGCATTTTCACCATGTTACAACAGTGACCCTTTGGCCATTCGTGTCAAAAAGGGGGAGAATTTTTGGGGCAGTTCTTGAGGGGGAGCGCTTGGTTTGAGGGGGAGATTTCTTTATCACTTAATGTTTTGTTTATAGCTTTGATATTTTGTTGGTTATCTGCTGTTAGTATAGTTTTATTTCAGAAGTTAATCAGTATATAACATGATGTTATTCAGCATATGTATTGTTCTGTGTTGGTTTGTACCTGTTACCTCTGTAGGTTTTCAAGGTTTATCCTATTTGTGCCCATGTTGCTTTTGTAAGCTTTAAGGGTTTGTTTTTATGCACACTTGTAGGCCTTTGTGGTTTGTACCATGCTTTATGCAGCCTTTGTGCTTTGTTAAATCAGTACTTCTAACTTAATGCTATGCATTCCTTTTAAGTACTGTCACTCTTGTGCCCTTGTAGGATTTTTCCTAGATGCACATACTTCATGTACTGTGCATTGGTTGAGTGTTGGTCATTCAAGTGATTTGCCTTGTGTTTATTAACTTGAATGTCCGGATGTTCATTCCAAGTGTGAATGAGCATTGTGATCACTTGGTTATAGTGATTGCATGTTTTGGTCTTGCCATGGTTTATTGCTTTACTCCATTGTGCTTGATCGCATTGTGCTTGTTCCATATGCTTTACAAGTTTTCTGCATACAATGAACTTATTGTGTTGTTGTGTTTCAGGAGTTCTTGTTCTTATGGTTCTAAAGCTTCACAGATTCTAGAGTTAGGTGTGAGTGAGTTTTCCAACTGTTCCCAACTCACGCGTTAAGTCTAGAGTTTGTTTTAGGGTTTTGTCACGGAATAGCCAAAGGGGGAGATTGTAAGGTTGAAATTTATCAACCATCTTGTTGGCTTTATTCCGTGCCAATTTGCTTGTAATTTAGCACTTAGTAACCCTGTATTTAGGTGGGATTCATGTAAGGGTAGTGTGTGAAGAGAGTGTGAAGAAAAGCTCAAGTTTGTGCAAAGAAGTAGAGTTTCGTGGCTAGGACTCGCGGCTGACTCGCGACTGGCAAGCCGCCAAATGTAGGCATGTGAGAAGCATATAGGGGAGCTGAAGGGTCGCGCTAGCTGTCGCACTACAGGACAAAAGTCCCAGGCTGGCCAGGCCGTTACTTCGCGACTTGAACTCGTGACTTGGACAAGCTGCAAGGTCAAGCCGCCAACTTACCATGTTTGGCAAAAACTGTCTCTTCGTATTCCAAACACACACCACTATATATAGACCCTTATACCCACTAAATTGAGAGAGCTTCCAAAAAGAATTTTGTAAGAGAAACCCTAGAGAAATACAAGATTGATTCATCCACAATATTTACCTTAGAGATTCTACAAATTCCTCTACTCTCTTCCTCTCCATTGTCATACCCTTGAGAGGTTATTGACCAAATCCTTTTCTTACCACACTCACGTCTGTGAGAATGTTCATTTAGTGCTAAGGGAAGTAGTTTGGAAGGAACCAATATACATTGGTTGATGCTATGGTCTAGTAGCGGAATCCGGTAAGCTAAAGAAGAAATAGGTTCGGCGTAACCTTGTTGGAGCGAGAAGCTTGGAGGGCTTAGGTACTTGGATAGATTAGGCTTGGAGGGTCTTCTGCTGTTCATGTATCCCAACTACATTCTTTAGTAGATTATTTCACTGCTTGGAGGGCGGCGGAGAGGTTTTACGCCGAGAACTTCGGTTTCCTCTTCGATAACACATCGTGTGTTGTTCGTGTGTTTGCATCTTCTTTCCCTTTATCTTTGCCTTATATTTACTACTGTGGATGTGTTTATATTTGGCATAGATTAGTTATCAATTCTGTGATTGACTTATGTTCATGTTCCGCACATTAATTGTTTGATTATAAGCTTGAATTGATAATTTATAAATTGAGGTCTAAACGTTCAAGGGTGTTTTATACACATATTGAACTTTCAATATAAAATAAGTATGTTTGATCTTTTGTTCACGTTTTCCAACTTGGGCACATATAATTTTTTGAAAGCCACAATTGTTTTTCACACAGTTATTATATTTTAAATTGAAATAATTTTTGCAATGGTTAGAATTACTATATAATAAATAACATTTACAGTTTCCTAATATATTATATACATTTATGCAAAATTCTCTCATGCTTTGCACGAGCTAAGGGACTAGCAAACAGAAAAATTAAAAGACAAAGTTTAGCTACAAAATTGATTGTAGCTTAAGGCTGCAAACTCACTCAATATAGTAAATATTACAATATATTTTGAAAATATAACCGTTGAACTGCATGTTCTTTACGCCCTTAATATACATGTTAAATTTTGTGTCAATCAATTATCATTTACTATATGATCTATAAGCTTATATTTTGTGCATAGTTTTAAATTACAAAAACTTGCAATTTAAAAAATTTATTGATGACATAGCTATTGATCTTTAATTTTCTTGAAATTTTGCAAGTATGGAGGATATAAGAAGAAGATGTAATCCAATAGTGGATTTGTCAAAATTCACCTCCAATAAAAAGATATTAAGTAAGTTTGTAGTCTAAGGCTACGACAAATTTTGTAGCTAAACTTTGTCCAAAATTAAATGACAGTTTAAAAAAAAAATGATATTGAATTTTTACATGGAAAACCCTTTAAAGAGAAGGGAAACAAATTAAATTATGGAACACAGTGTAGTGAAACTTTAGCTATAAAATAATCAGTTTAACAATCCTATTTAAAATAAATATTAAATGCTATCAAAACAGCAAGAACACTCCATTCTAGAATCACAACTATTCATCTTAGCAAGTTAGTTTTCTACAATAGTAACCTCACTAAATTAGTCATAAAATCCAAGCAAATGGAAGAGAATTTCAAACATGAACACCAAGTGTATGTTTGCTAAACTGTTTTTTTATACCAGTCAAAAACAGTATTATATTTCCTAGGATAGAAAACTTGTTTGGCAAAGAAAATGAAAACACTACACACAAGCGTATTTTCAATTTCTTGTTTGTAAAGGCCAAATAAGAACATGGAGAACACTGTTTTAAAAACTATAATTTAATGAACGTATTTTTGGGTTCAAACCTGCCGTGCATGTTCATTTTTTTTATGACTAGTCTCGATAAACTCTTAATTGTATCAGCAGTTCACAAACGTGTAAAACTCAAATTAAGATGAATGAAAAATTACAATCATTTAATTATTTATTAATAATCACTCATTACATATATAATATAGTTTGTAAAATAATTTATGTCTTTAACATTTTTCTATTTATTTATATATTTTTGTTGTGACCCATTAAAGAAAAAAAGAAACCGCATAAAATATTTTTGGGTTAAGAACTTTTTTGGTTGTTTACAGTGTCCGTACATTCATTCAAGTGTGGACTGGATGAAGGGACCCGTCAATGTCATAAAATATTTCTGAGCTCGCTTTATATTTGTGGATCTCAGAGATTGTGGGCTCGTCAGAGAGTGAATATTGATTAACAGAAGCAATTAAGCAAAAGAAAAGAAAAGAGTGAATATTGACTGATATGGCAAAGAAGAAAGTTCTTGTTGGGGGTGGTACTGGGTACATCGGGAAGAGGATTGTGAGGGCAAGCCTGGCACAGGCGGATCATATAACCACCTATGTTCTTCAACGCCGAGAGATGGGTTTTGACATTGATAAGGTCCAATTGCTATTTTCTTTTAAGAAGCAAGGAGCCCGCCTCATTGAAGCCTCATTTTCCGATCACAACAGCCTCGTAGATGCTGTGAAACAAGTTGATGTTGTCATTTGCACCATGTCTGGGGGTCATACTGGCTCTCACAAAATTTTGTTGCAGCTCAAGCTTGTTGAGGCCATCAAAGAAGCTGGAAACATTAAGGTTAATTATTAATTTTATATCTTCTTTTTATTTTATATCTTTTATCTTTTTATAAATATATAAAATATAATTTCAATCAATGAAGTCCATTTCATTCCATGTTTAACTAACTATGTTTACGATAATTAACTACGTACTTAGTATCACATTTAACAATAAGCAACTATATTATTGTAGTTTCATTACCAATTGATTACGTTGATCTCATATATTCATGATAATTTGATAAAATACTTTGCGAATAATTTCAATTAATGCTAAAGCCTAAAAGACCCATATATTGTGAACAAATTTAAATGTTCATGTTCCACAATAGAGAACATTTTATCTGTCTTTTAGAACCGTCTTATTCTGTTGCCAATAAAAACAAAAGAAATGTATAAAAGAAAAGAAATAATAAAAGAGCTTTGTTAATTGTTGTTCTTATGACATTGGTTAATACATTATTTTAAGGAACTTTTAATACTATTTTTAGAAGTGTCCACGAGTCTGGTCAGTCAGGTTTGTGCCCAACCTGCAACTGACCCGCTTATATTAGATGGATAGTTGAACGACCCACTACCAACCGCGAACAACCTTGGGTCAAGTCGGATTGGTCTCTAGTGAACGATGGTCGGGCCGGTCAAGCTCAAAACTGAGTTACAACTGCCAAATTTCGCTGGATCCTCATCGGATCTGTGTTACAACCACTTGATTGAAGCAAAAACCACCACATCAAGCTCAAATTTGAGCGAAAACTTCATCTCATCGTCGAATCTAAGCAAAAATTGAAGCAAAAACCACCACATCAAGCCCATATTGAAAACTTCTTCTCATCATCGGATCTAAGTAAAAATCGAAGCAAAAACAACCATATCAAGCCTAGATTTGAACAAAAACTTCATCTCATCACTGGATCTAAGCAAAAAAAAAAGCTAGATTTTCGCCAGATCTAACCAAAAACTACCAAACCTTCATTGAAATATTGCTAGATCTAAACGGATCTGGGTAAATTCAGCCTTCTTTCATGGGTTTCGTCGGTCGGATCAGGTTAATTGGTTTTGGAGAAGAAAACTTGCCATTTGACCCACCTAAGTCCGTTTTTGGTGGCGGAGACCTACCGCCGATCATCACTGGCATTGGGTCGGCTGGTTTTTGGGTCAGCCCAAGCAATTTGGACAGGTGGGTCGGTTCCACCTATTTTGTTTGATATAGTATCACTGTCTTTTGTTATATTCCATTTCTTTTATATCCTCAATTACTTCATTAACCTCTTCAAAATTAGGGTTTTGATTCTCTCAAATTTACTTTTTTGCATCCACTCTTATATTTTAAATACGGACATTATCTCACAGCTTTTTAAAATGTGTATATATATCAACACATCATTTGTGGGTATAGTGTAAAATTTGGACTAATACCAGGTAATAGTAAAACTTTTCAAACAAGTCCATTTTGCCCCATAAACACAAATAACACATAACACTGTTTGAAAGCTTTTTGTTCCTGCAAGTCTTCTACTTCCTTTCTGTGAGGAATTTCACAATTCGCTCTAATACCAATAGATTTGGTCTGCGATCAAATACTATAAAAGATTTGTGCCTCCTCATCCTTCACCAATTGGTCGTTTGATGGATCGGTAAGGCACACGGTCTGACAAGTGGTATCAAAGCCCAATCATAGGTTCGAGTCGTTGGAGCCGCATTGTAAGGGAGGGATTTCACAATTTGCTCCAATACCAATGAGCTTGGTCTGCTATCAAATGCTATAAAAGATTTGTGCCCCTCCATTCTTCACCAATTGATCGTTGAATGGATCGGTAAGGCACACGGTCCAACACTTTCGATAGCTTGTCTTGATTGCATAATTCACAATGACTATATTATATAGCAATTATATGCACAAGAGTGTGTTTGGATAACGAATGATAGATAAATAGCAACCAAAGATGAAGAAGCATGTAGGAACTAGAGAATTTTCGAACAGCATTAAAAATTGGAGATGTTTGAAAATTTTGTTAGTACCTAGTAGTAATCCAATTCTTAGGGATAATTTTGCATTTAACCCAGATTAATAATTATAACCTTGCAATTTATTCAAAGAATTTCAATGATTTACCTAATCCTACGTAAATTGAAGGACTAGCTATGATAGATATTCTACTTATTAGCTAGGAAATTTTTTTTGTGTGTAGTTAATTACCAAACTAAATAAAATTTCTGAATTAAGTTGAACTCAAAAAGAGGAAGAAATAGAACCAAAAAAAAAACCCTATCTATCTAACTATAAATATATAGAGATATATATATATATATATATATATATATATTTCAAGAACGTTTCCCAGCATTAGAGGTTGATGATTAGAGTGGGTTTATCTGGATTACTTGTTTAGAAATTTTTTTTTTAATTTAAATGTTAATAAATTTAAGTCATTTTTTTACTCTTTTTTTTTTTTTCCCCTTATCTAACAACAAATAAGTTGGTCAATGCACGCACACACTAAATGATATAGAGAAAATCTGTGAACAGAACTTTACTTAACCATGTAGTATACCTAAAAGGCAATGTTACTTGAGGAGGATGTGATATCTTGTCATATTTTGTATAAAAAAAATTTGTAGCGTTTCATACCATCGGAATTTGGTACGGACCCTTCACGGATGGGACATGCTCTTGAGCCTGGAAGAGTGACATTTGATGATAAAATGGTAGTGAGAAGAGCAATAGAGGATGCTAAAATCCCCTTCACTTATGTAACTGCTAACTGTTTTGCTGGTTACTTTGCTGCCAACCTTTCTCAAATGGAAACATTCTTGCCTCCTAAGGAAAAAGTTACCATCTATGGTGATGGCAACGTCAAAGGTACCCACCCCCACTAGACAAGGATTATATGTTTTGCTTTGCACTAGACTTGGCCTGGGCTCGTGAATTTTTTTTTTATTATTTATTATTATTATTAAAATGTCATATATGTTTCATTGTTTTGGAATATTTGCTGCAGTGGTTTACGTGGATGAAGACGACGTTGCATTATACACAATTAAAACAATAGATGATCCTCGAACTTTGAACAAAACACTGCACATTCGGCCTCCAGAGAACATTCTCTCTCAAAGAGAACTAGTTGAGAAGTGGGAGAAACTTCTTGGGAAGGAACTTGAAAAGATTAGCATTTCACAAGAAGATCTACTCGCCTCCATGAAAGGTAAAAGTTAAAGGAAAGCTACTGTTAAAAATTATGGTTAAGTAAATAAATTCAACATTTCTTAACGGTTTAATATTTTGAAACAATGGGTAATTTATTATGGTATTAAAGCATGAGGTATTCCTAAGTTTGATCTATGTTTGCACTCTATCTCCTATTTGAAATATTAAAAGTTTTATGTTTTGAGACTCACTTATTAACGAAGAGTTTAGGTCTCTATTATTAGAATTACAACTAAGTGATTAAATTAACAAGTTTCTAACAATTTAAACTTTTGCGATAATCGGTAATTTATAGGCAATACCAAGAATTTGCTCAACTCTTATGCTTTTTACATGTCCAAGACTATACATATGATAATTAATTTTATTAACTTCTGTAGTGGGTGAAGAAGCTTTAGAGCTTTATCCAGATGTGAAATATATACGCATGGATGAGTACCTAAAGCTCTATCTATAGCTTTGAGGTACTTCACGAGTTAACCAATTGGGCTTCCAAGGTTAATTGTGAGGGTGTGAGTGTGATGTCTAAACATGGCCTTCCGAACTCAGTGGAGATCTCCCTGAGTGCTGAGTCGCAGCTTTTCTAATTATAGGGTTGCTATAGTATGTGTTTTTTTTTTTGTTAGAAAATTATTAAGTATTCTCGAAGTACGATAATGTGATTCTTACATTCATAGTAGACCCTACTATGAATTTAATTTGTGAAAGATACCATAAATGTAAGAGGACAAAACATCACCTCATCGTACTTTGGGAAGGTTTGATAATTACTCATGTTTGTTATGGTGGTTGTATTTCTCATTTCTTTGTTATTTTCTACTTTGATCTATATTTTGATGAATAATTCTAGAAACAATCAATCACACACCCAATTTTACAACACATTGCCTTGTGCAATTATGAGTAGTGGATATTTTATGCCTTATGCAACCTATCACATTACGTTACTTACTCACAATCACACAAGTCAATAAATTAAATTGGGCATGAGAATGGTTTTATCTATAAGCATACTATGTTTGCACCATTTCTTCCATTTTGGTTGTTACAACTTACAATAAACGGTTATGTTTATATCAATCATTATCATATGTATATTTTAGTAATTACATATGAGATGAGTATGTTAGTATAATTTTTAAACTAAATTGTAAATTACATCCCTAAAATTAGGTAAGTTTGTTTTTACCCCCTATGTTGGAACATATGACAAAGACAAGTTTCACTATTGAACTTGAAACTATTTTCCTAAATATGTATAAGTGTTTCAAGTATATGTGTATACTGTGTTTACTGGTTTGGAGTTAATCTAATCCCCTACCCCCATATTTTGGTTTCCCCCTTATTTTATAATGATGTTGAGGTCGCTCAAAAACCTAATGAATGGGGGGAAAGCTAGCAACAACCAAATGGTATTAACTTGCCTTATCATTGGTTAGTGTTTCTCCTTAAAAGGAGGCCAGGACTATTGCTTTATCTTAAGGGCAATATCACACCCTTAAAACTGCTTGTTTAAGAGGGGAAACCTCATTCAAATTTTCTGGAATCAAAAGTTATAACAACCTTGGCATTGATTCTAATTGACATTTGATTTATGAAAGAAATGATGATGTTAGATGAAGTTTTTTTACACAATAGGTATAGCTTTGTTTTTATGAGTTCTTATACTTACACATTGCATTAATCAATGGCGGAGCCAGTATTTTAGTTTAGGGGTGAAGATTAAAATACAAAAATGAAAGTAAAATTAATTTAAAAATATCAAATCAATATTAATAACAAAATAAATAAACAATTATCACACATAATCTAATATAAATGTAAACTTTAATTTATTTTTTCATACCTAGTTTAATTTACTCAATTGTCGTCGATGGAAATAGTTAATGATAATTAAATTGAGAAATTAATTTGAATTCATAAATTTTAAACTTGTAATTTGATTTCTACAAATAAATTGAAAAAATAAATTTATAAATTTTTTATGCAAAATATGAAAGTATTAAGAAGAATATAGCAAAATACCTACAAAAATGTATATATGTCTCACTATCTTGAATGCTTTTAAAAAATTATGTAAAATTCTGTTTTTCTTCCTCTATTCTTCTAAGCAGTTAAAATTTGGGGTTATAGTAGAAATTCAAGGTTTGGAACTGTGAAAACATAGAGAAATGGAAGAGAAAAAGGATAGTAGATGTTCTAAGATTTCTTTTAGAAATAGGTTTTGAGTAACAATTTTTTTTCATAACTGTTAATAAGGTGACGAGTTGTAAATGGTAAACAATAAAATGATGCTAGTGATAGGTCTAGATAAAAACATAAATAACAACCTAACAATTCAATAATTGTGAAATTTATTGTAAAAAATATTATGTATAGGATTTGCATAGAGTAGTTTTTCTTTAAAAAAAATTATTTTTAATCTTTTGTCAATCTTGACTTCAGTACTTGCTGTGAGGAGAGTGAATGTGTGATAAAGCAAATAAATAAATAAATAAAATAGAAGGACCACTAGTCATCTTATTTTGTGTAGGGAAAGACAAAATAATGGCTGCATTTTTTGCTTTTGAGAAGTCTTATGTTAGGATTGGTCCACGTGATGAGGGGGAAAATTTTGATCGGTGTCAGTTTGAGACAAGCTGAAAATTTCAGCTTATTTGAAATTTTAACTTATTTTTGCTATTATTTATAAGTCTCACTGCACTTTTTGTTAAGTTTTTAGATCCCTATAAACTAGATTGTTTAACCTAATTAATTAACCAAATGAATACTTAGATTTATTATTCAGATCTAGGTTAAAACAAAACAATCATATCATGCAAAGCAGTGAAAAAGTAAATAACACAACGATATGATGATCCAGGAAAACCAAATCAGTAAAAAACCTAGGGAGGATTTAACCTAGCTATCCTCAAGATAAAAAGCAAATCCATTAGAAAGAATTGAAGTTTACAATAAGACTTAGACCACTAACATCCTATTGCTACTACACATAGAACTTACTACCATGGCCCCATGATAGCTCCGAGTTCACAGATTACTTCTTTCCTTGGCCTTTGCAACACAAGCACCCACACTTGTGACTTTGAGACTCCACTCAAAGGTTTATCAACACAAACTCTGCTGTTTGTGACTCCAAGACTACCCTTGAAGGTTTAGATCATCAACACTTTTGATGAGTAGAGAAGGCAGCAACTTCTACAACACTGGATCTTGAGTTTCTTCAAGAAATAACACCGATAAAAGATATGAGAGAGCTTTTTGGGTACAAAACCCAAAATACAAGAGAGGCACACTCTTCTTTCTCTGAAAACTCTTATAAAAATGTGCTTAGGGTTTCCTTTATATACTAGAAGAAGTAGATTTGAAACCTTAATCCTTAATGGGCTTGAACTGCTGTTGGGCCGAACTTAAAATTTTGGAAACCCGTATTTCAATCGGTCGAGTCTGTCTTTCAATCACTCGAACCAAGCAGATTTCGAATTCTTTTTTCTGCAGCTTATATGTTCTTGAATCTTGACTTGAATCACCTTGAGTATTGTCTAATAATACCTATAGATAGACTCTAGGATCTATATCTAGACAAGTTTGTGTTTATGATTTGCCAATTGTTCTGAACTTTTAGAATCTAACACTTTTTGATATTATTCATGGATTCTACTGTACTATTCAGCAAACTTTTACCTTTATCTACGAGTACTTTCAGTAAAAAAAATTTAATTTCAGCTAAATAAACTATTCTCAAACAGACACGTAATATTCTTGGTTCAGCTATGCTATGCACCTTGGGTCGTTGATGCTGGTTTTTCGTGGGCCTTGTTGGCTAACTTTGTGGACCATGCTTCATAACTCAAGGTTATTTCAAGGGTTCTTCTTGGATTCATTTTGAGGGCTCAAATTAAATTAATTTCAGATGTACATGGATTTTTATTTATGGGCTTTGGGCTGATTTTGTGGGTCTCAACCCATGTTAATTTGTTGTCCCAAAAATTGCCTGTAACAAATATATATATATATGTGTGTGTGTTACTAACATGATTTATAAATTCGATAACTGGGACATAGCCTCCGACAGAAAAGAAGTAACACTAACCAAGATTCTGTAGGTCTTACAAATATCGTATGAACCAATCTAAAGATATGTAGGTGGTTGTTGTTTTTTATTTTTTGTTGGTTGTTGTTGTTTTTACAAAGATATGTAAAGCTTACACATGGATTAACTCATTCTCTTTAACAAAATAAAAAGGGAAATACAATTAAAGTATCCTACTTCCTGTGACGAACATATAATCTGCAAGAGTAATTGATGATATAGCAGGTATTGTGATTATTCAAATGGATACATGATCTCATCATCCACTTTGAACCCAAAAAAAAAAAAAAAAATCCTTTTTTGAAACTGTCCAAGCTCTATTTTGTTGACCTCAGTTTTGGTTTGTCGACAAAAATTTCCTTTTTGAATTAGAAAATAGACTTCAAGTCTTATTATTTTTTAATTAGTATTTTCTATTTTTTTCTTCAAAAAACTATTTTTTTTTATTTCAACGAACCAAACATGTTTTTGATTTCAAAAATACAAGAAAATTGTTTTTTCTTTACATTCCCAAAAACAATATTTTGAAAATAGAAAACAAAAATTGTTATCAAACATAACCTAAGTTGTCTACCTATGATTTAAAATTTGACACTTTACCCATCTAATGTTAGCGCAGTTAGATTTCTATAACCCACCTCTATTAAAAATAAAGCTAAATATGTAATTTTGCTCCACTTTTATGTTTTTCCTCCAAAAATACAAAAAACATAAAAATACAAGATCAAATAAGATCAAAAACTATCCACCGAAACACTTACATTATAAAATTTCAAATCACAGGTAAACAACTAAATTTTGGTCAAATCTCAAGTCAAATTTTAAACTATAAATAGACAATTTAAATTTCAACAAAATCACAAACAGATAAGTTGTAATTTGCCCCCGAAAGAATTAAACGAAATAAGATTGGTTTTAAAAATGTTTGTACCGTGTGCATGAATGAGAAAGCCGAAACAACTAACGTCAGCATTACAAATCAAAACGTCGATACTGAGACAATTCAATGAACTAAAAATATCAACCTTTGGTGTCGTTTCCATCTAGTTCTGAAGGACAAATCAATTTTCACATAAGAATGGTAGTTCAGCTAGCATGCTATATTAGGTGTAGTGGTTATCTACACGTTTCTTGACGGCTTTTTGATGGATAAATTGCTTTCAAGTCAACTAAATGCATTACATATGTAGCCGACTTCTCATTCATTGTTTAAAGTTCATCAAGTTTGTTGAAATGCAGGATCTCTTTATTAGAGCATTATCATCAAGTGTGCCAAATGTCACACTAAAAACCAATCTTCGTCAGATATTTTAAATCTCAAAAATTTTGGCATAAGGCTACAGTACACTCTCAAATATGAGATGGTACGGACATCAATGCCAAAAAAAAATTTTGCTTATTTTATTTACATATTCTCTCTCCTCCCAACACATATCTCTCTCTCCATCTGGTTCTCTCATCGCCCTCTCTATTCCTCTTTCACAGCCACGCCGATCTCATCACGCCACGCTGCCGAGCTTCGTACCGTCACCACGCCATGCCACTCCGCCTAGTTTGCCATGCCATCCACCACGTCATCAGAACCTCCCACCATCGGATCTCTCTCAATTAGCCTGCAGTGGTGAGTTTTGCTTTTGGGTTTGTTTGATTTGGGATGGGTTTTGAGATTTGTGGATGTGGTGGGTTGTGGGTCAATTATGGCAGTGGTACTGTGGTCGTGGTGGCAATTTAGTGGTTGTGGTGGTTATTTTTTGGGTTATTGTGGATTTTTTTTTTCTAGTTGTGGTTTTTTTTTTTTTTAATTATAAGTTGGTGTTGGTGGATGTCAGTTTGTGCCGGTGGTGGCTGTCGGTGTTGTTGCGGCAATGGTTGTTGGTGGCCGTTGTTGCGGCAGTGGTGGTTGTGGTTTTGTTTGATTTGGGATGGGTTTTGAGGTTTGTGAATGTTGTTTTGATTTTATTTTTATTATTTCGTTGACGAAGAGTAAATTGAGTATTGAATAGGTATTTTTGTGTGTGTATATGTATTATGTAATCCTAAAACAATACAAAAATATTATGTTTCAATAGACAAGCTGAAACAGGTATTGAAACAAAATTGAAAACTTTGAATAAAATTGTTGACTAGTTCAATCGAAACTCTAATAAAAAATACTAATGAAAATTACAATACTACTCCCATTAAAACTCAATTACAAAATAATTTTAAAAAATGAAGGAGATACATTATTTAATTTAAAACCTATTTTATAATATATTATATATATATATATATATATATATATATATTTATGAAAACCATGGAAAATTAAGAACATAATTCTTGATATTATCACAACTGGAGAGCTTGTTTCCCAATCCTCCCTTCAGATGGGTTGCAAGAAGCAAATTAAAAAGCAGCCCATAATTTAACCTAATAGAGGGGGGTACAGCAAAAGAAGCCAAAAAAGCTCTTTAGATTAGAATCCATGTGGCTTAAAGATGATAGGTGTGGCGGGATTGTGGAAGAAGCTTGGGCTGAAGGTTCACTTAGGGGTGGAGAAAATAATTTTGCAGCTTGTCTAGATTCATGCTGTATGGCTTTGACCAGATGGAATATATGGGAGTTTGGACATATTGGGAAAAAATTGGCAAAGGCACAAGACTTACTCCAAGCTTTAGAGGAGAGAGCAGCGGGGCTGTCAAACACACTAGAGGTATGTCAGCAGAGGGCAGAAGTGAATCGCTTGTCAGGAAAATGAGGACAAGATTTCTGAGGTGATCATTGATTACTACCAGGAGCTGTTTACCACCTCCCAACCAGATATTACTCTAGAATTTCTTGATGCCATAAATCCGGGTGTGACCCCTCAAATGAACCATATGCTCACCAAAGACTTCAGCGCTATGAAGGTGAAAAAAGCCCTTGATCAGATGTACCCTCTAAAATCTCCGAGTCCGGATGGTATGGCTCCTCTCTTTTATCAGTATTTTTGGCATGTTGTTGGGGATAGTGTTGTGAATTGTGTTATTAATTTTTTAAACACTGGTGTGGCACCTCCTAATTTTCATGATACACATATTGTTCCTATTCCTAAGGTAAAGAGCCCTACAAAGGTGTCAGAATATATGCCCATTAGTCTATCTAATGTCATCTATAAACTAGCATCAAAGGTTCTTGCTAATAGGCTTAAGACTCTTATTCCATCTCTTATTACTAAAAATCAAAGTACTTTTCTCTCAGAGAGGCTTATTACAGATAATGTGCTTGTTACTTTTGAAATTATGAATTCTATTAGTCAAAAGAGAAGTGGGAAAACAGGAGTCATGGCTTTAAAGCTTGATATGAGTAAGGCTTTTGATAGGGTTGAATGGAGTTGCTTGGAAAAAATCATGACTAAGATGGGCTTTCATCCTAGGTGGATATCCATGGTTATGAGTTGTGTCACCTCTGTCACATATTCTATTCGTATTAATGGCGTTCCCCAAGGGCGTATTACCCCATCTAGGGGTTTACGTCAAGGAGACCTTCTCTCTCCCAATTTGTTTCTTTTGTGTGCAGAAAGTCTTTCAGCCTTATTACATAAAGCTTCTGAAGCGGGCACCCT
The DNA here is from genome assembly GCA_019022515.1 of Quercus aquifolioides. NCBI lineage: Eukaryota > Viridiplantae > Streptophyta > Magnoliopsida > Fagales > Fagaceae > Quercus > Quercus aquifolioides. Next base: position 2,123,231 of record CM032336.1, on the reverse strand, counting down.
TTGCGGTCTCCAAGTTTGCAAGAGAAGCCCTCACATCACTCATCTTTTCTTTGCTAATGACAACCTTCTCTTCTATAATGCTACCATTGAGGATTGTGAAGAAATCCAAAGATTGTTGCTGGTCTATGAAAGAGCAACAGGGCAGCAAGTAAATAAACAAAAAACCTCGTTATTTTTTAGCCCCAATACAGCCGTGGAGATCCAAGAAGATATTAAGCAAATATTTGGGGCAGATATCATTCGTCAACATGAGAAGTACCTGGGTTTGCCATCTTTAGTGGGTAAAAACAAGCGTAATACATTCTACCAATCAAAGGAATGAGTGGCCAACAAACTAGCTGGTTGGAAGGAAAAAAATTTGTCTATGGCAGGAAGGGAGGTGCTGATTAAGGTTGTTGTGCAAGCAATCCCAACACGTACTATGAGTTACTTTCTACTACCAAAGTCCCTTTGTGATGACTTGAATAGTATGGTAAGTAAATTCTAGTGGGGGCAGAAAAATGATGAGCGTAAATTGGCTTGGATGAGATGGGAAAAGTTTTGTACTCCTAAAGCTTGTGGTGGTATGGGTTTCAGGGACCTAAGATCATTCAATCTTGCCCTTCTAGCTAAGCAAGGGTGGTGGCTACAACAACAATCAAACTCACTTTTCTATCGGGTTTTCAAGAGTAAGTACTTCCCTGACACTTCCTTTGTACAAGCTCAACAAGGCAGGAATCTGTCCTACATTTGGAGGAGCATTCTTGCAGCATAGCCAATAATTAAGCATGGAATGCGTTGGCAAGTTGGAAATGGGGAGAATAACCGAAATGGGATAGAATCCATCCACCTATCAAGTTATCTCTCCTAGAACCTTATTACCTGAGGATGCAACAGTAAATGTTCTAATTGATGTAGACCATGGCACTTGGAGATCTAATCTAGTAAGGGAGTGAATGTTCAAATAGCATTGAAAATACTATGAACGTTTAGATCCCAAATTACAAATTAACAATTCAAGCTTATTATCAAACAATTAATGTGCGAAGTATGAACATAAGCCAAACACAGAATTGATAAACAATCTAAGCCAATTATAATCACATCCACAGCAGAAAATAAAAGGCAAAGATAAGGGAAGATAGATGCAAACACAAGGACAACACGCGATGTGTTATCGAAGAGGAAATTGAAGCCCTCAGCGTAAAACCTCTCCGCCGTCCTCCAAGCGGTCAATAATTCACTAGAAAATGTAGTTGGGATACATGAACATCAATAGACCCTCCAAGCCTAATCTACCTAGGTACCTAAGCCCTCCAAGCTGCTTACTCCAACGAGGTTGCGCCAAACCTTTTTCTTCTCTAGCTTACCGAAAACGCTATAACCCATAGCATCAACCAATAACCATTGGTTCCTTCCAAACTACATCCCTTAGCACCAAAAGACCTTCTCACAGACGTGGGTGTGATGAGAAAAGGATTTGGTCAAGAACCTCTCAAGGATGTATCAATGGAGAGGAAGAGAGTAGAGGAATTTGAAGAGTCTCTTAGTGAAGATTGGGGATGAGGCAATCTTGTTTTTCTCTAGGGTTTCTCTCTCAAAATTCTCTGTGGAAGCTCTCTACATTTCGTGGGTATAAGGGTCTATATATAGTGGTGTGTGTTTGGAATACGAAGAGATAGTTTTTGCCAAACAGGGTAAGTTGGCGGCTTGGCCTCGCGACTGGTCTAAGTCGCAAGTTCAAGTCACGAGCTAACGGTCTGGCCATCCTAGGACTTTTGTCCTGTAGTGCGACATTGAACATAAAATTGTGTGAAGTGTGTGAATATCAAGAATGAGATAGTCCATAGTCTAATGTGAAGTTTCAATGATCAATTCAATTAAGGCATACACAACTAGCACTAGATAATGTGACCCATCTCAATTATAGAAGTATGCATATATGACCTCCCACATAAACTTAAGTACATTTCTTTGAAACTTTTCATTTGGCTCCATTTCCAACATATCAATTGATCTTTTTGAATCAACATATCTCATTATGAGATTGATGCCTGAAATTTTTAATATTTCAATTTAATGAGTTAGCCTTTGGCTTTTTAGGCATCATACAATTTATTTTGGTCGCTTTCCTTTTTTCCTAGTCAAATACTAGTATGTGCGACAGGCTTTTGCAGCTCAATATCTCTTTTCATTTGGAGATTTACATTTGGAGAGCTCTTTGAGTAAAGCAATAAAATAAAAGTGGGAAGATATATAGGCACAAGTCTATGCATGTCTCAAGATCAACAAAACCATTCACTAAATCATTCATGACAAGGTTGAAGATCTATTTACAACAGTCACAAAGATTTCATAATTTCTTCCACAATGATATGAGTGCATAAGAAACAAGTTCAGCTCGTAAATGCATAAAGCCATTAGTACAAAGGTACAAGGCAAAACATGCTTTGGGACAAAACTCAACAAAGCCGATCAAACTTTTTAGGATTTTCTACTTTTTATGTATTTTTGGATTTTTCACACAAAGTCAGTAAAAGATTTAACAAAAGCAACATAAACAACAATGTAAAAACGTTTGAACCAAAGACAAACACACAAACAATATATCAACTTAAAAACTTGCAAGAAGCACACAACTAAGTATATTCACAAACGTGGGAAGTATTAATGCATGGACATGTTGTAGTACCCACACGTCACGTGCATTTGGGGTGATGTCCTTGACGGATTGGGTACGAGAGTTAGGACTTTCAAACCTTCTTGTGAAGCCTTCCAAGCAATTGGTGAATGCACCGATCATCTTCATAACGTCCATCATTCTTGGATCACGGTTTTGACTTCTTGGTTGCTCTCCACCCCAAGACCTCTCGTCATTTCTCCTTCCTCGTGATCGAGGAGCGCTTGCATTGTTCAATGCTCTCAGCTTATGGCAGTTGGGTTTGGTATGCCCTTGCAATCCACAAAAGTGACAGAAATGATTCGTTCTAGGACCCTGTTGTGATCTTGGAAATGATCTTCCTCTAGCTCCAAATCTGGCTTCTGATTGATTACGGGACTTGTTAAACACTCGTTGATCAGTCACCTTCTTCTTCTTCTTTTCAGCTTTAACTTTCTCGAGAATAGACTTATCCACAGTCGTCTCTTTGGCCTTCACAAACTTCACTTCTTTGGTGACATTGGCTGATGAGCTACTCCCTCCGGTATATCCCAACCCGGACTTGTCTGAGGCATGTTTTTGAGATGAAATAACATCATCTAGCTTCTTGGAGGAGACCCTATCTATCTTGGCATGAGCTTGCACTACTTCGTGCTCAAGAAATCTTACTTTTGTGTAAGCTTCTGAAAGCTCACCATTAAGTGTTTCAATCTCACACTTTGCCTTCTTGTATCGTACCAGCAGACTTTTGTAATCTTCCTCAGCTTTCTTCATCTTCTTCACAGCCGCCTTTGCCACCTTTGCATACTCACCCGATTTCTCAAGAAGTAAGGCGTAATTCTCTTGAAGACCAGATGTATCTTCATCTTCTTCAGCTTCCGATTCATCCACAATCCCAATAGATTCCAAATTAGAATGCTCACCAAGTTCCTTCACAAGTGAACCCAAATCATCTGAGGATTCCACATGTGTAATGGTCATGAATACGGAGTAATTTTCTTCTCCGTCGCAGCTCTCTTCAGAGTCAGAGTTTGATGAATTCAAATCACTTAAAGTAGTAGCATAGACCTTTCCTTTTGACTTCAAATAGTTGGGACATTCCTTTTTGAAGTGTCCATGTCCATTACACTCGAAGCAAGTAATTCCTTGAGAAGATTGGGAATCTTCACCATCTTTTCTTCGGAATTCTTTCTTCTCCTTCCCAGAACTCTGAAATTTTCCTTTGTCACCAAATTTTCCACCGTTCTTGAGTTTCAAAAACTTCCGGAAGTTCTTTACAAGGTACGCCACATCTTTATCTACTACATCCTCTTCTGAAGTGTCGTGAGATACCATTCTCTCATCAATTGTTTTAAGAGCAAGAGATTTGCTCTTCTTCTGCGTGGGCAGTGACAATTCATACGTCTGCAATGAACCGACCAGCTCTTGAACTTTAATGTCGTCAAGATCCTTGCTCCCTTCAATGGCCGTTACTTTGGCACGAAAACTTTCTGGCAGTGATCGAAGGATCTTCCTTACAACTTTAGAATCCTCCGTCTTTTCCCCCAAATTGAATTTGCCGACGACCACCTCGTTCAGCTTACTGTAAAAAGAGTCAAAGGACTCATCCTCACTCATCTTTAGCTCCTCAAAGCGAGTGGTCAGCATCTGGAGTTTGGTGTCCTTCACCTTCTTAGTCCCTTCATAAGTTGTCTCCAGAATTTCCCATGCTTCCTTAGCAATGGTGATATGTGAAATCCTGTGAAATTCTTCTGGAGAGACACCATAGAAAATGGCATTCAAAGCTTTGCTATTAGCATTAGCCGCCGCGAGAGCTGCCTTATCCCAAGTGGATTTGGCAGCCTCCGGTCTAGTCCAACCAACTTCAACTGCATCCCACACAGCATCATCAATAGAACACAAAAATGCTCTCATTCGGACTTTCCAAAATGCATAATTATTACCATTAAAAAATGGTGGCACAGTTAGAGATTAAGACCTGTCCATCTCAAAACAGGGTCAAGGATCGCACTAAGGTATTTAAACCACAACAAGTACACCCGCTCTAATACCAATTGAAAGTTCAAATAGCGTTGAAAACACTATGAATGTTTAGACCCCCAATTACAAATTACCAATTCAAGCTTATTATCAAACAATTAATGTGCGGAACATGAACATAAGCCAAACACAAAATTGATAAACAATCTAAGCCAATTATAATGGAAGAGAGATGCAAACACAAGGACAACACGCGATGTGTTATCGAAGAGGAAACCGAAACCCTCGGCGTAAAACCTCTCTGCTGCCCTCCAAGCGGTCAATAATCCACTAGAAAATGTAGTTAGAATACATGAATAGAAATAGACCCTCCAAGCCTAATCTACCTAGGTACCTAAGCCCTCCAAGCTTCTTGCTCCAACGATGTTGCATCGAACCTTTGTCTTTTCTAGCTTACTGGATTCCGCTATAACCCATAGCATCAACCAATAACCATTGGTCCCTTCCAAACTGCTTCCCTTAGCACCAAAAGACCTTCTCACAGACGTGAGTGTGGTGAGAAAAGGATTTGGTCAAGAACCTCTCAAGGATGTATCAATGGAGAGGAAGAGAGTAGAGGAATTTGAAGAGTCTCTTAGTGAAGATTGGGGATGAGGCAATCTTGTTTTTCTCTAGGGTTTCTCTCTCAAAATTTTCTCTGGAAGCTCTCTACATTTCGTGGGTATAAGGGTCTATATATAGTGGTATGTGTTTGGAATACGAAGAGACAGTTTTTCCCAAACAGGGCAAGTTGGCCTCGCGACTGGTCTAAGTCGTGAGTTCAAGTCGCGAGCTAACGGCCTAGCTAGCTTGGGACTTTTGTCCTGTAATGCAACAACTGGCGTGACCCTTCACCTCCCCGTATGCTTCTCTCACCTCCCCGTATGCTTCTCACGTGTGCAGCAGTTGGCAGCTTGCAAGTCGCGAGTCAGCCGCGAGTCCTAGCCGCGAGTCCCTGCTTCTTTGCATATTTTTGAGCAATTCTTCACACTTTCTCACACACTATCCTTACATGAATCCCACCTAAATACAGGGTTACTAAGTGCTAAATTACAAGCAAATTGGCACGGAATAAAGCCAACAAGATGGTTGATAAAATTCAACCTTACAGGGAGCTGTTCCTAAACTTTATTATCCTCAGTATTCCTCTGAGCATACGTATACCTATGGATAAATTGGCCTGGGCAGCAACACCAAATGGTAAGTTCACGGTGAAAAGTGCTTATTGGTTGGCATTGGATATGAAAAGAGCAAAAAAAGAAAGTACCTCAGGCCCCAACAGACAACAGCAACTTTGGAGGTCCATTTGGAGTGCTGATGTGCCTAATAAAATAAAGAATTTTGCTTGGAGGGCTTGTCAGAATATACTCCCTACAAAAGCTAATCTATTCCATAGGAAAGTGATCAATTCTGAGGTTTGTGAGCATTGTAACCAGGGTAGGGAGACAATAAGACATGTTCTTCTGCACTGTGCTTTTACTCTATCAGTATGGGAAGCTTGCGGTCTGGTGGTGGATAGAAATTGCACTTTTGAGGATATGATTTGGAAATGCAGGAATGGCTCTGGTCCAGCAGTTTTTGAACTTGCTCACCTCATGGCCATCTCATGGAATTTATGGAACAACCGGAATGGTGATGTGCCAAAATCTGTGACACATATTATTCTTGAAGCTTCTCGGCTGATTGTAGAATTTCAGGCTATTCAAGATCGCCCCAAACTGCCAGATCCCTCTCCATACTAGGTGGAAACCCCCCATGCTTGGTGTGTATAAAGCAAACGTTGATGGAGTAGTTTTCAAGGAGCAACTTTCCGCTGGCGTGGGTGTGATTATTCGTGATGCTGATGGTCAAGTTGTTGGTGCCTTAAGTCAGCAGATATATGCTCCTTTAGGCACTCTTGAAGCTGAAGCTAAGGCAATGGAAGCTACTATGTTGTTTGCAAGGGATGTTGGAATTCAAGAGATCATTTTTGAAGGGGACTCTCTACAAGTATAAAATTTTCTTAAAGGAGGCTCCTTAGTCCCACCTGCTATTGCCAACGTGTTGGAAGGCATTCTCTATCATCTTCAAGCTTTTCGTTCTTTTGATTTTTCTCACATAAAAAGGGTAGGCAATAGGCCAGCCCATCTTCTAGCTCATCATACTAAGTCTGTAGTTGATTTTGAGGCATGGGTTGAAGAAACCCCCAGCTTTTTAGAAGCTGCTTTGGCCTCTGATGTAGCTGCTTGCAGCATTTAAGTTTTATTAATGTTATGCAGTAATATTCCCAATCAAAAAAGAAAAAAAGAAAAAAAAGAGAATTGATGTCATGTAGGCTCTTTTGATTTTGGTTGTTGCCCTCTATTTGAGTGATGTTCTTATTGCCTATAACTTTGTAACTTTTTTTTTTCTTTTATTCCGTAAAATCTTTCAGCACACACAATTTTTTTTTTCTTTTAACTGGGTCATAGATGATGTTCATTTATCATACAATGATATAACTTAAAGTAATATTTTGTTATTTAATTTTGTTAAATATTTTGTTAGTTTATATATGATTTCTTTTTTAACTAAAAGCAGTAAAAAATTAGTTCAGATATTATTCTCGATTAATTTATGCATTGCATGAAGTAAGGGCCACTCTTTTTGCCCTAAAACTAGTGGTTCATCATCAAGTTTCTTTTGTTATGTTTGAAGGAGACTCCAAATATGTTATTTAAACTCTTCATCAACCTCCCACCGACACACTTGACTTTCTTATGTCTTTTCTACCTAATGTTCTGGCTTCTTAGGCACCCTTGTATGTTGGGATTTTTGTATTATAAACAGACGTGTTTAAACACATGTTTTCAGTTTTTTAACAACATTACACGTATTTTCACATACTTTTATACTCACACATATTTATAAAAAAAATAAAAACTGTTATTTAAACACACGTACCAAATGAGCCACTTCTGGAAAAGTTATCAAAATTGTTATAGGCCTATAGCCATTGTTATAGTCCAATGTAGCGATCACTCAAAAAATTTTAGTTTTACCTTTTTGGCTATAGTGTGCGTTTTAGGGTCCGTTTGTTTCGGGTGAAAACGTTTTCAGGAAATGGTTTTACGGAAAATAGTGTGTTTGGTTGTTACTTCAAATTTGGTCAAACTGAAAATAATTTCCGGTTGACCGAAAATTATGCCAAAATCGGGTGAAAACGTTTTCAGTAGTCATTTTCACTTCAAATAAAATTTTCCGGAAAACAAACCAAGAGAACGAAGAGAGAGAGACAGAGAGAACGACCAGAGCAAGGCGAACCCAGATCACGGCGAGCACGCCTTCACCCACGACGAACCCAGATCACGGCGAGCACAGACCCAGACCCACGAGCACGCCTTCACCCACGACGAACCCAGATCACGGCGAGCACGCCTTCACCCACGACGAACCCAGATCACGGCGAGCACGCCTTCACCCACGACGAACCCAGATCACGGCGAGCACAGACCCAGACCCACGAGCACGCCTTCACCCACGACGAACCCAGAGCATGACGAACCCAGAGCTCGGCGAACCCAGACCCAGACCCACGAGCACGAGCACGAGCACGACGAACCCATCGCCTCCTCGAGCTCGCCGATCCACCCATCGCCTCCACGCTCTCTCATCCTCGATCTCTCAATTTGTTTTTTTTTTTTTTTAATTTGATTGTTGTTGTTGTTTTTTGTTTTGGATGAACTGATTGTTGTCGCCGGAATTATTTGATGCTGTTGTTGTTGTTGTGTTGTGTTTTTGTTGCCGGAATTTGTTGTTGAATTGGTTGTGATGTTGAAATTTTTTGTAATAAAATTTGTTTGAATGCTGAGAAAATGTGAAAATTTTCCGGAAAATAGCATTTTTAGAATACATCCAAACACATGAAAATATTTTCCACAACAATTTTCATAACTCAACCAAACACTTAAAAATATTTTCCTTTTCCGGAAAATAGCATTTCCGGAAAATATGTATTTTCCGGAGAACGTTTTACACGAAACAAACACAGCCTTAGCTTTACATTTTTTGCTGTAGTGTGCGTTTTTGGTGACTTGGTTGCTGAAGTGAAATGTTATAGCCATTGTTATCAGAATTTATTGTAAGGGTCCCTGTCAAACTTATCACTCCAAATACGAGTCAATATAATTGAAAGTTGAAACTGACCGGTACCAAATTATAGAGCTTGAAATGTCTCCTTTGTTTTTTTCTTCCAAAAAAAGAAAACTCTCTCCATTATTTTTTTCCAGAGTCCCACCCACGTGAAGTTGTTGCCTTTTTAATTTTAATTTTTTCTTGTTTATGGAAAGACGTATATTTTTTATAATAAGTATTTTGATTATATCATTTTAAAAATAAGTTAAACACAATACTGTTAGTGATGAGTCCGTAAAATAATTAATATTAATAATTTGTCAACTCAATCATTGTAAAAATTTTAATGTAATAATTCATAATATCTTTTCATGATTTTCTTCTGAAAACCAAAAATAATAATAATAATAATAATCATTTTATTATTGGATAAGCTAAAACAGTAAAGTAGGGATTGCCATATTAGTTTGATATAAATTTACAATTTTAACCAATATTTATAAAGTTAATGACACTTTTTTATAGATACAATAGAATCATACTAATTGGTTTTTAGTGTAGATAAGATTTGATCTAAATATCTCTTATTTAACAAAAAGAAATTTTATCAGTTGATACTTGAGATAATACTAGTATCTCAAGTGTCAACTGATAAAATACTACCACACACCCTTTGTACGATAGTCACTCCACAAGTATGTTGGGATAAATCCCCGTCTATGTGTGAATTAAATTAAATACAACCAAAGCAACAGAGAAAATAGAAATCTACGAAAGCGATAAAAAAATCAACCAACAAAAACACCAAGAAATTACATGGAAAACCCTCCAGTGTAGAGGGAAAAACCATCGGGCAAATCCGATCAATCCACTATAATAAAATAGAGATTACAACACTCAAGTTATACCCAAAACCTGAGTTTACAATAAATTGGGAAAATACAATAATACCTCTAGGAACAAATACAACACCACCACAAAAGCCGGTAGCAAGATTTTCCACATTGAATACTTCAATTCTTTGTGATTGTAGCACCCAAATAATCGTCCTAGAGAAAACTCCCAATTTATCTTCCTTGTGAGTCTTGAGCAAAAGAAAAATCATCTTTTCTTTTTTCCCTCAATACCGCACAAAGCACTAATCTTTTTCCTTCAGTTGGCTTCAAATTTGAGTTTCACTCTTCAATCCCTCTCTAAATCTCTCTCACTATTCATGAAACCCATGTACAAAGCTTTATATAAAAGCTTTCAAGCCACCTAACACTCCTATTATAATTAGGAATAGGAGTTTTATTCATGCAAGCCAACTATTCCTTCTTCTATTACAATTAGGAGTTTTCAATGCTTGCATTCCCAATTGGGCTGAACTCTTGGTGTAGCCGTGCACCCCAACAAAGTGTAAGTGCTTGTAGGGTGTGGGAGTAAGGATCGAGATTCAAGTCTCCAAGAGGGGGCTTCACACACATATACACTTAAATTAGGCTAGAGTAGAATTTCTATCTTGTATAAAAAAAATAAAAAAATAAAAGTGTCAACTGATAAAATCTCTAATTTAATGACACTTTAAGTTTATGAATATACAAAAATTTATATATCTATAATCTATAATAGGGAAAAATGCTCTGACATCTCCTAAACTTTAAAGTAGTGGCCATTACACCCTCAACTTTTAATTTGACCAATTTACTCCTTAAGGGTCTGTTTAGATACTACTTATTTTGCTGAAAACTGAAAACACTGTAGCAAATAATTTTAAACGCCAGCTGATTCTTTGGGGCTGAAACTACTGTAGCTTCAGCTGAAAGGCGTTTTTGTTTTTTTGTTTTTTTTTTTTTCACTCCTTTCCCAGTAGCCACATAAAAATTTGAACATTGAAAAAAAAAAAATCTTTAGCTTTTTCGGCATTGAGAAGTGAAATGTCATCTAGATCTTGGAGGCCCAGTGTGAAGGAGTTCCCAGCACTAATTGGAAGAAGAGATGGGGAGCATGGTCTCTCGACCTAAATCATTCTCTCTCTCTCTCTTCGATATGCACGAGGTGGAGCTTCCTCTCTCTTTCTCCCATGGAGTTTGATCTTATGAAGATCTATTGTTTTAGTTTCTTGATTTGGGAACTCGGTGGTGGTGGATGGGTTAATCGGCGGTGGGTTTGATGGGTTGATCGGCAGTGGGTTTGATGGGTTTGATATGGGAACTCAGTGGTTCTGGGTGAGGTTGAGATTGGTGATGGGTTTGATTTGCGTTTGATGGGTCGATCCGTTTGATGGGTTTGATTTGGTTTTGGTTTCATATGGGTTTGATGGGTTGATTGGTTTTGATTTTTTTTTCATATGGGTTTGATCGGTTTAATCTAAGATTGGTGGATTTTGTCTTGGTTTTGGTTTCATTGTTTTGATCTTCTGTTTTGATGGGTTTGCTGAGTTTCAAGAACATGAATAGTCATGTTCTGGGAAGAACATGAAGAATACGAAGAACAAGTTCTTCCAAAAAAAAATAATGAAAAGAAAACGAACAGTACACGCATGGAGGGTTTTATTGAAATGGTGCATTTAGCCAAAAATTCTTGTGTTTTTTCTGAGTCGTGGGCATTTTGATGGACTGCACTGTAGTTGTGGGTCCCACGGACTGCAAACGCCAAATGTAGATGCATGAGATTTCAGTGCAATCCAAACGGATACTAAACTTCACATATGTGCCAAATAGATACTTCCCTGCTGTTAAAATTTAACAATCAACTCACGTGGTACACACGTGGAAAAAAAAAAAAAAAACACCAGAGGATCCGATTGAGAGGGAGAGAGAACTAGGGTCCAGTTTTTTGAAAGAAAAAAAAAAGTAAAAAACATCAAATTTATGTCTACTGTACAACACCAATCGAGGAGATGAAGTTTTGGCTATGGAGGTGGAGGTCTTCTTCTTTTGGTTTTGTCAAATAAATGTCCAAAATAATTGTCATTGAATTTTTACATGAAGGGGAAAAAAAATTAAATTATGGAACATTGTATGGTGAAACTTTAGCTATAAAATAAGTTACAAGTTTCCTATCAAAAAAATAAATAATCAGGGAAAAATGTCTAAATACCCCTTTGAACTTTAAGCTAGTGGCCATTACACCCCTTAAACTTTTATTTTGACCAATTTACTCTTAAACTTCACACATGGAAGATAATTTACTCCTATTTAAAATAAATATTAAATGCTATCAAAACAGCAAGAACACTCCATTCTTGAATCACAGCTATTCATCTTAGCAAGTTAGCTTTCTACATTAGTAACCTCACTAAATTAGTCATAAAATCCAAGGAAATGGAAGATAATTTCAAACACGAACACCAAGTGTATGTTTGCTAAATTGTTTTTTTATACCAGTCAAAAACAGTATTATATTTCCTAGGATAGAAAACTTGTTTGGCAAAGAAAATGAAAACACTACACACAAGCGTGTTTTCAGTTTCTTGTTTGTAAAGGCCAATAAAAACACGGAGAAAACCATTTTAAAAACTATAATTTAATGAACTTGTTTTCTGTTTCAAACCTGCTGTGTGTGTTCATTTTTTGAAGCTAGCCTCCATAAACTCTTGGTTGTATCAGCAATTCACAAATGTGTAATATATATTAAATGTGTAAAACCTAAGTTAAGATGAATGGAAAATTATAATCACTTTTTAACTTACTAATAATCATTCATCGCGTTTATATTTTGTAAAATAATTTGTGCCTTTAGCCAGGAACGGAGGCATGCTTTGACGTGACGGGCAATGGCCCCCTGGCCTCCAAATTTTACAAAATGAGATGGGTTCAAGTTACATCTGGTGTAACTTTTATAAACTTACACCTTTTTTACACTATAGATTTCTAAGAGATCTAACAGTTAAAAAAAACACAATTAAATTCTATTGTTTTCTACCTTATCACCTAATTAATATTAGTATTCTCTATCTCTCTCTCCTTATTTATTGCTTTCCACCAAATAATATTTTTTTCAACACAATCTAACAAAAAAAAATTGAAAAATAATTCCATTTTCAATGATTTCACAAAACTACCCAAAACAAAAGTCAGCAAATGACTTTCAAATTCATCATGAAGACCTTAGGATACGTTTGGTACACTGTAATTACTCCTGTAATAGAATAGTTATTCATGTATAATATCAATTCGGTTATTTGGTTGCATCTTTATTACATGGATTAGTTATTACATTAGAATAACTATTCTTTAAATTGAAAAATAGTTATTCCTCTTTAAAATGAATGTAATAGTTATTGCTTAGTGTATATAATAGGTTTTAAAATTAATATATTTCCAAAAATATAAAATTTCCTTATACATCATCTTTTATAAGTTTTCTATATGTAACAACCAAACTTATGAATAGTAATAGTTATTCCATTACAATGTCTTTTATTCCCAGTAATAAAGATTATTATTCCTAATGTAATCTATATTCAATGTACCAAACGTACCCTTAAAGTCATGACCGCTAAAGCAAGGAACCAAACCAAATTCACCAGTCTTGAGTTTCCTGACGTTGGAGCAATTGTAGAAGTTGTAATACTCATCAGTCTCTAATGAGTACTTGAAAGGAGAGCCCATAGTAGTGAAGTTGAAGTTTAGGAACAGTCTGGGAAGGCATCCATCTGGCCATGGTTTTAAAATCCGGACCGGACCGTACGGTCCGACCGGAAAAACCTCGAACCGTTCAGCTTTACGGTCTGTTTAGGGTGAAGAACCGTTCCATGCAACAAAAGCAGGGACCCGCACAGACCGCGGTCCGACCGCCCGGTTCTGTGAACCGTGACCGGTTTTTGAGGTTCGGACGGTTTCTTTTTGTTTCAACTTTTCCGGTGAATTTTGGCCAATACACCGGTATGAATTTATGATCAGATCTAAAAGAAATGAAAGAACATGAAGAAGAACAAAGATTGGAAGGAGATCTGATAATTTCAGATCTAGAACAAAGGGATTTGTAAGGAAAAAAAGAAAAGAACCAGAGATCAAAAAAACACAAACTACATTAGATCAAAAAATAAAAAAATAGTCGCCGATCACACTTGCTCAGCAAATAAACAGTAAACACAAACTATATTAGATCCAAAAAAAATAAAACACAAATTACAATAACACGTATCTTCGTCTGGTTTTAAAAAAAAAAAACGAAGAAAGAAGCTGCCAACACAGTCGCCGATCACGCTTCGTCTTCTGCTGCTGCTGCTGCTGCTTCTCCTTCTTCTTTCTTCTTTTTTTTCTTCTCTTTCCTTTTTCCGTTGATGGAGCTCTGTAATTTCTCTTTTTCTCTGAGGTATGAGTTTCTCTTTCTTTCTTTGGACTTATGTTACTTGTTTACTCCTTTTGAATTCAAAGTCCCTGTCCCTCACGTGGCACACTTGGAAATGATGAAAGGATTTAGTTTTTTAATAAAAGCAAAAAATTTTCAGCCATTAGATTTAGATATTTTTCAGCTGCCCAACGTTTTCAGCTGCCCAACGTGATGTAACATGATTGATAGGTGCACTAAATATTTTAAGTATTTTTAAGAGTAATGTAGTATTTTAAAAGATGCTACTACGTTCACAATATTTTTACAACAAATTAAAAATTACATGTGGTTAGTTGTTATTGGTTCAAATTTGAAATTAACACTAAGATTATTTTTTTGCCCTAACGATAACAACCAGTAATAACCTGCCACTTAGAATTTGTTGTAAAAATATTATGGGCATACCATTTCTCTAATATTTTACACAATTTTTTGTTATAATTTGACACAAGGCAAAGTGTGAGTAATGAAAAAAAAAATTTATGGGTTTACATCTCTACCCCTCACATCTCATCATGTGACAAATTGTGACAAAATTTGTATAAAATGTTATATTCCTATTATTGCTCTAATTTTAATTAATATTTACAGATAAGCATATAATAATTATTAAATAATTCATTCTCAAAAAAAAATTTAAAAAAATTATTTCAATTTAAAATTATTAAATAATTTATTTTTATTTTATTTGAGTGTCTTTCTAATTCTTATATAATAATAATAATAATAATTATTATTATTATTATTACAAGTTTAACTAATCAATATATAAATAAATAAATAGATATTATTTAAATTTGCTTAGGATTTGATATTTCTTATTTGTCTTGTAAAAGTTATGATATGAAAATATATATTTGAAATATAGATATTTATATTTAATTGGATAATTTTAGTTAAATTTTTTATTTATACTAATTTAATATATTTATTTATATTAAAATAATTATTAAATTAATTATGACGTCATCACGGTTCGACCCCGGTTCGACCTCGGTTCGACCTCAAAAACCTTGAACCTCTCCCTTTTACGGTTCAATAAACGGTCCGGGTCTGAAAACCATGCATCTGGCTCCTTGATATAGAGTAATTGGTCAAAGTAGTCGATATCATCCACAGCTAGCGAAGTCCCCTGAATGAGGGAGAGTGAGAATTGTTTGCCTTTGGTTGTTGCATGATAGATTGAATCCTGGATAGCCACAGCGTTTGGCTTGTGTAGATCTAGAGGTAGTAGTATTTAGTTGAAAAGGGAATTTAATCCTAAAATCTGATGCGTAGCCATCGCAAGATAATATTGTTTCGCAAATTTCGGCTCTTGATGCTGTGTTATGGAGGAAGAAGAAGAAAGTTGAGACGAAGAAGATTTGAAAGGTGACCATTTAATTTGAGCCTTTGGAAGCAACAAAAAGTATGCTACATAGGATAGATTTATTATTATTGTACATAATGGCAAGGGAATCTAACAGATTTAACCAGATATGTAGTTGGGCTTATGAACTTCATATAGGCTCTTGGATATAAATAGTGGTAGAAATTTCCTTGGTAAGTAACTCAATGAAAAATTAACTACTCCATTTTAGAGCATACTTGTGCAGTGTTAATTAAGGTTATGCATGGCTTTGATTTTTCCCTATGATTCATCACCGTCAAGAAAGTGTTGAATTTGTGCAAGAGAATATAAGTTCCTCCTTGGAAAGTGAGACTAACTTTTGGAGAATTTTTGGCATTGATGAGAGAGAGAAAAGTCTATTTTCTATTGTGTGCATAAAACAAGTAGTTAAGGAAGCCTCAACCCTTGGCGATGCAACCTTATATGAACATGGCTTAGATAAGTTCTAAATGTTTATGTTTTACTCTTTTTGTCCATTTCATAAAAAACCGTCGATTAAATCAGGGCATGAAAGACTTGTTCAAAGTAATTCCAAAAGAATAAGGCATTTTTCCTACTTGCTGTGTATTTTTATTGTTTCTCCGAGCAGCTTGCTGTGCATTTTTCTTGTTTCTCCGAGAAATATTTTATAAATATAAATATATATATATATATACATATATATTGTTAGATTGTGTTGAAGAAAATATTATATGGTGGAAAGCAATAAATAAGGAGAGAGAGAAAGTGAGATAAAATGCTAGTATTAATTAGTTAATAAAGTGGAAAACAATAGCATTTAATGATGATTTTTTAACCGTTAGATTTCTTAGAAATCTACGATGTAAAAAAAGTGTAAGTTTATAAGAGTTACACCAAATGTAACTTGAACCTATCTCTTAAAAAATATATATACTCAATACAAATTTTAGTAATTTTGTTCTATAAAGTTACACTTTGCCCCCCTTTTAATAATATCATTAGTTATTTTAAGAGTAATGTTATTACCATAAACTTTTCTACAACATTTATACAAACTGATGAGGTAACAAATTCATATTGGTTTGCATTTGGCACACCACTTACACCATTTTTTTACTTATCAATAGTCACTCACTACATCAGTAATTTGTAAAAAAAATTGTAGCTCTAGCATTCCTCCTTATAAAGACCATAAAAGAATCATCCTACTATGCCCCGAGCCTTTTGCTATTCTAACATAAAAGGTGGCCGACCTTTCGTCAAGGCCTAAGAATCTGCTAGGATCTAAAATCTAAAACAAAATATACAAGTCCAATAAATTAGCACAACAACAAAAATTACCAATATTAAATCTAAAGCAAATTAAGCCCAATCAACCAATTTTACCCAAAACAAACAACCCAGCCCTTTTAAAAATTTTAAAAAAAATTATTTTGTTCTTACCCAATAGCATCATCAAAGTCACACACCAAAAACAAATTCCTCAAGCGTCTAAGTAGCGGTAGAACAAGTGCTCTAGCTCTTCTAACTCCAAATCCTAACTCCATCCTACCTTTAGCATTTTTCTATTTAATTATATATATGTTGTAACCCATTAATTAAAGAAAAAAAAAATGTAAACCACATACGCATGCCGGGTACACTTTTTTTTTTTAATTATTATTATGGGACATGTTGCTGGGTACACTTTCAAGCCTATTTATTTTGGGTTAAGAACTTTGGTTGTGTTATACAGTACTAGTGTCCGTACATATCATGTATATATGTACACACATTCAAGTGTGGACTGTGGATGGAGGGACCCGTCATGAAAATATCTCTGGAGCCCAGAGACTGTGGAGTCGTCAAAAGAAAAGAAGAGAAAAGAGTGAATATTGATTGATATGGCAAAGAGGAAAGTTCTTGTTGTGGGTGGTACTGGGTACATCGGGAAGAGGATTGTGAGGGCAAGCCTAGCACAGGAGGATCATATAACCACCTATGTTCTTCAACGCCGAGAGATGGGTTCTGACATTGATAAGGTCCAATTGCTATTTTCTTTTAAGAAGCAAGGTGCCCGCCTTATTGAAGCCTCATTTTCCGATCACAACAGCCTCGTAGATGCTGTGAAACAAGTTGATATTGTCATTAGCACCATGTCTGGGGGTCATCCTGGCTATCCTAGCTCTCTTTTGTTGCAGCTCAAGCTTGTTGAGGCCATCAAAGAAGCTGGAAACATTAAGGTTAATTATTAACTTTATATCTTCTTTTTATTTTATATCTTTTTTCTTTTTATAAATATATAAATTTTTTTTTTTTTTTTGAGAAATAATTATAACATGCTGCTAATTTCGCAACTCGAACATTTTCCTCCCTAGACCCCTAAGCACTTTGTGCATGGGAAGGTGCCAATGAAGTCCATTTCCATGTTTAATTAACTATGTTTACACTAATTAACTACGTACTTAGTATCACATTTAACAATAAGCAAGTATATTATTGTAGTTTCATTACCAATTGATTGCGTTGATCTCATATATTCATGATAATTTGATAAAATACTTTGCGAATAATTTCAATTAATGCTAAAGCCTAAAAGACCTATATATTGTGAGTAAAAATCGAAGCAAAAACAACCACATCATGACCAAATTTGAGCAAAAACTTCATATCATCATCGGATCTAAGCAAAAAAAAACTAGATCTTTGCCGGATCTAACCAAAAACTACCAAACCTTCACCAGAATATCGTTGGATCTAAACGGATCTAGGTAAATTTGGTCTTCTTTCATGGGTTTCGTTGGTCAGATTGGGTTCATCGGTTTTGGAGAAGAAAACTCGTCGTCCAACCCACTTAAGTCGGTTTTGGTGGCAGAGACCTGCCGCCGATCATCATCGGCATCGGGTCGGCTGGTTTTCAGGTCAGGCCAGATTGTTTGGACGGGTGGGTTGGTTTTCGGGTTCCAGTGGACACCCTAACTACTTTCATGGAAAATATTAATAAATAAAAAAATCAGTTTTTTTTTCTTTTCCCATAAAAATGTTTTTAAAATGTTTTTTAAATCAATACACTTAGGCCATTTGTTAACTTTTGCCATAATAAAAAGTTCCACGCTTGACACTCCAATTATATTTTCTTTAGAATAAGTCCAAACACAATAAATTTCACAATATTTTAATGTGACGGGTTGTGATTGATATACATATAAACAAAGTTTGGCTCTACTTAAACAAGGGCAGAACTAAGTGTAAGCTTGTGGGGTTCATGGCCCACCCAAAATTTTATATATATATTGTAGGGGTAGTAGGCCCAGTAATGCGTATCTATGTATAAGTTAGGCCGGAGGCCCAATCCAAGGACATCAAGTAGTCCGAGGACAGGGAAACACTGTCACAAGAGTCTGTGTTAATGAATGAAAAGGTGAGGTATGGTTATAAGGGTCCAAAAGAGTGATCCAAAGAGGAATGCTTCCTCGGCTGAGCAAAGCCGAGGTCAGAAGGTGCGGTCTATCGTTAAGAGCAACGTTCCGGAAAATTCCATTGATGAGGATAAGTATCAGGAAGGAACAGGACAAAGGGAGGCTATGAAATATCTAAAGGAAAGCTGCTACCACCGCATTGAACGCTCTGCAGGTAACCCTCTGGCCGCATTAATAAGGAAGTGATACCTGAACAGTAGTTTTCAGCCTTACAGCTGCTCCCCAAAGACTTCAGGAAGGTGCTGATGTGACAAAGATTAACACCTACCATCTAATCTACACATGGAGGGCAGAGATGAAAGGAGGAAAATAGTATAAAATAGAAGGGAGACCTTGAGAAGAAGGGATCGAGGAATTAAGAAAGAATTACTGTTGCAATAAGAACTGTACTTGTAACCAACTTCAAGAAGTATATATAAGAACTGATCTCCTCAGATTGTGCCGAGGACGATTTCCATTAGATACAACCAGTCTATTTTTACTTTATTGTCATCTAGATCCACTATAATTGCTACCTAACTCATTAGAGCCTAGTTTTCTAACTCACTCTCTACAAATTCATTGTTTTGGGCTCTTTAGGTCTAGATCATTTGCATTTTTGGGCCTAGGACTCAAATTGTGACCTTACGATTGGCGCCGTCTGTGGGAAATTCTGTTGCTATAGTGAGCTCAACGTTCAATTATGGTAGGTTCAGGTCCGAATCTGGAGGAATCTATAGGGTCCCAATATCAAGATCATTTTGTTAATCTTCAGCGAAGAAGGGACCGGGAGGTTAGTGTGCATACCACCAATACTAGCACGAGCCAATCTCAGAGCAAGAGCCACCTTTCTCACGAGGAGAATACCAGAGTCATGCAACTAGAGATTGATCATTTGAAAAGGAAGTTATGCCACAAGCGGCGAAGGCGAACTCCCTCCAATTCTGATTTCTCTTATGGCGATGATGAGGATGGTAGTTATAGACCCAGGTCAAGGACTCCCCCCAGTGAATCTTTCTCGTATGATGAGGACTACCACCATGAGTGTAGGAATAAGGGCCCGTCTTGCAAAGGCCTGGGAAATGACGCTATGAGCAAGGCGTTAAATCAAATTTTCAGGTCACCTTTCACTCGCAGAATCGAGGGAGGGAGACTTCCTCGGCGGTTCACTCAACCAACATTCACCATGTACAATGGTCGAACGGATCATGTGGAGCACGTGAGTCACTTCAACCAGAGAATGGTTGTACACTCCAGGAATGAGGCCCTAATGTGTAAGGTATTCCCATCCAGTTTGGGGCTTGTGACCATGAGGTGGTTTGATAGCTTGGGAGCTAAATCTATTGATTCTTTTAAATAACTCACCCGGGCATTTGGATCTCGCTTTATAACATGCAACAGGGTTCCTCGACCTTTAGACTCTCTGTTGTCTATGACCATGCGAGAAGGGGAGACCCTGAAAATGTACTCGGATAGGTACTAGGAGATGTTCAATGAGATAGATGGAGACTTTGATGTCGTGGCCATAAGAACCATCAAGGTCAGCCTACCTACCAAGCATGGCTTGAGGAAATCTTTGACCGGGAAACCCGCTAGTAGTGTACGTCAACTCATGGACCAAATTGATAAGTATAAGTGGGTCGAGAAGGACCAACAACAAGGAAAAGGGAAGGCTAACGTTATCCCTCAGGAAATGAAGGATTTCAAGTCGGACCGCTACAACAATAACCGGCCCTAGAGAGACTTTGCTGGGCAATCGAGGTCTACCACTACTCAAATAGTTAACACGGAGTTTCGAGAACCAGTACACCAAGTCTTGGAGAAAATCAAGAACGAGCTATTCTTTAAGTGGCCAAATAAGATGGGAGGTGACCCCATGAAGCGCAATCAAAACCTTCATTGCCAATACCACCAGGACCGAAGGCACACCACAGAAGACTGTAGAACTTTGAGGAGTCATCTGGAGCAACTGGTCAGAAAGGGAATGCTGAAACAATTTCTACATCAGCCCAACGGATCAGAAAGCTAGACAGGATCAGGATTTCAAGGGAATGCTTTTTCCAAGGCCCTTTTGGGTACCATCAATGTCATCTTCGCAGCCCTGGGGAGAATTGGCTCTCACCCCTCTAGGGTGATATCTGTAACCCGGCCACCTGCCAAGGACTCTAGACCTGAGCCGAAGAGGGCTAGAGTGGAGAACCGGCCGGCGATGAGTTTCTCTGAGGAGGACAAGGTTGGAACCATACAGCCACATAATGATGCTCTGGTGGTCACCCTCAGGATTGGGGGATATGATGTTAAGAGGGTGATGGTGGATCAAGGCAGTGAAGCAGAGATTATGTACCTCGATTTGTATAATGGGCTGGGCTTGAAACCTGAGGACTTTACAGCTTATGATTCGCCTCTGGTGAGCTTTGACGGCAAGGTTGTTATTCCGAGGGGCCAAATTCGACTACCCGTGTAAGCAGGGTCAGAGGTGGTAGAGGTGGATTTCATTGTAGTGGATGCTTATTCTCCCTACACTGCCATTATGGCAAGGCCCTAGCTTCATACCCTGGGGGCTATTTCCTACACCCTACATCTAAAAGTAAAATATCCGTCTGAAGACCGAATTGAGGAACTGGTTAAAAGCCAGTCTGTGGCTAGGCAGTGCTTGGTATCTGCAATTATGCATCAGCCCGGAGTTGAGTCATCGGCCTCTGCTGAAGGGGGCTCATAGCAATCAAGGATTCCAGTGCTATCTTTAGATGCGGAGTCAGAGGGGGCAAAGTGTGAAAAGTTAGAGGAAATTTTTATGAATGGTGATACAGAAAGGTTTTTTCAGGTCGGAGCTCAGTTGCCTCCTCGAGAGAAGGAAGAATTGATAATGTTTCTTAAAAAGAACATTGATGCTTTCACATGGAGTGCTTATAAAGCTCCTGGGATGGATCCGAGTTTCATTTGTCATGGCCTAAACGTCAACCCGGCTGTCATCTCGAGAAAGCAACCACCTCAGCGCTCATCTAAAGAACATTCTGATGTTGTCAAGGAGGAAGTGAGCAAGCTTACGCAAGCTGGGGCTATTAAGGAAATGTTCTACCCTAAATGGTTGGCTAATACGGTGGTGGTGAAGAAGAAAAATGGCAAGTGGTGAGTATGTGTAGACTTCACAAATTTGAACAAGGCCTACCTAAAGGATCCTTTCCCCATGCCTCAGATAGATCAGTTAGTAGACGCAACTGTAGGCCATCCTCGGATGAACTTTCTGGACGCCTTTCAAGGGTACCATCAGATACCTTTGGCTTTCGATGATCAAAAGAAGACAGCTTTTGTTACTCCTACTGGAAATTACCACTACAAAGTAATGCCCTTTGATTTAAAGAATGCAGGGTCTACCTATCAGAGGATGATAACCAGGATGTTTGAGCCACAGTTAGGAAAAAATATTGAGATTTATATAGATGATACGGTGGTAAAGAGTAAGGTAAAATCCGAGCATGTTAATGACCTCAGAAATATCTTTGTGACATTAAGGAAACATAATCTGCGTCTTAATGCTTCTAAGTGTTCTTTTGGTGTTGGTTTAAGAAAGTTCTTGGGGTACATGGTCACTCACCGCGGAATTGAAGTCAACCCTGACCAAATTAAAGCAATTAACAGTTTACAGCCACCTCGGAATCCCAAAGAGGTCCAGAAGTTGACAGGGATGACTGCTGCTCTAAACCGATTCATTTCTCGGTTAGCAGACAAGTGTAGGCCTTTCTTCTAGTTGTTGAACAAGTGGAAGGGATTTGAATGGACCGAGGAGTGTATCCTGGCCTTCCAGTAGTTGAAGGAATACCTATCTTGGCCACCCATTATGTCCAGGCCAAAGGTGGATGAGGTTTTGTTTGCTTACATCGCAGTGGCTTCCCATGCGGTAAGCTTGGTGCTGGTGCGGGTAGATGGTGGTGTGCAAAGGCCAGTTTATTATGTAAGTAAATCACTGCATGAGGCCGAGGTGTGTTACCTGCCGCTGGAAAAGACCATTTTGGCAGTATTACATGCTACACGTAAACTCCCCTACCATTTTCGAGCCCACACAATTGTTGTCTTAACTCAACTTCCGCTTGAATCACTTCTTCGAAGTGCTGATTACACTGGAAGGATTGCCAAGTGGGGTACAATCCTAGGGGCTTTTGATATTAAGTACATGCCTCGCACCTCTGTCAAAGGTCAAGTTCTCGCAGATTTAGTGGCTGAGTTCGCTGAATCTCCATTGGAAGAGAAAGTTGAAAAGCAGAACATGGATGGAAAATCGGTTGGTGTGGTCTCCTTGCAAGAACCTTTATCCTGGAAGGTATACATTGATGGTGCAACGAATCAAAGAGGATCTGGAGTGGGGTTAGTTCTGATATCTCCTGAGAAGATCACTATTGAGAAATCCTTAAGATTGGGCTTCTCGGCCACAAACAATGAGGCTGAATATGAAGCTCTATTAGTAGGAATAACCATGGTTTAGAAAATGGGAAGAAAAGCAGTGGAGGTCTTCTCAGATTCGAGGTTGGTGGTGGGCCAAGTAAGAGGAGAGTTAGAGGCCAAGGATGCGAGAATGCAAGAATATTTAAATCAGGTTAAGCATTTACAGTTAGGGTTTGAGTCTTTCAACTTACAACATGTCCCTAGAAGTGGAAACACCCATGCTTATTCTCTGGCCACTCTTGCAACCTCCTCGGCACAGAGCTTGCCTCGGGTTATCCTTGTTGAAAACTTGTGTAAGCCTACTAAGATGAAGAGTGAGGTGGTCCATATCCATCAAATTAGGGTGGGACCTAGCTGGATGGACTCCATAGTACTATTCCTTAAGGAGGATATCTTGCCCAAGGAAAAGTCAGAGGCTGACAAGGTGCGAAGAAAGGCTCCTCGATTTTGGTTGTCCAAGGACCAAAAGTTGTACAAGCGCTCTTTCTCTGGGCCATATTTGCTATGCATACACCCTGAGGTGTCAGAGCTACTCCTAGAGGATTTACATGAAGGGATTTGTGAAAGCCACACAAAAGGCAAATCTTTGTCTCAAAAAGCTCTCACTCAGGGATACTGGTGGCCGAACATGCAGAAGGAAGCGCAAGAGTATGTGAAGAAGTGTGACCAATGCCAAACATTCGCACCAAACATTCACCAACCAGGGGGAGTCCTTAATCCTCTATCCAACCCTTGGCCATTTGCTCAATGGGGCTTGGATATTGTAGGACCTTTCCCTAAGGCAGTAGGGAATAAGAGATGGTTGCTAGTCGGCACGAATTACTTTACCAAGTGGGTTGAAGCTGAACCATTGGCAAATATCAAGAACGTAGATGCCAAGAGATTTGTTTGAAAAAATATTGTCACCCATAGCAAAGCTTTCAGGAGGTACTGTTGTAACTTGGGAATTATGAATAGGTATTCCACCCCAGCTTATCCACAAAGGAATGGGCAGGCCAAGACTGTCAATAAGGTCATAGTGAATGGATTCAAGTAAAGGTTGGAAGATGCGAAGAAAAAATGGGTGGAAGAGTTGTCACACGTCCTTTGGACATATCGAACCACACCTCATAGATCAACAGGGGAGACACCCTTTTCAATGACTTATAGAGCTGAGGCTGTTATTCCTCTAGAGATTAGATTCCCAACACTGAGAATGAGTTCTTTCATTCTGAGCAATAATGATGGGCCGTTAGGAAAGAGCTTAGACTTAATTGAAGAGTGAAGAGAAAGTGCCATGGTCTAACTAACGTATTATCAACACAAACTCAAGCAAGGGTATGATGCCAACTTAAGGTTAAGGCCATTAGCACTTGGAGACCTGGTATTAAGAAATGTTTTGGGTACTGTAAAGAACCCAGCATGGGGAAAGTTAGGGCCCAATTGGGAAGGGTCATATCGCATCACATCAGTGGCTAGAATAGGTGCATATTATCTTGAAAATCTAGATGAAAATGTTGTACAACGCCCCTAGAATGTAAACAACCTAAGAATGTACTATTATTAAGGGGTAATTACACTTTAGCCACTTGTGGTTTGCCTCTAATTTGACTTACCTCCTCGTGGTTTCATTTTTGACACTTTACCCACCTGTAATTTCCTCCGTTACTACTCTGTTACCCACCTCCAATGCAGACGTTACTCTAACACATAAAATCATCAAAAACAGAACCTAAAACAGATCAAACACTCCTCACTCCCAAAACACACTCTCATCCAATGTGCTCACCAAACTAAGATCACCATGATGAATCTCAAAACTGAATGTCAAGTCAGCCATCTGCATATAAAATACAACAAAATAAAGTATGAGATAGACTTGCATGTGAAAAAGTATAATCTATTATAGATTATTGCTTTATTAGGCAGTCAAATTTCTCTTTCAATTTCCCTAACTATATACCAACAAATGAGAGTGTGTTTATTGCAGTGATTTTTTTTTTTTTTTTTAATAATCATTATCTACCTATTTTTGTTTAAATTAGTTGCTTCTTCTAGGTGGGTCAGCTCATTTTACTTGTAAACCGTTTTTTCTGCACTTTCTTTTAACGTTTTCTAGAGAAACAAACAGAGTACTATCTTCTTGATCTTGAACACTTTAATGATTAATCAATCACTAAACTTTTGTGGGTCATCATTAATGAAACGAAATGAAATGCCAACACCCTTTTCTAGTTAGCATTTTGCTACACACACCCTTTTTCTCTCTCTGCATTTTTTTTCCTAAGAAACAAGCAAAGCTCCAACTCGTAAATCTGGGAAAAATTCAAACTTTCCTTACTGGGTCAATGGAATTTTATTACGCCATTGCTCTTTTTTGAAGTTTTCCCAAATGGGTTAGTTGTAGTTTCTGGGTTAAGGCTATCGATTATTGTTTAGTTGTTATTATATTTACTTGTAACCATTTTCCTTCACTTTATTTTGCCAATTTCTCGAGAAAGAAACAGAGTTCTTGATCCAGAAGTCATACTGTTTAAGTTATTCCAAGCGTGTTTGATTTATGCACGAATGAAACAAAACACTTTCGCCTTTCGCTTGCATTTTGCTTCACTCCCTTTGATTTTTCCCTAGAAACAAACATGGAGCATGAGGTGCAAAATTGGGTCAACGTGATTATTTTTACTGTTGCATTTTTCTGAACGTTTGTTGCAAATGGGTTGTTTGGAGTTTTTGATCAAAACCCAGGTGGTTCTCAATCCATTATCTCAAGCACATTGCATTGTGATCTTAGTTTGGTGAGCACGTTGGTTGAGAGTGTGTTTTGGGAGTGAGGAGTGTTTAATCTGTTTTAGGTTCTGTTTTTGATGAGTTTATGTGTTAGAGTAACGTCTACACTGGAGGTGGGTAACAGAGGGAATCATAGGTGGGTAAAGTGTCAAAATTGAAACTACAGGTAGGCAAGTCAAATTAGAGGCAAAGCACAGGTGGGTAAAGTGTAATTATCCCTATTATTAATGAAATTTTTCTTTACCATATTTTGGTTTATTACATTATGCGTCATGAGTCCTACTATTTATTTTAAACAGAACATTGGTCATACCTGGCTCCTCAAACCATATACCTTGGATAAATTGATATTTTCTATCATTTTTCTAAGTATTAAACAGAACCTTAGCTATGTCTGGCTCCTCGGACCACATGCTTTGGGTAAATTAATACTTTATGTCATTTCTTCTAAGTATCGAACAGAACCTTGGTCATGCCTGGCTCCTCGAACCACATACCTTGGGTAAATTGATATTTTAAATTATTTTTCTAAATATCAAATAGAACCTTGGTCATACTGGCTCTTTAAACCATATACCTTGGGTAAATTGATATTTTCTATCATTTTTCTAAGTATTAAACAGAACTTTAGCTATATTTGGCTCCTCGAACCACATACTTTGAGTAAATTAATATTTCATATCATTTTTCTAAGTATTAAACAGAACCTTAGCTATGTCTGGCTCCTCGAACCACATACTTTGGGTAAATTAATACTTCATATCATTTTTCTAAGTATCAAACAGAACTTTGGTCAAGCCTAGCTCATCGGACCACATACCTTGGGTAAATTGATATCTTAAGTTATTTGCCTAAGTATTAAACAGACCATTGGTCATGCCTGGCTCCTCGAACCACATACCTTGGGTAAATTGATATCTTAAGTTATTTGTCTAAGTGTTAAATAGAACCTTGATCATGTCTAGTTCCTCGGACCACATAACTTGGGCAAACTAATACTATCTGTTATTCATCTAAGTGTCAATAGAACCAGCCGTGCTGGATGGCAGACATCTTCATTTTAGTAACATGATAAAATGGACACTTATGAGCACCACTTAAAGCATTTAAAAGTATATCTATGATCTGTTTAAGAGCTGATTATCATCTCCAATTCCTTAAACTTACTGATAGGTGGAGAATTGGGTAGAGCCTGACATGAATGGGTGCTCTACCATTATGTATATTTTTAAGGTTAAGGTTACACTCTGTTGAGATCGTGGACTTAGTAGGTTTAACCTGTTCTGTTGCTGATCATATAAGGGTGGTAAGTATACTACCACTTATGCAGATAAACAAATGGGGTTATATCTCATTGTCACGTTGGCAAAGTATTAAATGAAACATAGACTATATTTGGATCCATATAAACATCACAAGTATAAAGGAAAAGCTTGCAATTTTCATTAAACCAAGCCTTTGAAAAAGGCAAATAGATTACAAAAGGTTGAATGAATTACATAGCAAAAAAAAAAAAAAAAAAAAAAAAAACAGCTTAAGGCTTCATCTTTATTACAAGCTTATCCTTTTGAGTCTTGGGGGGCTGGGTGGAGGCCGCCGTGGTGGATGCAGGTCCTTTGCCTTGGAGGTCTTCCTTGGAGGGTATGGGGAGAGTTGCCAGCACAATCTCCATGTTATGGGAAGCCTCTTTCTCTTTGGGGGCTCTTTGGGGGCATCTGAGGGTAGGTGGGCATCCTGGGCCACTTCCTTGGTGGTGTCTGCTGCCTTCTCAATGTCCTCGGATTGCTCTGCCGCCTCAGAGGAGATGTTGGCTGTGGGAAGAGCTTTGCTTGGGCTTTCCTTGCCTTCATCTGCCTCCTTGGAGACCGAGTCAGCCTTGGAGCCCAAGGAGCCCAAAACGTGGATAGCTGAAGGGTAGAACACATTCTTCGCTCTCCTAAAAGCAGAGGAGGCCTTAACCCCAGCTTGGTCGAGGGCCTCGTTCCACACTTGGAGGCAATAAAATCTGTACACCTCCGAGACCTCAACCCTGAAGGCTTCCTTGGTATCTGCCACGCCCACATCGTAGCCGTCCTGCTCGGCTTACTCCTTGGCCTTCTCGGCCTCCTCCAGCTTCTTTGTTAGGACTTTGATCTGGCTTCTGGCAGTAGAGAGCTCGTCCTTGGCTTGGCGGAGCTGCTTGCACTGAGCCTCCGCCTGCCTCTCCGCCACGTCCAGAGCGACCTCGGTGCTTTTCTTATCCCAATCAGCTTCAACTAGCTTGGCATTAAGGTCTTGAGACTTCTTCTTTGCTAGTTCAAAAGCTTTCACAGCGACAACTCGCCTGCCTCCCTCTTCCTTCATTGCCTTATGAGAGCTGATGACTATTTCCTTAGCTCTGTGGGCAACCTGGACAGCCTTTAAAAAAAAAAAAAAATCAGCAAAGTATAAATACAAGTATAAAAGAGATTATTGCTAGGATAATGGGAAAAAGAAGGTAGTAGGTGGACTTGCCATAGCGAGGTCTCTCTTTAAACTGAGGAAGACCTCATGCTTCCTCATTGACCGCCAATCAACCATATCTTCAGGCAGAAGTAAAGCCTGCTCCATAGCATTGGCCACGTAGCCGGCCTTCCCTTGCTAGAAGTTTCTGATTGAAGCATTGGCAGGCAAGGGCGCCCCATCCAAGACTATGGCGGGGGTCCAAGCAGGGGTCCCAACTTGGGAATCACCCCTCCTATCTGCCAAGGTCTGTGTTACCCTGGCCTACTTGGCTCCCCTATAGGGCTTCGTCTCCTTGGCCAAGGGGCCTTTCCCTCCTTCTGCCGCATCCTGGCTTTTCTGATCCCTCTTCCTTTTATGATCAACGGGATCAGCCAGGAGAGGTTGAGTGGGCGGAGGAGGGGGAAGCTTGGCTTGAGTGGCCTTCTCGGGCGCCTTGTCCCCAGCTTGGGACTCCAAAACTGCTAAAAGACCCGCCCTGGGCTTGCGTTGTATCCCCATGTCTCTGGTAGAGAGGAGTCTCCTTGGGCCTGGCTTGCTTGTGTGGGAAGAGGGTGGCCGAGGTCACCAGATGGGGTTTCAGGAGATGAAGGTTGGTTAAAAACTTCAAAATTATCTTCAGAGTCAGAAACTTCAACGATCTCTTCCTCTTCCTTAGTTGAAGGCTGGGACGAGGTTGCCTCCTCCTTGACAGCGCATTAGGATAGCAAAGCTATATTTGGGATGCCTTCTTGAATGGGGTCGGTAGTAAGGAAACCCGGGACAGCAACACTTATCTGGTGCAGGCCCAAATCCTTTGCTTTGATTACGCACTTCAGCGCTTGGAAACTTGAGGAAAGAGGTGTGTAGCCGAGGATTCTGTGCGCCGCCCTAAGCTGACCGTCGCTGTGAATGAACACCTTGGCTTTAAGAATCTTGTCTAGCCTCTGCTCGTTGACTAGACTGAAATTTGGAACAGCGGCGTTCTTATCTACAAGACCATTTGGGAAAAAAAAAAAAAAAAAACATCATTAGCAAAAATGGCACAAATCAAATGAGACAATTCAATTGCAAGTAGAAACATAGACAACTGGGTAGAGAACATATCAAGGGAAAAGGATGAAATTTTCAAATAATAAACCTAGACCTAAAATCCCACCTAGTTGCCCCTCTCTCGTTGGGTAGAGAAGGCCGTCGTGCCACTCCCCTGACACAATCAAAAAGTCCTTGTTCATGCCTTTATTGGACTTGGGAAGGCATG
Source organism: Quercus aquifolioides (assembly GCA_019022515.1). Taxonomy (NCBI): domain Eukaryota; kingdom Viridiplantae; phylum Streptophyta; class Magnoliopsida; order Fagales; family Fagaceae; genus Quercus; species Quercus aquifolioides. Next base: position 2,093,448 of record CM032336.1, on the reverse strand, counting down.
AAATGAGCCTAACCTCGGGGTACCTAGTTTTTAGGTAGTAACCCTGCCTTTTTAGGTGGTGGAGGTTATAGACCCAATTGACATCATGGTGGGTAAGCCTTAAGCCCATTTTCTCATTGAAGGCGTCTACACTCCCTAAAATCCTAAACATGTTTGGGGCACATTGGGTGGAAGCTAATCTATGAGCCCTAAGGCAGGCCCTAGTGACAGTGCCCATGGGGATTCTCATCCCACCCTCTATAAAGGCAATCATTGGGATTACCACTTCTCCCTCTTGCCTTTTCTCGTGTCATTCCCCTTCCTCACAATACCTAATGGAGACCTTTGGTGGGATCCTATATTGAGCTTTAAAGCTCTCTATATTCTCCGCGGAGTCTACCAAGTAAGCGAATTTACCCATTCCTATGAGAGGATTGAAGGTACTAAGAAGATAAAGAGAAGGTAGGTGGGCCGTGGAGAAAAGGACACGGAAAAAAGAAAAGTAGATGGAAAAATAAATGGAAAGATTTATAAAGACTTACGCGAAGAAGAAAACTCTCCTCAGACTGGCTCTTGGTATTTGTGAAGGCACGAGTGAGTTGAATAGGTGCGCAAGTTCAGTGTATGAGTGCTAAAGTGAAGTGAATGAAGTGTTTGGACAGTATTTATATCAAAGAAAGGGCGACAAGCGGGAAAATTTCCACTCGGATTCCAACAAAATCCTCAGCTGTTGGATCCACATTGTGCCGTAGAACGTGGGGAACATGGCGCCACATAAATTTAATGAAGGCGTGTCTCAGATGCCGAAGCGTCAGGAGCATGCGTTGGGCAGTTAAAAAGCATCTGCGCTGACAAAGGCAATGTATGATAAGCGCAGGGCAATTGTGGTAATATCGAAATCCTACTTTCTCCCCGAGGAGCCAGAGAGGAGAATTTCAAGGGGCTATTGTAAGGGTAGTAGGCCCAGTAGTGCGTATCTATGTATAAGTTGGGCCGGGGGCCCAATCCGAGGACATCAAGTGGTCTGAGGACAGGGAAACACTGTCACAGTAGTCCGTGTTAATGAATGAAAAGGTGAGGTATGGTCATAAGGGTCCAAAAGAGTGATCCGAGTAGGAATGCTTCCTCGGCTGAGCAAAGCCGAGGTCAGAAGGTGCGATCTGCCGTCAAGAGCAACGTTCTGGACAATTCCATTGATGAGGATAAGTATCAGGAAGGAGCAGGATAGAGGGAGGTTGTGAAATATCTAAGGGAAAGCTGCTACCACCGCATTGAATGCTCTGTAACTAACCCTCTGGTCGCATTAATGAGGAAGTGATACCTGAACAGTAGTTTTCAACCTTACAGCTGCTCCCTAAAGACTTCAGGAAGGTGCTAATGTGACAAAAATCAACACCTACCATCTAATCTACATGTGGAAGGCAGAGATGAAAGGAAGAAGATAGTATAAAATAGAAGGAAGGCCCTGAGAAGAAGGGATCGAGGAATTAAGAGAGAATTACTGTAGCAATAAAAACTGTACTTGTAACCAACTTTAAGAAGTATATACAAGAACTGATCTCCTCAGACTATGCCGATGACGATTTTCATTAGATACAACCAGTCTATTTTTACTTTATTGTCATCTAGATCCACTATAATTGCTACCCAACTCATTAGAGCCTAGTTTTCTAACTCACTCTCTACAAATTCATTGTTTTAGGCTCTTTGGGCCTAGATCCTTTGCATTTTTAGGCCTAGGACTCAAATTGTGACCTTACATACACACACACACTTACTAAAATTTTGAAAGGTTTGACCTATAAAACTAAGAATTGGCCCCCTAAAAAATATTAAATGACCTTTTTATTGTAAAATTTATTCTTATATTTGCTAAAATTTTGGATCGTTCATGATTTTAAATAATTCATGGGTTCCATTGTAAATTGTCTATTTACATTGGTAGAAAATTTCATAACTTATATATGTTGAAAGTAAAAGTTTTAAAATTTTCACTATGAAGTAGTATATTAGATACAAGCTGATATTTTGTATCTAATACATTTATGAATTATGACTAACTTTGGCATTAGATATGTCTTCGCGCACATGATTTGTCTTGACTAATTTATCTGTACTATATAACTCGGCCTCCATATAAAAATTCCTAGTTCCACTCCTAGAGCCAAACCTTTTTCCATACGATAAAAGTCATGTCAGTGAGTTAGTGAAAGATATTACACTAATTACAATATGAAACTTCAACAAATTGCAATAAAAGTAGTGAAATTTATTATGTATGTATAGTAGTGGTGTTTTCTTTATCTTTTATTATATATCATATTATCCAAACAATTAGAAGTCTATTTAAATTTATGAGGCTTCACGAGTTCAAAATAAATAAGGTCTAGTATTCTATAAAATGATCCCCATATTTTATTACAGGATTTCCAAAGTTCGTTGTAAATCCTTTCAGAAAATATAGAAATTTAATTCTACTTTTTATTTGAACTTTTATTTTTTAGATAAGTAAATAGTGGGGGGGGGAGAAGAGAAATTACAACTATTTGGACATAAAATCCCACAATTTTTTTTTTTTTTTTGGTTAAAAGGAACGTAGATTAAAAACTAGAAATTACAAAGTCTAGGGTAGGCCACTCCCCAAGCATCAGCCAATAATTGGTACAAAATGGGGGGAGGGGTGGTGTGCATATAAAATAAAACTATCCGAAATGGAGCATCCTTCTTTAGCCAAAAGGTCCGCGCAATGGTTTCCTTCGTGGTAAGTGTGGCACACAAGCGCTTCCTCAAAGGTTTGGATGAGCAACCTGCAATCAGAGATTAAGGAATTACACGGATGGTTTGATAAGGTGCTAATATTTTGAGCAGTGATAATGTCAACGACCACTTTGGCATCTAGCTCTACATAAAGTTTCCCAATGTTCAGATTTTTAGCTAGCGTGATACCATCACGTAATCCCCATAGTTCAGCGACAAGGGAGTGGGTAAAGCCTATATTTCTAGAGAACCCTCCAATCCATTTGCCTCTATAATCCCTGATAAGACCACCAGCGCCCGCCATGCCTGGGTTGTTCTTTGCCGAGCCATCGGTATTGAGTTTGTAGAAGCCAATGGGTGGTGGCTTCCATCCAATGGAGATTGTTCTGCAATTTTGTTTAAGAGATCGGAGGGGAAATGCAGTGAAGAGTTTAATGGATAAAGATTGGATTTTTCTGAAAATGTCATCAGGGGAGAAGGGTGTGCTTTCCATAACGAATTTATTTCTAGCGTTCCAGATTGCCCAAATGGAGATGGGGAAGATGATTTGCCATGGTATGTCCGAGAAAAGGGATGTGGTGATGTTTTTGGAAGCCATGTTTTTTGATCCATGAAGTCGTGGTGTATGATGAGTAGAAGAATTGTGGGGGATGAGGCATGATTTTGAACCAAATAGGAGTGGTGGCAGTGCAATCACGGAGAATATGGAGCGGGGTTTCAGGAGTAGTGTGGCATAAGGGGCAGGAAGAATCATTTGTGATCTTTCTTTTGTGGAGCAGGGATTTAGTTGGCAGGCTATTGTGGCAGGAAAGCCATATGAAGGTGTTGATTCTTGGGAGAATAGGGATCCTCCAAATCCATTTCCAGTTTCTGTTTTGGGCTTCGAATTGAAGGTCACAAGCTAGGTGCTAAGCTGAACTTGTATTGAATTCACCATTCGGAGAAGGGAACCAAAAAGTGGAATCAGCTTGTACGGGAATGTTAGGTTTGGGAGTGGCTCGGATTATGTCTGTGATGAGAGTGGGGAGATGAAAAGAAATTCCATCAAGGTACCAGTTACCCGTTTGGTCCTAAAGCTCACAGACCTTTAGCAACTCTTCGTTCCTGGTAAGAGGGCCATGGATCATGCTTCTTAAAAAGCCTCTGCTCGACCAGTTATCTCCCCAGAATTTTGCCGAATTGCCATTGCCCAATCTCCAACCTGTGCCGAGTGTGTTTGAGCAAACCAGCCCAGGCAACAGAAACATTTTATTACTATTGGACTATAACTTAAACCCTTATTTATAATTTGAAAACAACTAGGCATAACATTAACGTAGCAATATGAGAAAACATACATTAACTTTTTTTACTAAAATCTTGTTTCTTCAATTAATGAAAAATAAAAAGATCTTACTTTTTTGTGGAAGCAATTTCTTTGTGCTTAAGATTTTTATAACTATGTATCAAGTTCATGTACCTACGTTCTTTCCACATTGTCATTGTCTCTTTATGTTTACCAATAAAAAAAGTTACTGTATATATTTTGTTTGACATAGTATCACTGTCTTTTATTATATTCCCTTTCTCTCGTATCCTCAATTACTTCATTAACCTCTTCAAAATTAGGGTTTTGATTCTCTCAAATCACTTTTTGCATCCACTCTCATATTTTAAATACGGACATTATCTCACGGCTTTTTAAAATGTGTGTATATATCAACACATCATTTGTGGGTATAGTGTAAAATTTGGACTAATACCAAGTAATAGTAAAACTTTTCAAACAAGTCCATTTTGCCCCATAAACACAAATAACACATAACACTGTTTGAAAGTTTTTTGTTCCTGCAAATCTTTTGCTTCCTTTCGATAGCTTGTCGTGATTGCATAATTCACAATGACTGCATTATATAGCAATTATATGCACAAGAGAGTGTTTGGATAACTAATAATAGATAAATAGTAACCAGAGATGAAGAGGCACATGGGAGGAATTAGAGAATTTTCAAACGGCATTAAGAATTGGAGATTTTTGAAAATTTTGTTAGTACCTAGTAGTAATCCAATTCTTAGGGATAATTTTTGCATTTAACCCAGATTAATAATTATAACCTTGCAATTTATTCAAAGAATTTCAATGAGTTACCTAATCTTACGTACATTGAAGGACTAGCTATGATAGATATTCTACTTATTAGCTAGGATTTTTTTTTTTTTTTTGTGTAGTTAATTACCAAAATAAATAAAATTTCTGAAATTGAACTCAAAAAAAAAAAAAAAAACCCTATCTATCTATCTAACTAACTAACTATATATATATATATATATATATATATATATATCAAGAACGCTTCCCAGCATTAATTAGAGGTTGATGATTAGTGTGGGTTTATCTGGATTACTTGTTTAGAAGTTTTTTTTTTTTTTTTAATTTAAATGTTAATAAATTTAAGTCATTTATTTACTTCTTCTTTTTTCTTATCTAACAACAAATAAGTTGGTCAATGCGCGCATACACTAAATTATATAGAGAAAATCTGTGAACAGAACTTTACTTAACCATGTAGTATACCTAATAGGCAATGTTACTTGGGGAGGATGTGATATGCTAACATCTTGTCATATTTTGTATAAAAAAAAAATTGTAGCGTTTCATACCATCGGAATTTGGTACGGACCCTTCACGGATGGGACATGCTCTTGAGCCTGGAAGAGTGATATTTGATGATAAAATGGTAGTGAGAAGAGCAATAGAGGATGCTAAAATCCCCTTCACTTATGTAACTGCTAACTGTTTTGCTGGTTACTTTGCTGCCAACCTTTCTCAAATGGAAACATTCTTGCCTCCTAAGGAAAAAGTTACCATCTATGGTGATGGCAACGTCAAAGGTACCCACCCCCACTAGACAAGGATTATATGTTTCGCTTTGCACAAGACTTGGCCTGGGCTCGTGAATTTTTTATTTTTTTATCTTTATTATTATTAAAATGTCATATATGTTTCATTGTTTTGGAATATTTGCTGCAGTGGTTTACGTGGATGAAGACGACGTTGCATTATACACAATTAAAACAATAGATGATCCTCGAACTTTGAACAAAACACTGCACATTCGGCCTCCAGAGAACATTCTCTCTCAAAGAGAACTAGTTGAGAAGTGGGAGAAACTTCTTGGGAAGGAACTTGAAAAGATTAGCATTTCACAAAAAGATCTTCTCGCCTCCATGAAAGGTAAAAGTTAAAGGAAAGCTACTGTTAGAAATTATGGTTAAGTAAATAAATTCAATATTTCTTAATGGTTTAATATTTTGAAACAATGGGTAATTAATTATGGTATCAAAGCATGAGATATTCCTAAGTTTGATCTATGTTTGCACTCTACGTTCTATTTGAAATATTAAAAATTTTACTTGTTGAGACTCACTTATTAACAAAGAGTTTAGGTCTCTATTGTTAGAATTATGACTAAGTGATTGAATTCACAAGTTCCTAACAAATTAAACTTTTGCGATAATCGGTAATTTATAGGCAATACCAAGAATTTGCTCAACTCTTATGCTTTTTACATGTCCAAGACTATACATATGATAATTAATTTTATTATTTTCCTTCTGTTCTGAGCGCAGGACTGGACCGTTTTGGCCAGGCAGTAGCTGGGCATCTCTATCACTTTTTCTATGAAGGTTGTTTGACAAACTTTCAAATAGGAGAAGAGGGTGAAGAAGCTTCAGAGCTTTATCCAGATGTGAAATATATACGCATGGATGAATACCTAAAGCTCTATCTATAGCTTTGAGGTACTTCACAAGTTAACCAATTAGGCTTCCAAGGTTAATTGTGAGGGTGTGAGTGTGATGTCTAAACATGGCCTTCGAACTCAATGGAGATCTCCGTGAGTGCTAAGTCGCAGCTTTTCTAATTATAGGGTTGCTATAGTATGTGTTTTTTTGTTGGTTGAAAAATTATTAAGTACACTCGGAGTATGATAATGTGATTCTTACATTCATAGTAGACTCTACTATGAATTTAATTTGTGAAAGATACCATAAATGTAAGAGGACAAAACATCACCTGATCATCGTACTTTGGGAAGGTTTTAATAATTACTCATGTTTGTTATGGTGGTTGTATTTCTCATTTCTTTGTTATTTTCTACTTTGATCTGTATATTAATGAATAATTCTAGAAACAGTCAATCACACACCTAATTTTACAACTCATTACCTTGTGCAATTATGAGTAGTGGATATTTTTTGCCTTGTGCAACCTATCACATTACGTTACTCACTCACAATCGTACAAGTTAATAAATTGTAAAATTGGGCATGAGAATGGCTTTATCTATAGGCATACTATGTTTGCACCATTTCTTCCATTTTGGTTGCTACAACTTACAATAAACGGTTATGTTTATATCAATCATTATCATATGTATATTTTAGTAATTACATATGAGATGAGTATGTTAGCATAATTTTTAAATTAAATTGTAAATTACATCCTAGGTAAGTTTGTTTTTTCCCCCTAAGTTTTAAAATTTTGATCCATTTTTCTACCATTAACTATCGTTTTGTTTTCATACATGATTATCATAGGTATATTTTACTAATTACATGTGGCATGTGGATGTTAGCATACAAGGACGGACCCATTAAGGGGCAGGGGGGGCTATTCCCCCCCCCCCCCCCCCCCTCTCTTCAAATTAGCTATTTTATTTCCCCCTCTTCAAATTAGCTATTTTATTTGTATGCTCATATTTTAGAGTTTATAGTTGGCCCCCCTCAAATTTTTGGATTGGTCCAAATAGCCCAAAAGAAACTAATCACTTAACCCTTTCTTTGGACCCATGGCCCCTCCATATTCCAAATACAACACAACAAAAAATCTACAAATCACCAATATCATAATTCAATAACTCATAACCAAAAAAATCTCATAGAAAAAAAAAATTTCCTTATGGGGGTGACAATAATTTATATAACTTTTTAATTGATTTATAAATTATGGGAAAGTCAATTACAATATTTAAATTTTTTTCAAAAGATAAAATGCAAAATTCTTTTAGAAGCCAATATTGATGATGTAGCATTGCCAACTCTTAATATTAATATCCTAATTTTTTAAAATCCTCAAACAAAGTTTTGAAAACTTCATTAGTGTGATTTTTAATTGCATCCAAAAGTATGGGTTTATCATATTGGTGAGTTGGTCAATGTGATAAAATCAACATATTAATTCCAATTATCCAAAATTTGGAGATCCGAAGTCGTCTTCTTTTTGTATTCTTCTTCAAAAATGTTTGAATATCATATTGTAACTTTCAACTTTTTTGGTTCATATTATTTTCTTCTTGACTTAAATATTTATGGTAACAAAGTGCAATTGTTTTGTCTACCATGATTTTTTTTTTTTTTTTAATAAACCATGTCACTTGAAATTTTTTTGGTTCATGCTTTCGCCCCCCCAGGTTCAAATCCTGGTTCCGTCCCTGTTAGCATAAATTTTAGACTACACTATTAGAACTACACGACTACGTCTTCTGTTTCTATAATCCCCACTACTGTCTCCTCCTTTTATCTCCTACTCCTTTTCATCTTGTTCAACTTCTTCTCCTTGTCAAATGTTTTCTATTAAAATTTCGAGCTTTAGCTCCCAAAAAAAAAAAAAAAAAAAAGTGAGGCAATTCTCATTCTAGAGATAAGAGATATCAAACCCAAAACTATTTAATCAAAATACACAAAACCAACCTGACTAAAATAGATAATAAATCTAACTAAATCAATCCAATTTTCATAAAAATAAGAATAAATGAAAGCTTAAATTAACAATCAGTAGAGAGAGAGAATAAAACTTATCAGTGGGGTTTGGTGGCCGATAGCCTGAGGTGGTTGTCAAAGTGTGATAAAAGAAGGCTTTAGCAATCGGTAGAGTGGGCAATGAGCAATGGCTAGCGCATAGCAGACCTCTCTCTCTCTCTCTCTCTCTCTCTCTCTCATGCATAGTTCAAACAATAATTCTAATAGTTAACGGTATTAGACCACTTTTAACTCTAGGGTTTAATTTGTTACATTTTAAAACTTTTTTTTTTTATAAACTCCTTTTAAAACTATAGAGTTTAATTTGGACTACCAAAAACTATAGGGTTTAAAGTGAAATTTACCTTACTTTATTTTATTTGTTTATGTAATTTTTGGATTTTAAAGGAATCGTTTTAATTTTTTTTATAACTTTTCTAAGCAATTTAATTGATGTGGCACAATTAATTACATGACATTGCATGTTTTCATTGGACCAACAGTCATATGTGGCACGTAACATCCATCTCATTAACGGATATAAATGGATGTGAGCAAATCCAAACAAAACCTAACATTTTGGGAGCAAATTAAAATTTTGGAATTTTAAAGGGCAAATCACTCCAAACTTTAGGGGGTGATTTGTAATTTAGTCTTATACATTGCATCCACCATCTTCTTCAATAGCCATTAATAGCTTGACATTGTCACAGTTATGTCCATAATAAATAAATACATATACATAAACCTACCGTGTATGAAGAGAAAATAAGAAAATTACAATAAAATATAACTTTTAACAAACTAAAATCACTTTGTAAGACGTTTTTAATTGGACGCAGTTAACTATACGTCCTTGTTACTCATTGTTTGCTTAGGGTTACCACCTCAATTATGGAACAAATCTTGTAATACCCAACACGTGTAGGCTAGAGCATAGGAAAAGCACAAATTCAAGATGGATAGAAATCTCAGATTATTGAAGTGTAGTAAATGAAAGACATTCGAAAGAAATTATAAAATAGGTATTCCCTAAAAGTTATTTATTATACATATAATTAAGTATATGTTTGGTTGAGCTTATTTTCATCCTTAAACAAAATATACATCTTTTTAAAGTATCAAATTTATCAAAGTACAATTGTATTGTTACATAATAAACAAATGAAAATAAGCTCATCCAAACACACTTCTCAATTTTTTTTTTTTTTTTTTTTTTTTGAGAGAATATTATTTAACTTGATGCAAACAAATATAAGCAGGTACTAAAAGGTGAATTGTGTGTCAAAAGTGTAAAGACATTATATATATATATATATATATATATATCCAATTTTATCTCCTATAGGAAAGCATCTTGGTTTCCAACTCAGCTCCATTTGCAGCAAAAAAGTCATAACTACCTTTGGTATTCAAGTCAAACTGTATCAAACCCCCTTCAATCTTGAGCTTAACATCTTCATTTTCTTCTCTGCCTCCCTCTTGGTAAATCTGGATTGCTGAACTATTGGCCTTTTTGAAAATATCATTCATCTCTATCATGTTTTCTTTCCTCTCTCCTTCATTCATATTCTCCATGAGATTCGATAGAGCCAAATTGAAGTCCGTTAATTGGGCTCTGGCCGCTTCAAGGCTACCTGGGCCATTGATATCTAGGGAGAGACTCTTTTGGGCTTTCTCTAATATAGCCTGCAAGTACTTCCCTTGGGCCTCTATCCTCATCTGCAGTTTCTTTTGTACCTATTGGCAATGATGGGTCGTTTAACAATATGAAATCATAAATTTCGTTCATGAAGTAGCAAAACTTGTGATAATTAAGCAAATATCACAAGTGATTAATCAAAATCTTACAGCAAAAGTATCCACAGTAGATATACCTCAAGCTGATCTTGTAATCTTTTCTGAACTTCAAGATGACACTTAAGTGCTTCTTCAATTGGGATTTCTCTGTTATGTTTGCAGAATTACTTAGTATCAAGCTTGTGAAAATTTTATGTAATATATTATAAACCCGGCTTAAAATACTATTATTACTATTTTTATGTCTGTTCTAATAAGTATTACTGTTTAGTCCAAAAAAAAAAAAGTTTGTGAAAATTTGCAAAATGAAAGAAATTCATAAGATGTAAAATGATACTAGTTCTAGAAATGAGTAGTGGAAACTAAGAAGCAGGATAAATTTTTGCTTCAAATTATGATATCAATAACTCTAATGAGAAGCACAAAAGGAAGACAGAAAGTCATCAGTTAATTAATTGGGCAAGTATTACAGTTTTTCCTATTTAACTTAAGTGAAGGATGTCATGGTTCTTATAGCTGAATTGGTACCTCCCCATAAATAAAGTATTTGGGGGTTTAGGGAAGAAAGGGTTCGAGCTGCAAGGTTAGTAACATGTTGTAATTATCTCTAAAAAAAACTTAAGTGTAGGAAAGTTGCAATGTCCCCATTTTGGTTTAAAACATACACCCAATGTCCTAAATTGTTAGTCCTCTTATTCAGTCTATCATGTCTCAAAATAAAGTCATCTTTGAAATTTATCAATAAATAAATTTCCTAACATACCTTTTACTTTATTGAAAAAATCAATACCTCTCTCTCACTAAAATTTAAATTATGGGATAATTTTGGAAAGTTGTACCTTTTTATATAAAAGACAATGCATAAAATAATGTTTTCTTAAAAGTTGAATTTTAAAAATAGGCCTAATAAAATGGGATGGAGGGAATAGAAAATTAGCAATGTCTCCCCTTATCTTTCTATAATGACCATTTTACCTCATTCATTAGTATTTTCAGTCAAATTAATGGAAAACTTTATTTTATTTTATTTATAAAAAAAAAGTGTCTGGACCTACACGTTAATGATCTTAATAAAGTCTAATATCAAAAGCATGACATGCACAATTTGAAAGGACTTGTGTATGTGATCATTGTGCAAGTGATATATTTGTTATTGAAGGGTATTAATGTCATTAATATGTGGGCAAGGCACATTTAAAAAATGAATAATGCTAGAGGTACAAACTATTTTACAAAATAATTTACAAACTGTTGATGTGATGAGTAATTATTGGTAAATGAAAAAATGATATTAATGGTAGGCCTAGATGAAAACCAATAAGAGGTTGGTCATATCAACATTTTGTAAAAATGTTGTAAAATAGTTTGTACAGGTAGAGTTTGTTTCGATACTGCTTATTGTTAAAAACTGAAAATTGAAAACACTGTAGCAAAATAATTTTTAAATGTGTTAATAGTGTCGTGGAACCCATTTTTAATGAAAGTTTTACTGAAAAATGAGGTTTGTGGGTCCCATGAAAAGCGCACGGGACCCACATGCAAAATGTTGGACGCGCAAACGCTGGACGCTTGTCGCTATCCAAACGTTCACGTAGTATTACTCTTAAAAATAACTTGAATTTTCTATTAATTTGATAGAAAGTACTAATGAAAAGGGTACAATGTCACTACGAATAAATGAAGAGATAATATTTTAGTAATATTTTAAACTAAAGGTGGTCATTACAACTATCCCATTTAAGGGAAGCAATTTGCAATTTACTAGAATTATTTTGACAAGTTTTTTATATGAAAAGTCTTATATACATTGAGAGTTTAAATTTATTTGTGAATTCTCAGAGTTTAAATTCAGATCACTTGGTTATAAGATCACTAATAGAATTAGGAAAAAATCAAACACATTTCAGTTGTGATTAAAGAATCACAAAAAGTGGAATAAACCCAAATTGGCCAAAACACTTACCATTGCCCGCAAAATCCAACCCACCCCTGAAGAGTAAACCCCAAAATACTTGCAATTGACCGCAAACCACACATATTGGGTAAGTGAGGGTGTGCTGTGGGATTTGTCTGCTACCCTAACCAATCACAATCAGCCTGCACTATTCCAATTTGTCACTGTTCCATTTTTTTGTTAATTGAAAAATTAATACCTTTACCTTCTTTTACTCTGTTTCTACTTGCTCATGCCCAACGACGGCTTGAAGGTACTGGATGTTTTGATTGTTTTACTTACATGCAAAACGGTCAAATCTATGTTCTCACTGTTCTTTAGAAATTCCTTGGATTGAGAATAGGGGGGAGTCAAAGAAACTCTACCTTTGATAAAGTTTTAGCTCTAAGGATCAAGATCATGCAACCAGTGCGTGTAATGACCATTTTTTATTATTATTAATGAGAAAGCAACAAAATTGAGAAATGTAAGTAATTGTTTCTCATACCCTTGTTCATTATCATCTCTGGAAGAATTGGTACTAGTCCCAGGAGAATTACTGAAATGTACATATGTGCCCCCTAAAATTTAGAAAGGGTAATGTGTTAGTACGAAGAATTCTGAAGCTGTAAGCAAAAATAAAGAATGAAAAGTTCCAATAACAAAGTACCAAGCATTAAAAGCAAAAATAAAAATCATGTATGTTCTATGCAGATAGAATTATTGGCTAAAAGTTTTATTGCCTATGAAAGCATTGGCAGAATTCGTGTGAAATATTTATGGACTCACCATTGCCCTCTTGGTTTTGTTCTACAGTATTTTGACTACGTGCTTGCTGTCCAAGTCTGTACTTCTGCATATTGATTTACACCCTAATGTTACATTCGTGTTCCACAAATCAAAATGCAAATGAGAAGAAAATTAGGAGAGAAGATAATTTTATAATTAATCACCTGCAAATGGCTCTTCAGATGGTACAATGTCAAGCCCTTCAAGCCCATCAGCCTCAATACAGACTTGGGAGTTGCTTCTGAAAATAAAATATAAAAAAAAAAGAACAAGAGGGTAAAAAAAATGCCCTCTAAATTATCGAGCAATATAGAAAGTGCTAAAACCTCATTTTGGCACAGTGAAATGAGACTATACAATCGATTTTCTAACAGAAAGTTCAAAAGTAAATTGCTGGTTTTTGATAAGTTAACTGCATGAGAATTGGGTTGGTTAATTCACTTCTAAGTTGTGAAAGGTTGTGAACTTGTAAGCAGCAATAATATGAGTAATTATTCAGTACTACAACAAAATGACACTTCATTTTCTCACATAATAGTAGATTTCACTAATGAAATTTATGGTAGGATCCCATTTGTGTGTGATGAAAGAGTATCATGTTATTGTAAAACTAGTACCTGATGATTATTCAAAGAAAGTACCCAACAAGTTGGATGTTGGAGACAACAAGTGGTTCTTTCTCATAACTCAATTCAAGTAAATGACAATTAGGTCTCACTACATGATTTTTCCCAAAAATAAAAATTACTCGTTACATCTTGTTCATTCCCTATAATTCAATTTACAATGTAGGTCAACTAATTATTTATTGGGTGAAATTTGTGTCCAGGGCCTTTTTGCATTGGATACAACATGATTCAGACAAATGACCATTGCAAAAAAAAGCATTGGACACAAGCTGTATATTTTATTAAGCTTAAAAATAAAAATAAAAAATAAAAAATCATTCCAGCACAATGTTCAAAATAAGTCAAGATTCTCTGTTGAAACATATTTGGATGAATTGAAGGAGGAAATGGAATAGAGTAGAGAGACAGTTGATAATTTCGATAATTTTTGTCAAACATAACAAAATCAATGGCATCTCAAACTATTGCTATAATTTAGAAGATCAATATGTTCCTATGGTCTGCTTAACCAGTTACCACCGCTCAAAATTTAAGAACATTAAACATAAATAAATAGAAGGGGAAAAAAGAAGAAGAAGAAAAGAGTTGAGGGCTAAAATAACATACTGTCAGGGCCACCAAGTTTAGTGACAGCATCAACAAATCGTTCGTGCAGATCAGGCGTCCACCTTAGCCTGGGCTTCGGGTCTCTTGTCATCATCACAGCGTTCTCATATGGATAGCTCCCTACTGCTCTACCAACACCACCACTGTAATTCCTCTCCATCATAAATATATATATCACCCTAACTCACTCAACCCCTTTGGCCTTAATTTCCTTTAGGAAAACGAATTCCAGCTTTAGTCTTTTTTCTTCTATCAGATCGGCACCATTGACTTGATGATCTCACGCAGCTGGCAGCCAGCGGAAAATATAGAGACTGTTGGAGATACTCTGTGTGCAGTGCACACAACACGAACCTATAGCTATTATGGTATATATCTTGTTCTACGTAACAAATCAAACTGAATGGTATTTGGAAATGTTAGTGATGTTACCAACGTTGTGCTTTGCAAATATTAAGAAATAATAATGGAGATCGATCAAAAGCTGAAATACAAATGAAACAGAGATCGATCGATGTCTGTGTGAGAAGCAAAAGGAGGAGTTGGCTTTGTTTCAAAGTCCTATTTATTTTAGTCACGAATTATTTTTATTATTATAATTTAATTTGACGAACATGTAGAGTAAAGCTCGGCGGCGAATCTCAAGCAACATGACACCATTTACATATAGATATAATAGATATCTATAGAATATATCGGATAACTTTATAATTAATTATAATGTGCTGCGCGCTATAGCATGCTCCAATGGAGCTTATCCACTCCACCTTGGACCGTTGGATCTATCTTACGCACACTATTACGATTCTATGACAAAATCCTACTCCCATTCCTAATGCTACTCAGCTAGTTGGAGTGTGACTGTGTGGGACCAAAATTTATAGGAAAATCCCTAAGATTCCCTAAATTTTTCTCTATTATATTTATAATTTGAATTTTGATGTAACTATAAATATGATCCGTAAATTCAATCAATTTTTTGTGAGTTATATTATATATTTAGTTAAATGAGTATTTGTTTATCTATTTTTATTATTGTCTAATAGAGTAGAACCTGTTTGATTACTCGTTAACAAGTGTAATTGAGCACCTATTAATATATTTTCATTTTTAATAAAGTTACAAATATTCTTCTCAATTATATATATGATGATAGGTTAATTAACATACAATAAAAGTGATGCCATTGATTTTCTCATGTAAAAATGATATTGAACTATCCACAATGTCTTATTAGCAAAGTGTGAAATAGTTGGGAAATTTATTATATTTATAGGATGAATAATGCTAGGACACACTATTTTCCACCCTAAAATCCACACCTTGTTATGTCCTAACTTATTATTGGTGCATAAGTTGATACATCATGCTCAAATACTTATGATGACCTAAGTGAAAGGGCTAAAATCCAATTATGAATTAACACATAAATAGGGCATGGATTTAGGAAGTAAAAATGAGTATGTACGTTGTAAAATTGTTGGACCAAAAAGAGTAAATCTAGAGGCACACACCTAAATTCACAACATATTTAATTGTCATTAGAGATGGCAATTTTGCCCCACCCAGCCCCTCCCCTCCCTGCTTCAGCCCATGCAGGTGTTTCCCGCCCGCAAAGGTGGTAGGGTGGGGATGGAGCGAGATTTTAGCCCTACACCACGGGGCAGGACAGGGCGAGAATGGGTTTAGACATTTTAGATCCAACCTGCCCCACTCCGCATTGATAAGAGTTAAATTGTAAATTTTTCATACCTTAAAACTCTACTATTTAAACAAACATATCATCAGCTTATTTTATTTTTATTCTACCAACAAGACTTTTTGCCTCTTTTTTTCTCTAGCAATGTTAGAAATAAGGTACCAATTTAACATTTTCTTTTGTCTTTATTATAAAGAAATTTATATACTATTGAATCATTAATTTTATATTATGAGATTTTTGTTTTTGCTGTTATATTGTCTTGTTAAATATTTTAATAATATTATTCAATTTTTGCTAAAAATTAGTTTGATTTGATGAGATAAATTTATTTGTAATTTCAATTTTATTTTTATTAACGAAACAGTTTTTATTAAAAATAATTGTAATAATTGTGGGCAAATTAACAAGATGTAGAGTTTTACAGGGTGGGACGAGACTTTGCGGGACCACAAGAGGCAAGGACGGGGCAAGAAAATTTTTTCCGTCATGCGAGGCAAAAGCGAAGACCCCATCTTTCAAACACAGCCCGCCTCATTGCCATCTCTAATTGTCATCTCATGATTGGTTTACCTAATTTTGTGTTTAGCAAGTACCATGATAGTCCCATGAAAATTACGAGCTAACACATAGAGATTAAGGCGTGAGAAGAGAATGTGTCCATTGTAGGATTGTTGGACCAAAAATAATGGAGTAGCGGGGAGTAAAGGGAGATGAACCTGTGAAAACACAGTAATTCGAGGAGGAAACGAGATTGAGACAGCGAAGTTGATGCCAGCGTGGAATATTCTGCGCCGAAGGAAGGGAATAAAATAATAAAGGAGGCACGTGGCACGTAGGAAAAGGTGAAGATAGCACATGTGGGGGAGGGGGCCACGAAGAGAGAACACAAGTTACACAACACGTTTCGGGATTTCCGCAAGGGACGCGTTTTTTGGAGGGGACGCCAGAAGAATATTCCCTTTTTTTTTTTTTTTACATTAAAACTTAAAACCCACTACTACTAAAAACTAAAAGTCAAAAGTCCCAACTCCCTAATAAAGCTGTCCAGATGCTCCCTCCTCTCAATATTATAGTATTTTCTTTTTTCTTTTTTTCCCATTCATTCATTCTATTTAATATATTTTGAAGCACAGTGTTTTGTTGTTGTATGAATGAATATATTTAGATATAATAATTATATGTTCCTTCAACGAACCATAATTAATGGGAATCTCAAAGAGGTCACCAAATTTATGAGCATAAGAGCATCTTTATCAGTTGTGCCATATGTGCCAAATGCTAAATATTTGGCACATTTGGCACACCAAGCACCATTTGACCCCATTTATCAGATGTGCCATATCCTATATTTTTTGCAACATTGAACAGTACTGTGACAAATTTGCCACGGTACGGACGCGTGTGGCAAAAAAATTTTTCTTTTTTTATTCCTCTCTCTCTTCTCTCTCCGTCATTCTCTCTTCTCTCTCTGTCATTCTCACCTCTCTCACCTCAATCCTCTCCTCTCTCTCTCACCCCAATCCTCATCACTGCTCTTCCACGCCCATGCCAACGCCAACGCCGACGCCGACGCCGACGCCGACGCCGATTTCTCTTTAGCAATGGTTTTTCTGTTTTTTTTTTTTTTTTTTTTGGCTGTGTTTTGATGGGTTCGGTTCCGACGGAGGTGGGTGGGTTCGGATGGGCTAGGCAATGACGATGACGGCGATGAAGATGGTGGGTTTGGAGTCTGGGTTGACTTGGATTATGAAGGTTTTGGGTTTGGAAGTGGGTGTGGGTGAGGGTGTGGAGGCGGTGGGTTTGTCGGGGTTTGTGGTTGAGGTGGTGGCGGTGGTGGGGCTTCCGATTTGGTTTTGGTGGGCTATGGGTTGTGGGTCAAGGTTTTGGGTCGGCGGCGGCGTGGGTCGAGGTTGTTGATTTCCGATTGTGGGTCAAGGTTTTGGTGGGCTATGAATTTGTTTGTTGATTTCCGATTTGTTGTTGTTGATCAGGGAGTTCCGATGCAGTTGTTTGTTGATTTCCGATTTGTTGTTTGTTCCGATTTGTTGTTGTTGTTGTTGTTGTTGTTGTTCTGATTTGTTCCGATGGATTGTGGCTGCCACGGTGGTGGAGGCGACGGCGGCGGCGGCGGCGGTGGCAGCAGTGTGTGGTTGTGGTTGTTATTTATTGGGTTAGATATATTATTTTATTAGGTTGTTTATATTATTTTAATGTGTAGGAAATATTATTTTAATATATAGAATTGTAGTATAGAACATCTGATAAATGAAATGTTGTAAAATAATGTGGTAAAATAATAAAGTAGGGTTTTAGTGTGGCAAAATGGCATAATTTTTGCCACATCTGATGCGGATGCTCTAATAAGTCAGCCTAGATTTTTTTTTTTTTGGTGTGACTGCACATCCTCCAATCGACTTTAAAACAAAGCTATGGAGTTAATTAAAACTTAAAATTACTCTTGATAGGCCGTTAGAAATGTGGCAGTCACAAGCATATCTCATCAAAAATTGCTAATGATGCAGTATAATTTTTTAGCCTTAGAAAAAAATAAAAAATAAAAAGACTAGATTCATTCTCCATAATCTTAAAGAAAGAAGACTTTATATCATGGTTGACCGAAAAAAAAAAAAAAAAAGACTTAATAGTTGAGACTTGAGATACGTTGTGTTGGGGAAGGTCACATGTCAATTATTGCTGTAAAAAAAAAGGGTCCTTTCTTGGACTTTAACCTACAACTTGACACCGGACCAATAAGGATCAGCGGTTACCGATGCATTTTTGAGACCTACAAAAGGAAACCAACTCAAAGCCCAAAAAGAGGAGAGAGAACATTGAAGGGGACCCTAATCTGTCTTTTAAAGTTTTAACTATATTATGGAGGCGAAAATAGCCAAATACCACGTTTTGGTAAAATTTATGGTAAACTAGCACTGTTTCGAAAATATTTAGTAATCTATCACTTTTTTAGTACTCGAGTTTTACAGATTCGAGTTCTAAACAATACTCAAGTTTAGTGAACTCGAGTTCTTAGGTGAGTCGTCAGCGTGGCACTGCTGACCTGAAATTTGTGTAAATAAAAAAGTAATATGGTACTCGATATTACGAAAATCGAGTACTTCTTTATAGTACTTGAGCTTAACAAAGTCAAGTACTTTTTTTTTCTACTTTTTGTTTCGTACAAAACTTTTACTTATTTCATCTTCAACTGCTTGTGATTGTTGTGTCCGCCAAACTAAGTACAGTGTCTGGACTTGAAAAAGTTCATGTACAAGTAACTAGAGTTACAATTAGCTAAGCACAAAGTAGTCTAGCAATAATATTCACTAAAGGTGCCCATGAGATGTTAGGAAGTCAGTAAGATGCAAAATGGCCCTTACCCTAGATAACACCTAAACAAAGGACCAGATGGCAGAGGTCTCATCCAGTCTTCATCTTTTCCTTCTTTTCTTCCTTTCACACTCTTGACATCAAATCACAATAAATGCAACTCACTTGCCTTGACTTTGCTTTAGCCACTTTCTTTTTCCTTCAGCTCTCCCTTGCACCAAATAGCCTTAATGCATCAACCCCTTTCTTTTCTTCTTTTTCTCCTCAGCGTCCAACACACCTAGGTCACTGCCTAAGAAGAAAATAGGCTAACTTTTGTGGCTTGTCCAACCACCTCTTTAATGAGGTGTTTTATCAAGTGTGGGCTGGACCCACAGTGCTATGATGCACCCAACATGGTGGACACATCGATCACAAGCAGTTGAAGATGAAATAAGTAAAAGTTTTGTTCGAAACAAAAAGTAGGAAAAAAAAAGAAAAAGAAAAACAAGGTACTCGACTTTGTTAAGCTCGAGTACTATAAAGAAGTACTCGATTTTCGCAATATCGAGTACCACATTATTTTTTTAATTCCTCAAATTCCAAGTCAACAGTGTCACGCTGGCGACTCACCTAGAAACTCTAGTTCACTGAACTCGAGTACTATTTAGAACTCAATTTTGTGAAACTCGAGTACTAAAAAAGTAATAGATTGCTAAATATTTCCGAAACAGTGCTACTTTGCCAAAAATTTTGGTATTTAGCTATTTTCACCATGGTATGGAATGATGAATAGGACAATACACTTAGTTATAACCAAGAGTCAAAATAATTTGTATCAGTAGTGTGTCAAAATAGAAGAACATAAATCCAACAATAAGTCAACATTTTACACGTCCCACAATAAATCCTATATGCGATGGTACAGCTTCTATGGTTAATTCCATACATCTTCCATTAGTAAAATCTCAACAAGTAATAAAACTTAGTATTAACAAAAATGGTATATCCAGCAATAGTAAAATTTAAATTAATATAAGTATTTCCATAATGATTATGAATTTAAAGAGCTAACTGAAACGTAGTTGCGTGAGAGTGTGGCCAATTGTGTGAAGAGAAAGAGAGTCTATAGTCTATTCTATAGACACAAAAAATTTAATAGCAAATATGACAATGGTTGATACGCTATGTTGATATCGTACTTTGTTTGCCTTCAAATTGCGTGTCAAACTTCGAAAATTCCAAAAAAAAAAAAAAAAAAAAATCATTTTCTTACCAAGGGACTGTGGGAACATCTAGATCACCATGGTTTATCCTGTTTGGGAATCAGAGCACTTAAAGTGCCACTTCATGTCAAAATGTCCAAGATAACCCTAGTCAACCAATTGTTGACCAAATGTCAAAATTGGTCAAAACTTCACCAAAACGGCGTTTTTATATCAAATCCAAGGTAATGATCTTTTTGTCAACTTTGACCTAGGGTTGACTTATTGTGGTGACCAAGGGTTGACTTTTAACCAACCGTCTGATTGGTATGAAACCAATATCATTGAGAAGAGTGTTGAATTCCCTTTAAAATGGCTACTCACGGGTCAAAATCAAAGTTGAAACAGTTGAGATATCATAAAAATAGTGTCAAGAGCATCAGCTCGTTTCTAAAGCCCATAACTCTTTGGTACGCCAACCAATTTTCAAAAAATCAAATGATTTGGAAACTAGACATTCATATCTTTTTAGTAACACTAGAATCAAGTCAATCGGAGTTCGTGCGGGTTCGCACCCATTCATATACACAAAACCTCAAGACCCACTTTTAATAGCTTTGCTTGTTGGCACGTGTGCCGTCCATAATTCAATTCAATGGATCTACGGACACAATCCAAACCTTAATCTGTTACATATGTCTCTTTGTTTGTTTGCTTGTTTGTTAGCATGATTCCTCCTTATTTCTTTGCTTGTTTGCATGTTTTCATTTCTTTGTTTGTTTGGTTTTTGTCATGCTTGTTTGCTTTGTTTGGTGTTCTTGTTTGTTTGTTTGCATGTGGTGGATGGAGCATGCACCCTACTTCCAAGAGGCAAGCAAAATGGCATTGATCAGTAAATTTTAGGAGTTTAGCCCCTCCAAAAGGTCCATCCTTTCCTTAGCCTTCCTTTAGAACCATCTCTAGTCGCTTTCCTAGATTAGTTTTCTTTTTTGTACCTCACTTTAGGCCACACCTTATGGGTGTGTGGATATGTATACATTTCCGCATTGTGTGATGAAAATATATTATGCATGCTATATATTGTAAAGGTGATCATGCACTTAGGATGATGACATTGATAGGCCAAGAATGTATTGACCCCTTTGGTAACTTAATCAATCAATTTAGCCAAGTGAAATTAATTAGATTCAATTACATGCACTGAGCGTGGTAGCACAAACAAATCACCAAATAACTAAATGCAGTGGAAATTAAATTTGATACGGGTGATTTGTGGTTACAAGTAAATGCAGTGGAAATTAAATTTGATACAGGTGATTTGTTTACGAATGGGAAAAACCACCGAAACAAAATCCCACCGGATGAATTTAAGGTCACCACTCCCGAGAATCCACTATTATCAAAAAAAGTGGTTACAAGTAAAAGAAATCTCAGTACCTAATACCAACCTACAATTAAACCCTTACTCCAATACCCAATTGGACTTGCAATGTAGTGACAATCTCTCCTTTCAATGCACGGCTCCAAGTACGTGATTGACACACTAACTTGAGAAAGATATTGACTGCAAAGTTCTTCATTTCATCCAAACGATAAAGATCAAGAAGCCCTTTGGTTACAAAACCCTTGGCGCAAAAACGCAGCAACTTCTACAAAGATTATGATGAACTAGAAATTTTTGTCTCCGGTCACAATATGCGTGCAACAACAATTGCAACAACCTTTGCATCACATTTGATGGCCTTAAAATAATTCTTATATATGTCTAGGATTGTGAGAAAAGGAACCATACACAAATACATTTGGATATGCATGAAAACAGATTTGGAAATCTGAATTTAGTAATTCTCGATAGATACTGTTTCTGTTGAGCAACTATTGAGTATTAACATTAAACCTCAATAGATATTATCTGTCGAGCTATCCGTCGACCTTTAGTGAACAGCACTTCTTCACTTGTTTCTTGGACAGACTTGTATAGCTTCAATACTAGACTTGAACTCTTGTTCCTTGAAGTACTAAACCCATCCTAAATCTATCCAATTACAAGTAAAGTGCGTTTTGTCAAAGGATTAACCAATTTATAATAACATATGTTCTAACAAGTTCCACATATGTCCTAACAGACATCAGCGATTAGATAATAACCTCTCCCTAATCATGAATGCTTCTTGGCCTTGGATTGTGGGTATGCATTCAACGCTTAGTGTTGTAGATTCATATTCATACTTTATTGGGTGTATGATGTACCACATGTGTGATTACCCATATCCATGTCAACTACTGACATGTGGTTTCACTGTGTATACGACGTGCACCACGTGCTTTGTATTTAGGTGTGCCTCGGTGTGCCTTTGACCAAACATATTGGTGCACACAGTATACACTAATGCGAAATCCTGCAAGTGCGTTGTGGTGCACCGAATGCGAAACTCTGTCGGATTTTCGCTATGAAAATAGTGCAACTTCTTGCTATATTTTCACTACAAAAGCTTTGTGAGGATTACATTGTGTGTGCCACAACGCACTTGATATGAAATTCTGCCAAATTTTTGTCTCAAAAATAAAATGAAATGCCACCGGATTTTCATCACAGAAATTTAATAGAATTTCCAATGTGCTAGCAAAACATTGGTGAAGGCCACACACATTTTCCAAATCAAACTTCAAAAGCCCAAATTCATTAAACCTTGAAAGTTACAGTCAATAACTTGATTTTATCTGTCAATGACCAAAAATTAAGAGTTTACCAAAACAAAAGACTGTCTCACGACAAGTGTTGTGGGGTTTCTAACAACTTCCCTACATATAACCAGACGTATGAATCCAAGAATCAAGATTATTTATCATCCATTTGGGAAGGGGAGAGAGAGAGAGAGAGAGAGAAAGTTTTGAATGAAAACCCTTAGGGCACTCATTAATAATCCATTTTAGGAAAGTTTTGATACCACTTTTGTGAGAAATGAAAAAAGCTGTCAAAATATAAATTACTTTTTTTTTTTTAATTTCCCGTAAAAACTTTCTTTAAATGGATTATTAACCAGTGCCCTAAGGGCACTCGTTAGCATTTTCCTTTTTTTTTTTTTTTTATGTTTTTTAGGACCTCTACTCTTTGTTAGGTGACTTTCTATGTGGAGTAAGTGGTGCTAAAATGGATTATAGGTAACTTTTTGTGTAGGGTAAGTGATGCTAAAATGGATTAGATTTGGTGTGGCTGTTTCTAGATCCTAAGATTTTTTTATTTGCAAGGTTTAATCTATTTTAAAGTGGGAGAGAATGAGAGGGCCTTTTTTCCTTCTTTTTTTTTTTTTTCGTATTACTTAATCAATACTGTAGTACACAACTCATTTACAAGCTTAACTACTATTGACAGCGTTAATGTGAACACAAGAACGTCCCAAATTCTAAATCAATGACTTATTAAAACCTAGAAGACAGTACAATATCATCGCTCCCTTGATAGGCACAGCATTGACGTCAATATATTAACTATTCATTAAACTTATGACCATTAAAGACCTATATATTTATTCTGGAGATCTATACCTGGGACTAAAGATGACAAAATAAAATACACAGGACATTGTTAGTTTGGGTTTCCAGAAGAAGTGCCACCTTTTGACATTCTGAAGAATTTGGCATAATATGAAAATCATGCAATAGTGAAAGCTAGATTATACTTCGTCCATGGAGGGCTATAAGATTTATCCCACAGCTGTTGGTTAATGGCAAAAAGTTCAAGAGTTTATAAACAGTTCTGCTACACATTAGCAACTTTATAAATTCTTTGACAGCTTTGACATAAAATGCACAACTAATATACATCGGTGAAAATTCTCTCACAAATCATTTCGTCATCAGAGACCATGTATTTATGCATTTCTGATTCTTTAAAGCCTCATTTTGTTTTGTGTTCCAGCATCTATCCACTGTTTAATTATTTGGCATATACCAATAGCTTATGCTAGACAACCTTTAAAACCCTTTCTTAGGGAAAATTCATCCAAATTTCTTCCTATGAACACGATTTTGTTAATCCTGTTCTCATTGGGTCCCCAGGTTTTGCCTGGGCAGCCATCCAATGTAGAATGCACCCCCTGAAAAGGTAACAGCATCATAGAAGGTGGAGAAAAATTAGAAAAGAAATGAAAGCCTGCAACACAATTTTTTTATTATAAATATACTCATTTGATAATGAAAGGAATAGTATGGAAAAGGAATAAGAACCTGAAAAACATAACGTTGGTCAGAATCACTAACAGACAAAATCCCCTTCATTCTGTACAAGTCCTCTCCTTTTTCTTCAATCAGTCTTTCAAGCCAATCATCAAACTGGAATAGTCAACCAATTTTAAGAAGGAAAATTAATTATTAGATTAATCAAAGGTAACCCTAGAGAGAAGCAAATAGTGTATATATATATCGCAAATACAACTCATGAATCAATACGGGATTGAACCTTTGACCTTAACCTCCAACTCCTGTTTATGTGGAGGAGGTTCCATTCGATCCAACAAAAGACGAGGAACATGAAAAATATAAGTGTGAGAATGAAGGATCTTCCCTTCACCAGTATGCAGTTGCGAAAATACTTGCTAGTTGCTACATTGACAGACAGCAAATAAGCATGCACCATTGGCCAGTAACAAGTCCAATAGCCTCTTCCAAGGTTTCTTTTTACAGGATAAAAAATTAAAATTTTTTATTTTTCTTTTTTAAATTATAGATTTGCCGTGCAAATTCCTATTCCTTGACCATTATAGCAACTAGGTATGGTAATTTATTTATAGTGGTCATTAGCTGTTCTCAATTTCCTTAGGAAATTGAGATTTGGGAATAGTTTTTGTTTTTTTGTCTATTTTGAGTTACCAAACAAGTACTTTGTTCTAGAAAATAGAAAATAGTTTTTGAAAACAGAAAAAATTAGGAAAAAAAAAACAGTTGCTAAACATACCCTAAGGCTATGTTTGGTAACAGTTTTTGTCTTTTGTTTTCAAAATTTTGTTTTTGGGAATAGAAAGAAAAAAAAAAATTTCTTGTATTTTCAAAATCAAAAACATGTTTGGCTAGTTGAAATAAAATAAAAATAAAAATAGAAAATTGAGATATCCTTTTGTACACAACTTGTCTCAACTCTAGATAAGTTGTAGCAGAGCTCCTTTGCATACAACTTGTCTCAACTCTAGATCAAAACTAGAGATATCCTTTGGGTCTGTAAATTTATGGAGGTAAGAAGTTGAAAAGTGAAGTTCCCACATAGATCTGTTCAAAATTTGGGAAGGGGAGAGAGAGAGAGAGTCATGGTTCTCGAGATGTAGTGAAGAAGAAGAAGTCATGGATCTTCCTACCTATAAAGTGATTCTCTTTAGAATCATTGAATAGAGCGCAAGATAAAGAGAAAAAAATCTTGGTGAGAGAAGAGTGAGAAAAAAAAAATACTAAAATTTGTTATTACTAGGATTTGAACACTAGTGCTAACTCCTTTTTTTTTTTTTTTTTGAGAAAGTAGTGCTAACTCCTTAAAGGGGAAGAATTCATTAAATTAAGTGCATATTTTCATTGGCTTTTCAAAAATAGAAATTGAAAACAGCTTTTCGCATGTTTTCAATTTTCTTCACAAATTGAGTTTTGTGAACAATTTTTGTTTTTTATTCATTTTGGGTTGCCAAACAAGTTTTCTAGTCTAGAAAATAAAAAACTATTTTTGGAAACAGAAAATAGGGGAAAAAAAAACAATCACCAAACATACCCTAACTATCTTTAGGTTTTATTTTCTTTGGGATCAAGTTAGTCATTTATTTAGCTTTTCAGTTTACTAGTCAAACTAGGAGTTTCTAATACTACTAGGACAGTTTCTAATTATACTAGGGCAAGAAAGAGTCTTTATATATATTTATGCTCAATGTATTCAAAGGAGATAAAGCTGATTAATAAAATTATTGAGTTTTTTGAGCATTGAGACATGTTAGCCTCTGCATGATGTTTCCACTATATCCATTCTCTCTCTTTTCTTCTTCTCTTTCTTATGGTATTGTTCACAGGTACTGTTGTTCATACAGCCCCTAAAGACCATAAAGACCGCTCTGTCTTCTCCCTTACAACCCCACATCAAACCCTTTCTTTTACCTATCAAAACCTTTACCTTTTTTTTGTGGAGTATCTACCTATCAAAAACCTAAATGGCCATATGCTTTCTTCAACCAAATAACCATCAAATAACTCATCAAACCACCTTTTAATTCCTAACATAACCCTATAACCCTTTCTTCAACAATTATAAACCTTAAATCCACAAATTCTCTTGACATATTTGCCCTATGTCAAGAGAGGAGTGGAAGAACTTTATCAAGGTTTTATATTTAAGGAGTTGGTACAGCTGAAGCAAAAAGTTGCTGTACAGTGCAGAGATAAGACCAATATACTTGCTTAGACCAGTGTTGTAATTTGCAGTTAGCAAACACATTTTAACACTAGAGATAGAGAAAGTTTTACCGCTGGATCTAATATGAGTAAAGATAGATAGTTCTTTTCTCCTTATATTCCCACTGTGTTAATTTGGGTGTGCTGGGGTCAGTATGCCCCACACAGCCATTTTATTCTCTTGTTATTTATATATTGAGATAGAAAGCCCTCTCTCTCTCTCTCTCTCTCTCTCTTTATATATATATATATATATATGACTCTCAGCATCCCAATAGGAACCATATTTCTTTTGGGTAGGCTGACTTCATTTTGCTTGTCCCATGCAAAAATTAGGCCCAGCCTGATTGGTAGGTTACCTTACATTATACTGGTTGAGCGGGCATTACACCCACATGCCGTGATTGTTCCTCATAGGCCCACCCTAGCGAACTAACCGTATTATCCGTATTACTATCCAAGTGGACCGTTAGTGATAGGATATTGATTCAGTTAAAACCCATGCAAATTGACATTTGTACATTGCATATCAACAGAATTATTGAAATAACACTAATCATTAGATGATTCCAAGAAGTTAGATAGGTAAGCCTTAAACATATTCATCCAGACAATTAGGGAAATTAACTAATGACTCCGGCAGTTAGGCAGTCTATCAAGCAACTTATATGCAGAATGGCAAAACAAGGACTTGTGTAGCACCTTCACACATTAAATATTGCAACTAACTTCTACAAAGAACGTTCTTTTGTGTGTGTGTTGTGCGTGTTTTGGGGGGGGGGGGGGAGGAGGGAGTTGGGTTATAATTTATATTCAACTAGTTTGCCATCATTTCGTATTTTAATTATTCCTCGACAGCTTAGAGGTATAAAATTCAAGTCAATGATTACCTCATCAAGATCAATAGTTCCTTCAGAAACTATACTGACACTAGAGACGGCAGAATCATGAGCATGATCATGGTGATGCCCTGTGTGGTGTCCTGCAACATCCACCCAAAATGATGAAATGTATTAAAATTAATTCAGAGGAAAATATTTTTGAGTCACTTTGGAGAGAAAAAAGATCATGGTAAAAAGTGAAGTCCAGCATGAAAAAGGAATATGAATAATATAATGAAACAATAAAAGAACTACAATGAAGAAAATTATATTTTAAAATCTAAAACCACCAACGATACGTCTTCATCCACAATCCCCAATCCCAATCAGCCTCTTCTCATAACTATCCTCTCTTTTTTTTCCAACTGTGTTTAATGTTTCATGTATCAAACAGTTAAAGCTGTGGGCCCCAACAAAGGAGAAAGTAAAGGAATCTTATATGACTAAAATTGATTTTAATTAATTATCAATATGAAATAGTTTGGTTAAATTATTTATTAAATTTTTGCAGCTTTTGATTTTTTTTCGTCTTTTAATTGTCTAAATTTTCAATTTTCAGACTCGGCTTTCACAAAAATTTGGCCTAGCTTAGGAGAAAAGTTAATTGTTATTGAAATTAAGAGATCTCTGGGTGCATGTAGGATGTCATGCAACTGCTTGAACATACTCTCTGCTAGTAGCAAACTGATTTTAAAGAGTTAATTCTGAAACTCTAATAAATAGTCAAAAGAAGATAATCCATGTTCTTCCTATTGACTTTAGTCAAGACAGTAAACAAGTAATCATAGACTCCGATATCAGAAGCTTCTTATGATAAATGAGGCTCCAGATTGGCCTCACCATCCGGATAATGTACCATTCAACTTTCTCAATATCTGTGTATACAATTTTTTATTTTTTTTAAATATGGACCTTAACACTAGAAACTAGATTTTTGTCCAAACATCATCCAGATGAGAAAATAGGAACCAAAACACATAAAACAAACCAAAATACTGCCGAGCATAGTCATGCATGCTTGTTACCAAGTGGGGCATTAAAGTGGTTTAATTTGAGTGGAAATTCCTGAGGTTTACATGCAAAGGACACGGCTGTTATGGTTTGTCCAGGTAAAGCACATCCACTATGGATGGGTAGACATGCTATCTTTGAATTTAAAATTTGATTGAACTGCATGGACAGCCCCTCACATGGAAGGCACTCACCCATGGGTTTAAAGTGCAACCCCATCCACCATGGGTGGGTAGCCAATTTTGATGATAAAACTGGTCTTGCATCAAAAACCAAAATACAACAAAAGAAAGTAGAACTTGTCTCTTTGAAGATGTCTAAAGAAAGAAAATAGAACTAAATGCTAATGGATAATCTATCAAAACCTGTCATGTGACATTTTACAACCGCCATACAGCTCATCATCCTAATTACAACTGATCGATGATTGCCATTATGTGCTAAAAGTAGAAACAACCATTTGCAATCTAATATATAAAAATAAATAACAAGTTCCCAAGCAAGGTAAAAAATAAAATTATAATTGAAAAATTTTAAAAACAAAATTAGGTTATGAGTTTAAAGTAGGGGCAAAACAGTAATGTCATTGTACTTCTTTATATATAAATAATATTTTATGTGTTAGGGTTGACATATCAAACCCTAAACACTTTCATCTTAACAACACTTATTATTAAGGAAAACTTAAGAAAGGAAAAGAAAAGAAAGTAGGAATGGAAAAGAGAAGATACTACCATGTCCGGCTTCATGTTGATGAGTCACAGAACAGGAACTATCTAGGTGAGCTTCAGAGTCAAATCTGCAAAATGAAGGCATTTGACATATCATCAAAGATTAGTTCAAATCATACTCATTGAAATATTAATGTGCATTACGAATTTGGTAGTGCCAAGCAAAACTTGTGCACATGTGCACAAACACAAAAGGGAAGGTTAAGCACATAAATATTCTCAGCTCAACTAATCCATAAGTCCAATAAAACAGGGGTAGGTTCAATTGCAAATAAATACTACAAAGAAGAAATAAAATTCAAGAGGAAGACTTTGACATTGCAAGATTACTGGCAGAAACAGATTAGACAACAACCTTTCAAGATCATATCCTCCCACTCCCAAAACAAAGTCCATGTCAACAGATCCAAATTTAGCTAGCTTAATTTGTGCAAGCCCATTGATATGCTGGCACAAAGAACCAAAAGTGAAAAAGTTGTAAGATAAAAGTAACTCTTAGATAGAAAGGTAATGCATAGAACTCAATGAAACAAAGCAAAAAAAGCTGCAACTAAAAGATGGTACAGATGGAAATGACATATTACCAATCCATGTAGCACCAATTATTAATTGTAACTTCATGACATCAGACCATACTATGAAGTTTATCATGTCCCACATAAAGGGCGTGTTTTTGTGTGTGCGCGCTTTTCTCATCTATAATGACCTTGCACTCCTTTTCTTGATTGATGAGCATGTGATCTTCAAAAACGTATGCATGACACATCAGTACATCACATGAATCTAATTTCTCCACTGGGGAGCCAACCTACATTTTTGCTTCCAGTGCATCCTCTTCCCACAACCACCCTGCATCTTTTGAACTAGGGCGAGAAGGACCAACCCATCCCAAACAACCTACCACCTGTATCTCTTCTCTCCTACTTATCAGCCCCTCACTACTTAACAAACTAAACAGAGCATTCATGTACAACAGAAAAACTTACCTTGATTTTCTTAGTCAGTACCTCCAACTCAGCCTCACCGACTAAATCTATCTGCCAATATGGGAAAAAATCTAATTAATTTGGGCGGCCAAAATAGCTTTATTCTAGACATACATCTCTTCGCAACAGAAAACTTAGAACCATAGCATTTCAAGGCAAGAAATCAAAATTCACCTTGTTGAAAATAATACGGTCAGCATAGGCAACTTGTTCTACCGCCTCATTCACTACAAATCTTGGTTTGACTTCATTCAAATGTTGCATGGCATGCTTCGAGTCAACCAAAGTAACAACTCCATCTAGTTTCAAATAACGTGAAACCAGTTCATCGCTACAGAATGTTTCTATAACAGGAGCTGGCTTAGCAAGGCCTACAAAGAAGATTCCAGGAATTAAAGAGTAGCTTTCAGTACCTGCACTTGATGGAGTTAGTAAACTCCCAGGTTTCACCTCTCTTTTTTTCCCCTAAAATAACATCCATAAAAGACAAACCCAAGGGATAGCATAATCAGCTAGAGACCACGCCTCATAAGTGGAGTCACTAGTTCAAATCACTCCTTCCCCCTCCTGTTGGAGCCAAAATTTACTTTTAAAAAAAAAAATCCATAAATGGCTTAACTTCATACTAAAGGAATGACAAGAGCTATTCAGCAAATCTTCAAGACCAAGAACAAGAAGCCATTGAACGTGAGGTTTATAAATTCATCAAAGAAAACTGGGGAAGATTTTTTTATATACATATCCTTTCATCTTCTTTTTTATAATAAGTTCTAATTTTCATCTTTTTTATTCTTTTGATGAAAGATCCACTTGGAATTCATACCAAATGAGACTCAACTTATGCTTCAAGATTGATACCACTATACTAATCAATCATTTTAGAATTTGAGTAAATACATAAAATAACACCTCCACCCCCCACTGCTTACATAAAAAATGATAATTGGCATTACAAAGGTATTAATGTAAAATACCTGTTGTTTCTATAACAATATGATCAAATTTGTCCCCTTTTTCCTTAACTAATTTCAAAAGCATTTTAACAAGATCTCCTCGCACAGTACAGCATAGACAACCATTATTAACCATGATAATGTCTTCAGATACAGAGGAATGACTAGCAACCAATGATCCATCAATATCCACTTCACCAAACTGCATTGACAGTAATCAGATTACTAATAAAGTACAAGAAAAACCTTAGCACTCTCAGCAAATAATTCTCAGCCCTTTAATAATAAAAAAATTAAAAAAATAAACTCTCTAGTAAGGAGGTAAAAGAACACTAGATATTTGCATGCTCACTTCCTTAACATGAGTCTTCTATCCAAATTACGCTATCTGAGTCTTCTGACATAGGAACTATATGTGACAGACCAGAAGGTCTCCATAGTTAATGCAGGGAGCATAACCAAAATTATTTTGGAATTTATTATTTCAGATTTTCTTTATCCCATGGGACTGGATTATTTTAAATTTTTCATTTTTATTTAGATTTCAAATAGGGATCAATTTTTTTTTTTTTTTTAATTAGGGATAAGATTTCAGATTATTTTTAGTTAAGACTTTCATGGGTCACGATCTTTTGTAACCCTGGAAGCTCTATACAGATACTCGAGGTGGTTTATTTTTTAAGAAAACTATTATTGAATGAGAAATATCTTAATCTCCTTGGTGATGATTCCAAACAACCCTTAAGTGGCGAAGCCTAAGGTTTTCAGGCTGCTCTAGGTGGTGGAGCCTAAACTGTCCTGCATCAAGAATCCCGAGAAAAACACCCACTTTGTGGAATAATAATAAGAAGAAACAGCTTCTTAACAGCACACACACTTTGAGCATTCTAGTTAATTACAAATTACTGGTGTAGTAAACTGCCCATGTCACTTTAGCATTCTACCAAGTACAAGTCAAATAAAACCTTCCTATAAAATTCAAAAGATACACTAATAAGAAGAAGAGAAATAATCGTGGGAACACTGATTAATTCACAACCAGTTCCAATAGAACCTGATGATGCCCATAAAAAAAAGGTATTTTAAATTTGCAACTTAGATGTCCATTACTAGCATAGAATAGAAGAAAATGCAACCTTTACTTACTAGTGCTAGAAAATTCCAGCGACTGGGACCCACCACTTTTTTTTTTTTTTTGGTTTTGTTTTCTGAGTGACAAAAGTTGTGTGTTCATATTGAAAGGAAAGCAGTACATATATATATATATATATATATATATATGAATATGATTGAGTAGGTACGTACCTCGTTTTCTATGACGGCAATCCGCTTGCCGTGTTGAGATGAAAGTATGTGATTGAGGAGAGTTGTCTTGCCGGAACCGAGAAAACCAGTGATGACAGTGGCAGGAACCCGGTTATCATCGAGAGTATTGTAGTTGTAGTTGTAGTTGTTTGGATCAATTGATGAGCTCCTGCCACTGCAGTTAGTGGAATGGAAATGGAAAGAGTGAAGAAGGTTTCTGAGGAATTGAGAATTCGAGGAGGAATGTTGGAGTTGGTAGTAAAAAAGGGTTTTAGTTCTTGAAATTAGGAACCTCATTCTGCTACTGCTACTGGACAGGACAATTCCTTCCTTAAACCCTAACTAAACTAAACTAGATTTTCAAACTAGCGACATTTATACCCTCTACTGTTGGGTTTTTTTGGAAAACTTTTATTATATTTTTTATTAATTGTAAAAAAAAAACCCAGGCCCTTAAAGAAAAACCAAAACAGGACTCAAATGTTTTTGATTTTTAAATATTATTATTTAAGTCTAAAATATTTTTCACTCTTACTTGTTATATTTTCATCCCTATATTTTATAATAAAAAATTTGTGTCTCAAAATTTAAAATATAACTCATTTGATCGTTTCATACTTCTATCCACTTCAATTTTTTTTAAGGGATGAAAATGATTATTTATTATAATTTAGGGGAAAAAACCCGTATAGTTTTAGTTCTATTTTTGCTTATGTTGATGCCCATTTTTTGAATCTGTACTCAAAAGCCCATATGGAGGATAGTCCAATGAAAAGCAAGGCCCAAAGACCCACCAAGAAAACCGAAAAGTAAGAAAAGTCCAAAGAAAGAAGTGCAAGGGAAAGAGATCTACAGCAGATTACAAATCTGCAATAGAATACAGATCTGTCGCAGAATACAATTCTTCAGCAGAATGGCTTTGACAGATCAAGGCAAACTGGGTCTAAGACCCTTTTGATCCAGTTAACATTATTTGGCCCACAAAGGCCCAAATCCTTCTATATAAAAGATAGGTATGAAAACTAATATGAAGAAGTACAATGAAAAAAAGCAAGGAACAGCAAGAAGTGTCAGTAGTAGGAATTGTGTGAAAGAAAGAAAAGCCAAACTAAAGGAAATGACAAACACTGCAGGAAACACATAAAGAAATAAGACAGAGACAAGTAGCAGAACAAAACAAAACTAATCTGCTACAGCAGAAACGGTGTGAGAACGAAAGAAGACAAAAACAGAAGATAGTGAAGCAAGCACACAAGGGCCAGAGCACCACCAACCTGTACCTAGCCAATACAAGGGAGATGGGTCCACGATCAAGGGGATTCAAAGGGTGTGGTTTGGTGGTGGGGGGAAAATAGGGTCTATATTTGGTTTCCAGCCGTGACTTCTTTTGGGAATATACATTGCTGAGATAGTATCTTACCTAAAAGAAGTAATAGATGGTTGGGACCATCTAATGCATGCCATAGAGCTAGGTAGTGAGGTAGCCCAATCCTTATCCATTTGAACCTAAAGGTTGAGGTATACAGCAAGAACAAACAAAAGGGAATTTTGTCACGAAATGAGTAGTGGTGCAGCAAATGTATTTTAAGCAAAGGTAGTGGTCGGGCAACCAATGGGTTGGTGGGCAGTATTGAAAAAATGCCCACAACAAGCCAAAAATAGTTTGTGAAGCCCTATGGGTAAAAGGGAGAAATCTCATTGAATCAATTCGCTATAAAAGGAAGAGGTAGCCATGGATGAAAAAAGGGGGGAAAGCACCTAAAGGGGGAACCCATGGTAAGAGAGCAGTAAGCACCTAAATGAGGCACTTAGAGAGAGAGAGGCACCTAGAGAGAGGCACCTAAGAAAAGGAATGACCAAAGGGGAAACAACCCACGACAAGAGAGTAGTAAGAAATTAAGAGTAAAAAGAACGGAGAGAAAGAAAGAAAGAAAGTGGTAAAAAGAAGAGAGAAAACACTACAGAAATAGGGGCATGCATCAATAGACCATCTTTTTCCTCCCTCTTAGCAAATTCACTCTTTGAAGTCCCCAAAAGTAATAGCTAGTAGCCATTTAGGCCTATTCTCCAAAATACACAACTTTGATGGCAAAAGCCTATGACAATGTTGTTCAAGTTGGGGTTTGGGTTATTTCTTGGTTTACTTATCCTATGGGAAGATTCAATATTTGATTTCAATTGCAAATATATTTTATTTCACTCATTAGAACTTATATTTGTTGTATTTAGTCATTCTGTTGTAGCATGTTTTATCACGTTTGTTGCATCAGTTGTCCTGCTGTGGTATCTTTACTTGTTGTACTAGTTATTCTGCTATAACATTTTTTTATTATATTTACCGTGTTAGCTATTATACTAGCTAAACCTTTTCTGGTGAAGCTTTCCTATTTCTTTGTTATTACATGTTTTACTTTTGACACGAACTAATCATTATCTTGCCATAGAATATATATACATATACCCTGTATTTCATGTTCTGCAAAATATATTTTATATATGTATATGTGAATACGTATAACTACATATACGCATATTGTAATTATATAAATAAATAAAAACTTATTAAAAATTGATGAATGAAAAATGAAAAGAATATATTCTAAAAGAAAAATATAGTCTAGAACATGGACTTCTTCTTAAATATGTAAAGAATATTCTAAAATTTATTTAATAATTAATTAATATACAAATAATAGATTATATTTATAAAATTTAGTAAACTACTTGACTAAAATAAATTGTGTAGAGAAATTTAACTTTCACACATATTTTGATAATTTTATAAGAAAAATACGACATAATAAAGTATAAATAAGCTACCATCCCCGTTTTTAAATTGTTGCCAAAAGTAACATTGACATTCATTTATCTAGAAACATCAAGTGAATTCCCAAAAAACCACCCTGACCTAAAAAATTTTTAAGTAACATTGACATTCATTTATCTAGAAACATCAAGTGAATTCCGAAAAAACCACCCTGGCCTGAATTTTTTTTTATATAATAATTTAAAAAATTTTATTTGTCTACCCTTCAAAAAAATTTGGGAACACCCTTAATTTTTTTTTATGCCAATAAAATTAAATTTTGCTCCATAATTTGTCCTACATAAATTTGGGAACACCCTTAGTTTTTTTTTATGCCAATAAAATTAAATTTTGCTCCATAATTTGTTCTACATTCAATAAATGAATGATTGCTTGGTTGTGTACAATGAAAAAGATGTAGCTTGTAGCATTGATAATGAGACTATCATGCAACAATTACAAAATATAAAATTCGAAGAAGACAATTTTAAATTTTATGTATTTACATGTTTTTTTATTGTTGTTATTATCAATATATGAATTGCTCTTTTTATTATATTGTATAATTTATACTTTTTAAAAAACATCTTAAGAAAAATTCTTAAAACAGCTCCTTGACAGAGTCATGGGAAAAATACCTCGGCAGGTACAAACTCCAACGATAGTCAAATCTTCCCCTTGAAATGATATGTCACGTGACTCATGTCTCTCATTGAATATTTATGAATCAAATGTGTTGCAGCTAGTGATATATATATGTAGGGGATAATATTGGGGCCAACAACTACCTAGAAAGCTAGAGTTTGATTTTCTATATTATATATTATGTGAATTGAGGTGATGAACTTTGATGGAGTGATGTTTTAACGGCTTCAAAATGAGGTTTTTGGCAAAGAAACCTAGTCGATATGGTTGAATGAAGTAAAGGGGTGAGTTTTCTATTAAAAAAAAATTGGTAAAGAAAATGTCAGAAGAAAATAACCACCTTTATGGTGAGTTCCTCTATGTGATTATTAAAAAAAAATATCACAAAATTTCTTAGGGAACTTCATTTTTCAATGATAAACCTTGATTTAGCTTAAAAAATACTTAGGAGAAAGAATTTAATTAATTAACTTTATGAAAACAAACATTATAACAACAAAAACAACAATTAAGCCTTAGTCCCAAAAATTTGGAGTTCATTGTGGATCATCAACAAAAGCTCGGTCACATTTTTTCTTCTATATCATTCTATTGAACCAAACAATTAATTTTAATAATTAAACTTCTAATTATCTTGTAAGATATATCAAATGCAAGTATGCATGCTCACCATCTTTTTAAAGCTAAGCCAAATAGGCGTTTACGTTATATATGCATATAGCTTAATCTAAGTATACGTGTGAAACTCCTTTTAAAAACTTGTACCTCAACCCTTCCCCCCACCCCCACAGAAACTTGTAATTGTGGAGTGACCATCACGCCAACTCGCCAATGGTGCGCGTTGGTAGTAAATAATAATAATAATAATGATGATGATGATGATGATGATAAAACCCTAACAACACTCAGATGGATGATTAGGCTTAGGCCCATATCAATAGCTTGAGTGACATTAAAAAAACTTTTAGTCAAATCCTATGATTCATGGGTTTGCATGAGTTGTTGAGTAGTCCCCTCCCAATTTAAAATCCTCCTTGTTTGCAGTTTCCAACTGTGAATTACAATATAACTTCACTGCAATAATCTCCAATTGTTCCACATTATGTTTAACTTCAATTTTTCTCAGTCTTGGATTTGCCACCATTACTGCTTTTCCTCCTGGAAGTCTTCGAACTCTCAACTTGATAGTTAGTAGGAGAACCACCATTGTGATATCACAAGTGGTACGAATTAGATTGGAATAGATTATTAAAGTGCGTTGTGCAAGTGTTTATTGAGCTTCTTATCCTGTTTACTAAATGTATCTTGAGTTTATAAGTTATTACGATGGACCTAGTTGATTCTTAACTGGTCCTTTTGGGATGTAAGCTCAAATATGTCTAGCATTTTACTTAAGCCATTACAAATGGTATCAAAGCAAATCTGAAAACATCATATGGCTTTGAGGCACTACAATACAAGCAGCGTTGAGAAATTTAAGCAGACAAGATTGTAATACCCTAAATTGTACAGATTTGATCGGTTTAGATTGTTTGAGTGTTTTGTGCAGGCATGTCTTGAGTCTCATATCAGGTGGTTTTTAGTTTTACTAATTAAATTTTGGGTTTATAATTGATTAAGAGAAGCCCAATTGAAATGGGAATCTGTAAGCTACTTATTCGTTTGTCACTAAACCATCAAAATGATCAACATTACACTCCACCGCATCCTCCTCGTTAGGAGATAGTCGTAACCTTTTCCAATGATCTTCCACCAAATCAGAATCCATACCGAAGTCTCAAAAATAATAGAAACAATTATCAACAAACTAATCACAAAAACTAGAGAACAAACTTATCTGTTCCCCACAAGAACAGAGCAGGAACAGAATTACCCAAACTCTCATAGAGACAACTGACATGCAAGGTTAGTTATAAAAATTCCATCTTTACCATTCCATTCACTCTCACAAATCCCAAATAGGAAATCTATGAAATATCATTAAAAATCCAATTTATTCCACTTGCTCCGCCTCCCCCCAAAAAATAAACTGTTAAGGTAAACAACTCTAAATATTCTAGAACAAATGCAGGCCGAAATAAAGATCTGTTTGGATACCGCTTATTTTGCTGAAAACAGAAAACTTATTGCTAAAAACATTGTAACAAAATAATTTTTAAAAAGCAAAACATCGTTGCTGCATTTTTCACAAGTTGGCTGGTCCATGAACAGTGCTGTGGGACCAGCCAAAAAAAACGCAAAACGCACAAACATCTGTTGGCAAACGCACACTAAGTCTTGGCAAGTAAATGATTTCAACATCCAAATCTCTAGGCAGGTGACAAATTTGTACATAAGTGGTTTTATTCACATCTTCCATTTAGATTAAGTTGCTCAAATAACAATGTTTATGGTGATACACAATCAAGCATTTCACCATATTTAAATTGAAAGCGAATGGAGGATACCTTGCTGGAACCAGTTTACATCGATGAACAACAATAGGGCTCAGCAAGAAATTTTTTTAAAACAATTCCGCAAATTACAAAACAAAGGTTCAAGGTTAATGAATAAAAAATGGCACAAATTATAAGGTCTAAGGAAGAGGGTAAAGAGTGAATACTAGAGACTCTCATCAGATAGGGACTTCACCAATTGATGATAATTAGAATGAGAGAACTTTGGGGGAAGAGTCATGAGTGGTTCATCCCCAATTAGCTTTCGAAATGCTAATCCCATGGCATATCCTAAGGCTCGTGCAACAGGAACAGCAACTGCATTTCCAATCTGACAGTACCTGTATAAAGTACAAGAAGACTAATGACACCAAGTTTACTACAGAACATATGCATAATGCATGAAGGAGATAATAAGAAATTTGATATGAAAAAAAAAAAAAAAAATTCTTAGGTCTACTTTACACGCAATCAAAATTAAAAATACTAACCAAAAAAGTTTTAGGCTAATTTAAGATCTGCACTTTGAGAATGCATACCTGCACTGAACTTTCAACAACTTTGTTGGGCCATAGAATTCCTTTTTTTCTTATGCCCTTTTATTAAAATACAGCAATAATATTTCAAGTTATATGTTATATTATTGATGTTGCCAATAAGCCTGATTTTGAATTGGAAAACTCATATCGTGACAGCAGTGATATTATTCATTTTCACTTTCAAGTCAACTATAACATGAATAGCCATCTTCTCAAAAAAAAATAAATAAATAAATAAATAATCATTGCAAATTAATGCACATAAATTTTCACACCTTTCTTTAATTGTGCCACAGAATCTATAATAATCAGGAAAGCCTTGCAACCTTGCATATTCCCTTATAGTGAGGATTCGGTCCTGTTCTGGATGTAATGCTGCCTACAATGGTTTTAATAGCTTAAAGCAATATCTTAAACATGTAATTCCATTACAAAATGGACCAGAGCTGTGATGCAGACCTGATTGTGACAACTTGGGAAAGTTATTACAGTGGGTACTGTCTCATCCCACCATAACCTTGCAAATGGCCTACATGTAATCCGACAATATCAAAATAATGAAAATTACCATACAAGATATCATAGAGGCTACCAGAGAAAGCATCTAACCTTTTGGACCTCCCTTGCTCAAAGGTAAAGGCATAATCTGGTACCTAAAAGAAAATAAAACAATATTTAATCACAATAACTACCTTTCTATTCTGAACAGATGTTACAGAAAACGAACATAAAATGCATCCATTTCACAATGCACTTTCAGCCTGCTTCAGTTACTGTGAAAAATGTCAGATCCTTTCAGTACACCCAAGCCCTTACAGGGTTTTCTTTTCCTTCCCTTCTTAAACAAATTTTATGAGATATTATGACTAAAAACACTCAAAATCAAGAAAATCAAATAATTCAAAATGACTTGTTAAATAGACAAGTCTTTTTTTACTGATAATCCCAATAGTTAAGCAATTCTTCAGAATACATTCTAGTTTCCTCCAACAAACAAGACAGCAACTCTCAATGCTTCCCCAGAATTTTACCTAGACCCTTTGAGATGAATTGTCTTCATAGCATTTCTTCCTTCCTATCTTCACTGGGAAAAGTATGTTTAATGACTATAGTTTCCAAGTTATATTATCTTAAAAGAAATATATTTTTTATTATGGATATATTTCAGATCAATTTTCAGGAAACGGTAGCTAAAATGAACTTTCCGATTGCTTATACCTGGTTTTGTTGAAGGACAAGAAGAGATTGAGAAAGAAAATAAATAAAATATAAAAAACCATAAGGAAAGGAATAATGTTATTTAATAAGGGGAAAAATAATTATTGCAATCGCATTCCTTCCTTCTAATGACAAAAATATGATAAACTCAAGATCTCCAGTAAAACAACCTTGAGATGTCACCAAAAAGATAGCTGGCATGTGAAGCAATTGCTGGAGAACCAAGGAAGGTAAATAAAGTTTCCAAATGCTAAATTCTTCCAAATGTTCAATATAACAATGACTCTAGTACAACCAACAAGCAGAAAAGCAACAACATTTGCAATTTTCTGCCAATTGGACATTAGTTCAAGTGGCCTATAGTTCGGGTGGGATTTTTTGTACCTCTTCAGTTCAGATCTTGCCCATGCAAAATTCAGACAAAAAAAAGGCAATTTTCTAAACAAAGTTAACGTTACATAGGAAACACCGTGTAGATAGTTATCAAATCCAATTCTTAATTATTTATTATATTTATTTTGGATTGGAGAGAATCTTTATCATTGATTTGAATTTACTACTTTTGCTGCTTTATCTTGCCACACATACTCACAGAAGAGAGTCAAATTCAAATTATACTATTACATGCTATATAAATTTCATTAAAGATAATAAACACTCACCAATGGCTTTCCAGATGGCAACAGTGGTTGTTCTGTTGCATCCCGCCGAACCACATTGTCAGTTCCTACAACTACACCAGGAAGGTCCCGAAAATTTGCTCCCTAAAAGTTCGAAAAAGTTAGAAACAATAGATAGGTTCAAGCATCAGATATCAATGGAAAGTTTAGATGTATCAGACTTTTCTTTTTGGTATTTGGCAAACACGTAGGTAATCATCTTCACCCAACGGGAAAGACCGATGGTCATAGAGTAATTGTTTTATTTTAGAGTCATCTAATGTCAAGCCAGTCATCTCTGCAGAACAAAACAAAAGAAAAAATAGTGTAAAGAATAGTCATAAACTTAGTTTCATATGAAATAATGAGGACAGAATATGTAACTAAGATGAATATATATTAATCCATATGCAAAACCAAATTAGTAACTGTTGACATAAAACGGTAAAAGAGACACAAAAAAAAGTTAAAACATACATAATTGGGACAAAATATGCCAATGGAGAGAAGTCCTCTAAAGGGCAATTACTAGCGTGACTTTGATCAAATGATCTGCAAATGTTCAGATGAATGGAAAAGTTTGGGACATATTTAACAAAGCACAAAGTGAGAAAGTGGATGTCAATACATTTCCTAATCTAAATGTAAATCAATCATTGCAAATTGCTTTAACTTAAATAAATCACTTGGAATTTTGGATGATTAAATTACTACTCTTCCCAAAAGTCCTGAGATATATGGTTAAAAGAGGCAGAATTGTAATACCAAATTCTTTCATAGATAGGTGTTAAATTACCGATTGTCCCAAAAGCTTAAACTATTAGGAAATGGTAAGTTTAATCACTTAACCATAATTCTAACACTCCCCCTCACTTGTGGGCCTAAACTTTCCCTTAATAAGTGGAGGTCCAACAAGTGAGAATTTAACATTTTAAATGGAAGGTAGAGTGAAGATAGGGATTGAACTCAGGATCTCCTGCTCTAATACCATGTTAAATTACCGATTGTCCCAAAAACTATTAGGAAATGGTAAGTTTAATCATTTAACCATAATTCTAACAATAGGCAAACTCCCACAAATGTAGAAATCATGTGAGAGGCATGGAGGTGGATAGTGTGTTGTATGAGGATGAATTGGAGGTTCAGGATCAAGTAGTGCAATTTTAGGGGACCTTGTACCATGAAATTGAAGATTGGATACCTATGGTGAATGGGTTAGATTTTCGAAGTATTGATGAGAATGATAGGCTTCTTTTAGACAAATAATTCACCAAAGAAGACGTCAATCATGTTTTGAAGGAGATGAACGGTGACAAAGCTCCAAGTCTGGATGGGTTTACCACAACGTTTTTCCTAAAGTGTTGGAGGGTGGTGGAAAGGGATGTTGTGGTTTTCTTTGCAGATTTTCATAGAGATGGGGTCTTTGAAAAATCCATTAATGCTTCCTTTTTGGCATTAATTCCCAAAAAAGAATAATCCCCTCAATACAAGGGATTTTAGGCCGATCAGCCTTGTGTGTGTAGTGTGTAAGTTATTAGCAAAGGTGTAGTATTGGATAAAATCATTAGTAGGAGGGAGGCCAACAAAATTCATGTAGTATTGGATAAAATTATTTCTGAATCTCAAAATGCATTTGTAGGAAGGAAGCAGATTTTGGACTCTTATTGCTAATGAATGGTTTAGACAGTAGAGTGAAGAGTTGAATGAATCCCGGGATTGATTTGTAAACTGGACATTAAGAAAGCGTATAATCATGTGAATTGGGACACATTGTTTTAATTATTGGACTGGATGGGATTTGAGAGAGGAAGGAGGTGGACGCATGCTCCCGATTGTTCATTTTTCTATGTTGGTCAATAGTTCCCCTACTAAATTTTTCGGTAGCACTCGGGAGTTAAGGAAATAGGACCCCTTTTCACCACTATTATTCTTGCTAGTCATGGAGGAGTTGAGGAAATTTAAAGAAAACTGAGGGTAGCTATATCCGTGACTTTAGAGTGGGGACCGTTACTTTTGAAGGTTTATGTATTTCTCATCTTCTGTATATTCAAATGGTGTTGATTTGCTTTAAAGCAATTTCAGGGTTGAAGGTTAATCTGGGCAAAACTGAAGTGGTAGGTGATGTGGCTAACCTAGCTGCTTTAGCAAGCATTACATGTTGTAGAGTGGGTAACTTGCCAACGACCTAGTTGGAGATGCCTTTTGGGGCCATTTTCAAGCAACATCAATGTGAAATCCTATTTCAAAGAAAATAGAACTCTATTGGCTTGAGGTGGTGTAAGGATTAAAAATTAATTTGGGAAAGTCCGAATTAGTACCTGAGGGAGAGGTTCCTAATATTTAGTTGTTGGTGGATGTGTTTTTGGTTGCGGATGGTAGGGCTGGTGTAATAATTCAGTGTCTGGTTCATATGGGGTGATTTTATGGAACTATATTAGACGAGGTTGGCCTACTTTGTCAAGCTATCTCCAATTTGAAGTAAGGGATGGATCTAGAGTGAAGACTTGGCAAGATCATTGGTGCAAGGAGAATTCGCTTGCTATATATGCTTTCCTGAGTTATTCAGGATTTGCCATGAGAAGTAGGCCAATGCGGCAAATCTCATGCAATACACACATGGGGTGCTCCACTGGGATATCAATTTCATGCAGAGGATTTATGGGGCATCAGTAAAAGCAAGTCGGGAGGATAAACTGTGCCTGAAACCAGATAAGAACAAGG
This sequence comes from Quercus aquifolioides, assembly GCA_019022515.1. Taxonomy (NCBI): domain Eukaryota; kingdom Viridiplantae; phylum Streptophyta; class Magnoliopsida; order Fagales; family Fagaceae; genus Quercus; species Quercus aquifolioides. The sequence continues at coordinate 2,049,654 of CM032336.1, read as the reverse complement.
GATTTACAGTAAGCAATTACTACAAGGTCCTACCTGGCAATGGTGAACAATCTTTCCCTTGGAAGAGCATATGGAAATGAAAGATTCCTTTTCGAGTTGCTTTTGTTATTTGGATTGTAGCTTTAGGGAATTTCTTGACAATTGACAATTTACGGAAAAATAGAGTTTGGCTATTGAATTGGTGTTATATGTGTAAATGTGAGAATCAGCTGACCAGCTTTTACTACATTGTCCTATTACTATAGAATTGTGATCTATTGTATTGGGTTTATTTGTAGTTTGTTGGGTGATGCCGAAGACTATTGGGGAGTTGCGAGGTTGTTGGCCAAGTTATTTTCAATGACATCAAAATGGTCATTTGTGGATGGTGGCCCTGCATTGCTTGATGTGGTGTATATGAAGGGAGAGGAACCATCGGAATTTCAAGGATATAGAAAGGATTATGCCAATCTCAGGTTATTTTTCTTTAGAACTTTGTTGGATTCAATGTCAGTTTTACCTAGTCTGTCTTATGTTACGTTACCGATGTGACAGATTCATGTAATGTGTGTGAGTGATTATATGTTCCATTCCTCAGTTGTATACTCCTTTTATACGTGGGTGACTATTTTGATATCAAAGAGAATTGCATTACTTATATAAAAAATTAAAAAATTAAAAATTAAAAAAAAAAAATTCCAATTGAAAGAGGCTACACTTTACCAAGGGTGGGAAGCTTACCTTGTTAAAGAGTATGCTTTCAAGCCTACCAACATATTTCCTCTCATTATTTACCATTGCCATGTTTGGCAAGTAGATTGGATAGAATTCAGTGTGCCATGAAGGATGTGTTTAAATTTCCATTGGTGGCATGGGATAATGTTTGCCTACCTGCAAAGATAGGCGGTTGGGGGATTAGGAAAAATAGGGAGTTTTAATCAAGCTTTACTAAGGAAATGGTTATGGCATTTCGGCAATGACAAAACTCATTTGTGGCAACATGTGATTGCATTGAAGTATGGGGTTGACAGGGGTGGATGGACTACCAAGTCAAATAGAAAAGTGCATGGATGCAATCTTTGGCGAAGCATTAGAGCAGGGTGGGATAGCTTCTTCCCGCATGTGTCCTTTAAGGTTGGTGATTGCACACGTCTAAGGTTTTGGCATGATTGGTGTTGTGGGAACCTTCCCTTGAAGGATTTGTATCCTGACCTATGTGCAACAAATAGAGATGCCTCTATTTTTACTTTGACTCATCAATTGAATGGGGGAGCTAGAAGTTGGAATGAATGTCTTCTTCAAGGCTTTCATGATTGGGAGTAGGAGTCTTTGAACTCCATCCTAGACTTGATATACTCCCAAATGCCTAGGGGGTAGGGGGTTGGGGGTTGATAGGTTGAGGAGGTGCATTAACGGGAGCAGTAAGTTTGATGTTCGTTCCTTTTTTAAGGATTTTCGTGGTCAAGAGTGTCCCCATGCACTTAGAAAAGTACTTGGTGACCAACGATAATCTTGTTAAGATGGGTTTCTATCTAGTAGACTGGTGCTGCATGTGACAGTGTCATGGAGAAGCAGTAGTCCATCTTTTGCTTCAATGCGTAATGTCATCGGCTGTGACTAATCTTTACTTGGTTTGCAGAATTGGTATGGGAGGCACTATTCAAAGGTTTGGAATCTTACTCCATTATGTTTGATGTGGATTGTGTGGAAGGGAAAAAATAGCAGCATCTAGAGGATATGGAGTGGCCCATTGAACATTTGAAGTCTTTGTTGTTTCGTACTTTCTTTGACATTCTATTCTGAAGTTCAAGGACTCCAATTTCTTATATGATTTGTTTGCATTCTAGCTACTTTGTGTTCATCATTGTTAACATGAAGTGATTTTTTTTTTAATAAATAATACTGCTTGTCAAAAAAAAAATGAGGCTGGAGGGTGTAATAGACGACTAAGAAGCCACTAAATTTGAAGAACCACACTGATCCAAGTAATAAAGTCCACCAGCCTCATGATGACCACAAATCTACCTCCCTATCACAAGATCCTGAAAGATACAATGAGTAGGTAATAAAATTACGACGCAATTAAGAAATTTGTAAGTTTATTATTCAACATGTGACTTAAGGGAAACCTAGGAACATATAGGATTGAAGACAGGGAGAGAGTAGGAATGAGATTGATAGTACGCAAACCAAAAATCTTAGGGATTGGGACATTTGCCAATGCAACATTGGGAAGATTACTAGAGTGTTCTAGCTCAAAGAGAAACCTGAGGTACAAGTCATATGATCAATAGCACCTAAGTCAATAACCAAGAAACAAGTTGCAAATCTAATTTCAACTAACTTTTACCTTTATCTACAGTACTTTCAGTAATAAGTTTTCAGTTTCAGCAAAATAAGTGGTATCCAAACAGATCTTTATTCCAAGAGTGACTCTCTTGAAGAGCTAGTTCATTCCTTCTTTTCTCTACGTAACTTAGTTTTGTAAAACAGCTTCCTTTTCACCAGTTTCCTCCATCATAATTTGGTATCAGAGCTTGAGATCCATTTGGGAATTCAAGTTCTTTCTTGTCCTTTCTATTCTACAGCATAGCCTATGCAAGATTCAATCCTTGCACTCATTTTCTTATCCTCTACTAGGTGAGCCTAAGGATTTGTGTAGATGACACTAGTAGTATAGATGGAACGAACAAGAAAGCTTCTGCAGCACATGAACCTCTGAGGTAAAGGTTCATCCCAGGCAATAGCCACAACCAAACCAAGGAGAACCCTAGGTGAATCGGAGCTGACTGTGAAGCTGCTAAGGGGGCAGCTTGCTGCCTTGACAAAGGAAGTGAGAAGAAACTAACATCATAATCCTAAAAATGATGGTGAACAATCTGAAGATGCTGATGCTAATAGCAACAACTTCAATAACCCATTTGGCCAACCTGTGAGAGGAAAATAGCAAGTGCCTGTGCAAGAACCAAGGCCAGGTCTTGTGCATTTGCAAGTTCCTCAAAGAGAGAAGAGCTAAACATCAAAGTTGACCTTCCAAAATTCCAAGGGAGCCTGAATCCTGAAGAATTTATGGACGTTGAATCAAATCGAGAAGATCTTTGAGTACTATGAAGTCCAAGATTCCAAGAAGGTGAGGTTGGTCTCTACAAGCTGAGATGAAGAGCTTCAGCCTAGAAGGAACAACTCCAAGTTCAGAGACTTAGTAGGGGCAAAGGAAAGATCCAAGAATGGTTCAAAATGAAGAAGAAATTGCAAAATCAATTTCTGCCTTTCAACTATATGCAAGCTATCAACAGAAATGATTCTTGGCAAAAAAAGAATGATAAGGGAAAAGGATAAGGGAAATGCAGCAACGTGTTTTTTTATTAATGCAGCATCTGACTCATCAAAGGCAGCCAATACATGCAAAGAAGAAGGTATAGTTATAAACCTTGATAACACCTTTGTAGTGCCCAAAAAAGATATGCTGATGAATGCACCCATGTATAATCAATATAAAGAAAAACAAGAAATGTGTGATAGAGTATTGGTAATTGAAGACAATAAAGGAGGGGAATGCATTCAAGCACCCAAATATGATCAATACATGGAAGAAGAAGTAGATGCTCACATAGAGGAAGAAGAGGATTTATCATTATTAACAAACATCTTGCAAATAGAGGATGACGAGTGGCTTAGAAGTAGTTACGAGGATATGGTGTCACAAGAAGTTTTTAACAATCTTGAATCGAAGAATCAAGACCAACCCCAACCACAAAAACTATCTTGCTTCAAGAAAGGAGGTGAAGTTAGAGATTCAAGAAAGTGCTTAGTATTATTAATTAACGACTTTCAAGATATGTTCTTTGTCATGTGACAACCATGGATGTTTACCATCTCTTACTTGGGCATGAAATACCATGTCCATATCAAACCATTCTTGGTGGAAGGAGAAACACGTTCAGATTATACAAGAAAGGACATCATTACACATTGCAACCAGAGAAGGGGAAAGCTAGCCCCTAACCAACAGTCAAAATGAAGAAGGTTGGATGCAAGAGCATCTACATGGCTGCTTACACTTGCAGCCTTGACACAAAGTAGCAGTAGTCCTTAATCTCTAGCATGATGCAGCAGCTTGATACAGCAACTAACGAGAATGCAGATCAATGGAACTACTAAATCATATGCACATCTCCAAAAGTTTCAATGTGCATCACTTGCTGCCCTATCATGTGCTAGATCATCTTACAACTAGCCACACGTAAGGACAAGTGTGTTCCAAATAGGGGCAGCACTAATGCAGTTCGTTTTTAAAGCTAGTTGTTTACTAGTGCTTTCATTATATGATAAGTAGTTCCTTTTACTAGTAACAGAAAGTTAGTTAGTTGATAAGATTGTTAGTGATAAGTGCAATAGTCTATCTGTTAGTTAGAGAATTTTGTTAGGCTTTGGGCAATCACATGTTAGGTTCTTGTAACTAAATTAGCAGCTTTTTTTTTTTTTTTTTTTTGATAGGTTATAGATATTTTCATTAAAAGAAGTACAACACGTTTACGATGATGAACAGAGTACTAGGAACAAATACAAACAAATCAAACAAAAACAAAAACAGATTTCACAAAATAAAAAACGGAAATACATTGTGTAAAACCCCAAATACGAGACCACCCAAACAAAGTCTCAACTAGCAAAGACTTCAAAAAATCAGCAAATTTCTCAACATCCTCAAGAATGCGGGTATTACGTTCCTTCCAAATCAACCACATCAAACAAGCTGGCACCATAATCCAGACCGAAGAATAGCGTAACCCCAGAAAATTCTCCCATGCAAAAAGAAGAGAAATAGCCGTGGCATCGCCCACTACAAGATATGTTTTTTGTTATGTGACAACCATGGATGTTTACCATCTCTTACTCGAGCGATTGAACAACGCATTGATTAATTTTGTTGTTTGAAGTTCAGAACTACAACCCAGTCCCAATTATGATCTCTTATCGCATTAACATTCATCCTATGTCTTCCTTGTGGAAAATAGACAATACATAGGAAATTGCTTACAAAAAAAAGTCTTTTTCTTGTGGGTTTTTCACTCTAAATTGACTAGTTTAAAGTGTGAATGCTATACTTCTTTTTGTTCTTTCCTGTGCTTATGGTGCCAATACATTGTTCTGTATTTCTTCAGCACATCTACTGGATTCATTTCTGTTTCATCTACTGTCATTTGTTTATTTATAATAACAAATATGATGTAAGACTTGTAACTTTTGGTTGTTCATATGCTTCCCCCAATTTTATATTTAGAAGTGGTTTGTTGAAGCATGAGTCATATTTCAGCCTTTTTACTTGAGGATGTAAGAGGACAGCTTCAGAGCAAATATTTTGAGAGAATTTGTGGGAGTTTTGGATGAGGAAAGCAGAGGAAGGGAAAGAAAGAAATTAGCTAAGTCTGGAGTTAAGGCAGTCTGAACCAGACCAAAGAGCCATTGGGGGAGAGAAAGTAAAGGCAAGTCTGACTTGATGTGAACAATACAAAGAAGTGGGTCCCATATGTTGCTGACAATTACAAAAATGCCACCTTAACTCATTTTCCATAACCCAAAAACAACCAAAACTTATTCTCAATTTTCATCACTCAAACTTAGTTTTTTGAGTTTTGAGTGATGGAAATTGAGTTATGGGAAGAAAATCAAACAAGCTGAATTGTGGTGGGGCACGGATTTTGAGAATTGGGTGATGGAAATTGAGTTTTGAGTCAAAGTTTTGGCTAAACCAAACACCCTCTTAGCTTTCTAAAACAGCCTTCCTTTTCACCAATTTCCACCAGCAGTGCCTCCTTTCAACAATCATCCTTCAAGCTGGGCATGTTTGATCTATATGCTCGAGCATGAGGGAATTATTAATGTTGAGGTTGTTGTTTATTTTATGTTATTATATTTTATTTTTGCTTGTTATATTAGTACAAGGCTCTTCTTGTTATTTTGCCATATTTCTGTAAGATAAATACGTGCTAAGGTTAGGGGTCGATACATTAAGCCCTAAACCTTGTTTTCTTTCTTCTCCTTGTCTCTCTCTCTCTATTTTTCATTTCCTCTTCTCTCTTAACCAAAATTTTCATATTTTAAACACAACTAATAAAATTAAAGGATTAAGGTTAATCTTTTTCAACAAGCAGTAATTAAATCAATATTAGTTCACAATTCTTAATAACTAAAGCTTTTCAAATACGCAGTAATTATTCAACTCTGCACTACCTAAGTCAAAGCTCACAAGCACATCTAAAATAATGGCCTTATTTGTGATTCCTTTTTTTATAGGTAGATAGTGGGAAGGGAGGCGGGATTCAAACCACAAACATATAACATCACAGAGGATGCCATTACCACTAGGCTATTTTAATTGAACCCTAGCTTAGTTGTGATTTCTAGAAGATGCAAATTACCAATGTCCAAAAATCCCTATTGTTAGAATTATGTGGCTAAATAATAAAATTTACCATATCCCAATAGCTTAAGCTTTTGGGACAATTGGTAATTTAACATGGTATATCAGAGCATGAGGTCTTGAGTTCAATCCATGTCTCTTCCACTCTACCTCCCATTTAAATTCCCACGTGTTGGGCCTCACCTATTAAAATGTAGTTTTGGCCCACATGTGAGGGGGAGTGTTAGGATTGTGTGGTTAAATGATTAAATTTACCATATTTCAATAGCTTAAACTTTTGGGACAATCGTGATTTAACACCTATAATAATTTTAAGCATGATATCATATGTTCTTGTCTAACCCAAAAAATAGCTAGAAAGAAAAAGAACAAGAAAAAAATATATCCATTTGGAATCTTAAAGAAATAAAAAATTTACGCAGCAACAAGACTACCGTAAGTAGCCAAACCCAAATGTCTATGCAAAACAGGCAATTCACATAAATGGAGTATACAAACACTTCCAAAATTAGCTCCACATTTAACATTTGAAGGATGTTAATATTACCGTATCTAGTTGACCTTATATATCTTTGAAAATCAGTTTCTGGAGGTTTTTGGTATGACATTTCTTCATGAGTTTCAAAGCTTGTTACCTATAACAGCAAATTAGTTAAATATCAAGTTGAATTGCATAAAAGCAAAAGGCATGCAAATAAAATATTATGTGAATACCTGTGGAAGATCAGAGATGGCATCTTGAAGAACAAGTGCCTTTTCTAGAACACGAGGTTGGTCTTCATCCAAAGCAACAGTATTGCGCTGCACAAGAAGGTAAAAAAATTAATGAATTAATAAATAAAAATACAAGAGTAAATGTTTTGATGTACTGTAGAACATTACCTCAAACTCAGGTGGAGGCCAATATCTAACAATCACATCATGTGTTGGAAGCGGAAATTGGGGTAGTTTCTGCAAGAAGTGAAGAAGAGAAGAAGAATCAACTGCTTGTGTATTTACCTCATGGAAATGAAGCCATTTACTGGCCTGACAATAAATTTTTGCATGATATAACAACACTTTGTCCAATGATATAACAGCACTTGGTCAATGGTCTCCAACTGATTTTTTTGGAAGCTTGAGGAGAATGAGACAAAGGAATCTGCTTCTCCTAAGTAGTTTTTGGTTATGATGGAGGTTTTCAATAGGGTGTTGAAGAAAGTTGAGGGTGCCGGCTTACTTCATGGTTTCAAGGTTGATGGTAGAAGGGTGGAGGGGAATGTGTCTCGCATCTTCTTCTTCTTTTTTTGGATGAGTAATAAGTTTTATTGATATCAAAAAAGGGACACCCTAGTACACAGGGAGTGTATAGGGGTCAACAAATCAAGTACAAAAATTACAAGAATCAAGAAAAGAAGAAAATGATTGGTTTCGCAAAGCAGACAACTAATCCAATAGAGTTCTAAAGAGAAATAACTTGAGGTCTAATATGGATCTCTCATTATATTCAAAACACCTACTATTTCTTTCCCTCCAAAGAAACCACATTGAACAATAGGGAAGATGTGTAAGAGTGCGCCTACATGGTATGGATCTCTCATTCTTTTTTGTGATGCAAATGTGGATCAGATCTTACATGTTCGGATGTTACTACTTTGTTTTCAGACTGTGGCAGGCTTGAAGGTTTACATGCGTACGAGTGAAATGGTTCCAATAGGGGAGGTTAATAACATGTATGCCTCAGCAGAGATTTTGGGTTGTAGGGTTAGGACTTTGCCTATGTCTTATCTTGGCATGCTGTTGGGGGCTTCTCATAAGTCACCTACTATTTGGAATCCTATTTTGGAAAAAATTGAGCGGAAGTTGGCCAGGTGGAAAAGTTTGTATTGGTCAAAAGGTAGTAGATTAATATTGTTTAAGAGTACGTTATCTAGCCTTCCTACTAATTTTTTCTCTCTTTTTACCATCCCTACCCATGTGGCTAACAAAATTGAGAAGTTGCAAAGGGATTTTTTCTAGGGTGACTGCAAGACACATTTGGTAGGATGGAATAAAGTGTGTGCACCTATGGCCAATGGTGGTTTAGGAGTAAGGAAACTAACTACTTTCAATAAAGCCTTACTAGGAAAATGGCAATGGCGTTTTGGGGTTGAGGAGACGGCTTTGGAGAAGGTTTGTAGCTTTAAAGTTTGGGGAAGAGTGGGGGGCTTGACCTCCAAGTTGGGTAAGGGTGTACATGGGTGTGGTTTGTGGAGAAGTATCCGGATGGGTTGGGAGGCTTTTAGCAGAAATACTTAGTTTGAGGCAGGGGTGGAGAATAGAATGAAATTTTGGAAAGATCGGTGGTGTGGGGATATACCTCTCCAACTGACTTTCCCGGTTTTTATGAGATTGCTACTAATAGAAAGACCTCTGTAGACTCTTCTCTGGCATGGCAGAGGGCTGGGGATCGAAGAAGTTGGAATATTCATTTCATTCAGGACCCAAATGATTAGGAGGTGGATGTAGTGGAGGAGTTCCTTCATACCTTGGAATCCAATATACCTTCAACAAATAATGGAGACCGTATGAGATGAAAGTTGACAAAGAATGGGGATTTTGACATCTGTTCGTTTTATAATGAGTTGTGAGGTTCTTCGCCCAATGTCTTTCCTTGGAAAGGTATTTGGAAGGTTAAGCCACCTCGGCGTGTTTCTTTCTTTGTTTGGACTGTAGCTTGGGATAAGATTCTTACGGGTGATAATTTGCGAAGTAGGGGCTTTGATTTTGTTGACTAGTGCATTATGTGTCGTTGTAGTGGGGAGACAGTGGATCATTTGCTACTTCATTGTGAAAAGGCTTATCAGTTGTGGAGCTTTACTTTTAAATCTTTTGGTATTTCATGGGTCTTACCAAGATTGGTTGCAAATATTCTTTTTGGTTGGTGGAATTAGTTGGGGAAGTACTCTTCTAACATTTGGAATTTAGTTCCGTTGTGTTTAATGTGTATTTGGAAGGGCGTATCGGCGGACTTTTGAGGACATGGAAAGCTCCGGAGACCAATTGCTTGCTTCTTTTAGTGGTTCTCTTTTTTATTGGTTTAGGGCTTGGGAACTCACATCTAGTGATTATCTCCCTTTGTTCCTTAGTTCTCTCCTTCATACTTAATTTTATTCTTTGTTATTTTGCTTTTCTCTTTTTTGTAATCTTTGGTTTGCTTTGTGCCCTTTTTGCATAAAGCAACTTCTTGAATATACATCTTTCTTACTTATCAAAAAAAAAAAAAATACTAACAATATATTACAATTCATGTAGCAATTATTCTTTTTTAATGTTCAGTGGATGATTACAATCAAATGCAACCCCCCTATTATGGGCAAACCCTAACACAAAGAATTAAGTGGACAGTTGATATAGGGACATGTTTGTAGATACTACAACAATACCAATGATAACAACAATTATAGTAATCTCACAAATCTTTCATAAAAAATATATTCTCAATTCAAAAGAAACAAGAAATAAAGATAATTCACCTCACTAGGATGAGCACCCCACAAGAAAACACGCAAGCGAAATTGCGGAAGACCAAAACAGCCGGCAGCAATTGTTCCAAGCCTTGCTTGGTAATTCATACATACCAAACGGCTTAATGCATATCTCCCAAGAGAAGCCTTGTCAAATCTCAAAATGTCAATGACATTTTCCATCAAGACAAACTTGGGCTTTAAAAATTCCACTATATCCATGAAGACTACAATTTGACGATTTCTATCATCAGCTAATGGGGAATCAATGTTTCTAAACCGATTATAACCACTTATTCCTTGGCAAGGAGGACCCCCACAAATAACATCAACATCACCCTGGAATTAATTTATAAATTAGGATGTGGTACAAAGGAAATAAATAATGCAAACTCTCATGGAATTTTTCCGGATCATACAATCAGTTGAATCTACTTACTGGCAGTGGCAAGATTTTCAATTTCAGCCCATTCTGAATAAAATCCTGTATCCTTTCTTGGCAATTACTGAGAAAATACAGTTATACATGCATTGAGCAACAAGTCGAGAGAGAGAGAGAGAGAGAAATCTTTGGTCACAGAGAGTAATACCTTAATGCTTCTATTGGTTCCCATGTGTCTTCACTTGCACTATAACCCTTCCAATGCACCTAACGAAACAGCTAAGAGAAGAAAATCATCTTCACCAAACTACAATATCAAACAAGAGACAATGAATATAAAAATAATTCAAGACACAATTCAAGTAAAATTATGGCTACACCTTTCATATAGTTATTTTGCCTGGACTTTTTTTTTTTTTTTTTTGATAGGTAATAAGACTTTTATTTAAGAAACTGAACACCGTGTTCACGATGGAGAACGCTCTGAACAAGAAACAAATACAACAAGTTCAAGAACTAAAGCTTGTAGATTGTAAGAATTCAGAAATTGAAATACAATACATACAAACCCACTGAAACAAGGTACCAAAGAGGAGATTTTAAGAGGTCTAAGGGTCTCTCATTGTCCTCAAAGGTGCGAGTATTACGTTTTTGCCAAACTAACCACATTAAACCTATCAGAACCATATTCCATATAGTTGACAGGTGCTTTCCAAACCAATTTCTTCAAGCAAAAAGAAGAGAGCTAACTATTTTTCGGCATTACCCACTGAATCCCAAACACCCAAAAAACTGCACTCCATAAAGCACAAGAAAACTTATAATGGAGTAGAAGATGATCAACAAATTCCCCAACACAACAACACAAGCAACACCTATTAACCGGGAACTGACCTCTATCAACTAGCTTATCAATGGTGAGTATCCCACCCCTAGCTGATGTCCATAAAGAGAAAGACCCCCATTTAGGCATCTTTGCACACCAAATGCACTCCCAAAGAAACACATTAGTTCAAGGACCAGACAACAGCTTATAGTAGGAGCGCACATCAAACACATCAGTCTTAATCAACTTCAAGTCAGATTATTAGCCCTCACCACTCAGCATAGAGGAATAAATAAGCCATAAAAAAGAACAAATATTTCCATAACAAAAATTTTGACTGGACTATAAGTTGTTATGATTACTTAGAGCACTCGTACCAGCCTCAACAAAGGGTATTTTTAGCTAAAATTTTACATGACAAACCAAAAAACACCCCCACATCAGGCTCAATAAACTGCCAAAAAAAATTTAGCAATGAACAATACCTCAATACTCTTACTAATGTACTGTTCATCAACAAAACTAATATATATATATATATATATTTGTTCTCTATGACTCTCTCTCTCTCTCTCTCTCTCTCTCTCATGTATTTGTGACTTCTTCAAACCTCCATCAAAGCCACCACCACCAATAAAGATCGTCAACTCAACCCCCCCCCCCCTTTGTCTCACTCTCTCCTTGCTCACCCTCTCTCTCTGTCCGAATCTTTCTAGCCAAGACCCATGCTCCTCCTTTTAACAGCCAATGCCACCATCGCTAGCAGTGGCTCTTGTACTCACTACTCCTTTCTCTCTTTACCCACACTCTCTATTTAATTTCTCTAAATCGGTTCAACCGAACTGACTTAAACCCAAACCGTCACTCTCTCTCTCTCTCTCTCTCCAAAGCCTAAATCAGTGCCTAAGGGATACTCAATAGCTTGTATAGGTTCCAGATCCATGAAGCAAAAATTGCAAAGCTCACAAATCGAGTCTAAGTTGAGGCGTCACAATGGTGTTGCTGTGAAAGGGGGCGGGGAAGAGATTAAAAAATATATTTATTCATTTTTAAAGAGTGAAATATAATATTTAAATATAGTAGAAAAATAAAAATTGTGCTAATGTAGGTGTCTGTTTGTTAAAATAGCAAGAGTGGAGTTTACTAGGTTAGTTACTTAGTTTAGCTAAAATTCTATAGAGGCTGATGTGGAATGCTCTAAATATCTATTTCTAATACCATATGTTGTATTTGTTTCTGCTACTCATCGATCTAGTAAATGCAATGTTGCGAATTATTTAAATATCAACAATAATACTATTAGCTTATATGATCATTGAACAATGCTTAAGAACAACCATAGCAAAAGTTCCATTGGTCACATTTAGGCTTTAGCCAAAGGGCACAACATGAATGACAAGCTTTTTATTATAAAGACCAAGTAAAAAAAACAGATAACTCTCAAATACTGTCACCAGATGGAATTTTCCACAAAAAGAGAGAACATCATTTACCTTAAAATGTAATCCACGCTTGCCTTTCCTATTGGGATTACCATAGCAAATATCAACTAGTCTAGAAACTTCATATTCACCAGGGGAAAACTCATCGTCACTAGAATTTTCATCACTTTTGTGTGATCTTAAGGTCTCAGCCCTTGATTGACGTGTTCTTCCTACATCACTGACCTTATAACGTCTACATAGCTTTTCCCATTCCTTCAATAGTTCTAGAAAATCCTCAGCAGTTTCATTCCTGACCTATATAATTAGGCATAAAAATATTTTGTAATACCTCCAAAAGACTTAATCATATTATGTTGAAATCTAGTAATAGATAAAGTTTACTCACGTGTGTATCTGGATGATTGAGTTTCAAACTTTTACATGCAGATTTATCACAATCAAGGGCCCATCTCTATAGTAGGGGAAAGAAAATAAGATAAGTTATAAAAGATAAAATAAGGCATCTAATTAGTATGAAATGCATGGAAATGAAACAAATTTTTTTACAGAAAGTACCGCTGCAAGATTAACACCAGAAAGTTTGGCACCAAGGCACAATCCAGTTGACATTCCACCGCAACCAGAAAAAAGATCTAATAGTGCTAAGTCAGCTCCATGTGTTTCACAATTGGGTACATTCTCCAAAAAAGTTCTGGTGGCCATTGTATGGACAGACTTAATGCCATCAGGTGATGATACATTGTGACTCTTAACAGAATTATCTGAAGCAAATAAGAAATTTGACTACATTAATATATGAGATCTTAGTCTTCAGTCCCAATCGTTAGCTTGGAAGGCTAGGAGTTCTACAAAATGAACTAGATATAGATGTCTGTTCTCAAACTTTTGAGGTAAAATAAAGAATATCAGATACTTAAAAAATATGGCACAGTATTGGTCAGATTTTATGGATCCTACGAACAAAGTCATATGACAATGAGCCTTGTGCACTGCAAATGGTCCTTTTTATCCTAGAGATGTTTCAGCAAATAAAATGAACAAATTGCATAATAAATTGAAGGCCTTCATGTGTATTTAAGTGGGATGATAAATGGAATGGAATGGGAATTAACGCTCCAATGAGGTGGAGGGGAAAAAAGGAAAGGAAAAAGCTCAGGGATAGGAATAATCCTTTGATTGAGAAAAAAAGAGGACAGAGAAAGGATTTTTTTGGGGAGGGGAGGGGGCTTTTTGGCCGACTTTCAATCTCTCCAAGTCTGGCCAATCCCCCAAACCAATGGGCAGATACGGATGGAGACATAAATGCTTAACATCTTAATGTTGTGTTTGTAATTATGAATATATCCTTAAGTAAATACATTTTTAAATAGGCCCCACAAGGAATCACATTTTAATTTTTTTTATAGGTAAAAAATAAAATTCTTAACGGTAGGGATCAATAATAAAATAAGTGATTTTCATCTTATTTCTCTTCTTTTTAATAAGTAAATAATTAATTATTAAAAGGGAAAAGAAAGCATAGCCATGTACAAAAGAAGTGTACAGCAGGTACACCAATATCAATCATCTCAAGCAAAGAATCAAAAGAGGAGCCGGAATCATTTACCCACTCAAACAAAGTTTTGAAGAATAAAAGCTTAAGGTCAGAAATAGAGGTTTCACGTCTTTCAAATGTCCTGGCATTCTGCTCTCACCAAATGTCCCACATTAGGCAATAGGGGATCATACTCCAAAGTGCCACATTATGGCTCTTATCAAAATTGCCTTGCTAGCTTGGTAACAGCCTTTGGCATAACCCACTAAACCCCTTACAAATGGAGGAGCGGGTGATCAGTAGTCTCCCCTCCCCCCTTACAAATGCAACACCAGTTGACAATAATTACTCAACGCTTCCTAAGGTTGTCAACAATTTAGATTTTCCACAAAGCTGTTGACAAGTGAGAAAGCTGACCCTAGAGGGAATTTTCGGTGTCCGCATACTACTGCAAGGAAAAAAAGAGTGGGTGTGGAATGTAACATCTTAAAATAAGATCTTACCTCAAAAACATTCCAAGACAAAGGATTCTAATAGAGAGTATCCACCCCACCCTGCCTTATCAACCCTGAATAGAGCAGTTCCATAAAGGAGGGTACAGACTCCAAACCCCAATCATGAACTAGTCTGACAAGGAAAATATCCTAGTGGTAAGAGTCTACAACATGTATCAAGTGATCCCCCAATGCAGCATCCTTGTCTATTATAGGAATCTATCTTGCAGAGGAGGTCCATCACACCACGACTCAAGCCAAAATCTGATAGAAGAACCAGCGCCAACCTTGAAGCTTGTATGCTAGTGAAAACCCTCCCAACCCGTCTTAATAAATTTCCAAATACTTAACTTGTACGGCCCTTGAGGCTTGTTTGAACACTAGCCCCCTATTGATCTTTCTTCTCTTCCATACAATCAAATTCATCCTTCTCATTTCTTCTAAACCCTTGTGCTTTCACCTCCCTTCTCTCTTAACTCCCAATTATTATGAAAAAGGTAATGAGAAGTGTACTAGAATTTGCGATTGAGCAGAATACTAACTCCTACATTGATAAGCAAAGAGTGTTTACTTATTTATAATGTAATTGATTATTAGGTTTCAGTACCTTGTCCAGCAACTAGGCCAAACCCAAATGCATCTGGAGAGGTGAAGAGGTCTGAACTCTTGAAAGCGAGTAAGACTACCATGCCTCTGTCTAATCTAGCTTTCTATTCAATTTCCATTACTAGAGAAATTCTAATTTTTATTATTATATTTTCTCCCACGTCTTCCTTTTGTTGTTTCTTCAATACAACAGCATAAGTTGACCCAAAAGTTAGTCTCACATCATCTTAAGAGATCTAATTATGAGCCTCTGCAAAACATCCAAACAATAATTTTTCTGCGATCAAGGAAACAACAATGCAGCAGTAACTTTAACTACACAAAGACATGAATTGTTCCATCTACTGTTGGGAAATTCAAGTACCATTGCTTCCGGTTAATATTATGGAATTCATGATCTAGACCAATGCAAGAGTGGAAGTTTTGTGCACTAGGTATGACCTTTACAATTTGTGCCAATAGAATCATTCAATATTAATCGGGCGTCTACACCAATAAGCCAATTCCCCAACTAACAAAGATCAACGAACAAGTTCTAATAGCAATAAAGTTGGGGAGAGAAGGGGAAAACTGACAGCTATTGTATCCGCATGGCGCATGCTACACTGAAACTGCCATCTACCACCAGACTTTTATTAATTGTGTCATATCGTGTAATATTTTCCCCCAACAGATGGACACATTCTCTACCTCTCTTCCTATTCCCCATTCTTTTTATCAACTAAACCCAGTACCATATGACTTCTCATTGGACCAAAACTTGATAATTTAAGAACGTGTATAAAAATTTATAAAAATAAAATCTTCTAATGTCATCATGATCTCCCCCCACCCCCTCCTCCTTCACCCTGCAAATGACAACATGACTTCTCACTAGAGCAAACCTGATACTTAAGCAATTTGTTTTCAAAAAAAGTCTTCTACTGCCATCAAAGAGTTCGCACTATCCACATAGGCAATGTTTGCAAAAGCAAACGTTAAACAAATAATCGTTATCATTCAAGAGCATTAACCTACTTACCAATTACCAAAGAGCGAAATGTGGAATAATCAACACAGTACTCCATATCATAATAGAAGTCAATCCTTGGAATAGAATTCGATCTTAAACCTACCTGTAACAAAGGCACAAAATACATCGAAAGAATTCAACAATATAAGATCCAAGCTATATTTTTCTTTCAAAAAAGAATATTTAATAGAAAAGGCTAGCAGGCAAGCTTGATGTGCACCTTAGGTGTTATTTGCTTAACAGTGACTTTTGAAATAATACAATCCAGCAAATTATCATTCATTATTGTAGAGTAGAACAGGCGCCTCTTGTCATGAAAACCACCCTCATCTTGGATAACCTGAGCCAAAAAAAGAAATGTAAAAAAAAAAAAAAAAAGGATAACAAATATTGAAAAGAACAAGTTTTATTCAACACAATTTTAATACTCACTGTGTCTTCAACTCTGTAAAACCACTGGACTCTGAAATAATGTTCTCCATCAGTTGTTTTGAAAAATTCCAAGATCCTACCTACATGTTTTTGCCCACCATCACCCTGTAACAAGTGTTTTGCATATAAATCAAAATATCCAGAAGTGAACTTAAGAAGTGGCACACTTTTTTTTTCTTATTTTGATCAAAGAAAAGAATCATATTTAAACAATGTGCAAAGTGATAATTTGTAGTGACAACAAAAGAAAACAAAGATACAAAAGCTGAATTTAATAAATAAAAAATAAAATAAAAGTTGTTTTACCATTATATATGCACAATCTCCAAGACTGAATATGCAATTGTCAATTTTAGCTTGAGCATAATGGCATTGCACATTCCAAATTATCTTATCTTCTTCATCCTCACTGCCAAACATGCATAACATTAAAAAAGAAAAAATAGAGAAAAAAATACATGAAATACAACCAACGCAAAATAAATAAATAAATAAACCAAAAAAACAAAACAAAACCAACGAGATAAGCTTGTGGTTATTACTCACTCAAAGTTTAAGTGATGACTATTAGATCTTTGACTCTGCAATTGCCAATAAAAACGCAATCAAAATTTTAGAAGTAAAATGTCAAATGCTTTAATATGGTGAATTCAAGATAAAATATCAATTCAGACAAAAACAGTGAATGTTACACCCCACAGCCAAAAGATTATGAACCATGCCATCACTCAATAGAATACAAGTCAACTAGTCGCATGGGAAAAGGGAACAAAACAATTAGACAAGGTTTCAATGCATATTAATAAGTAGGAAGGATTATAACAACTGGGAATAAGACCTCTTAAATTTCACGAATGATTTACCAGGAGGAACCTTTTTCTGGTCAATGCATTGTGAGCACCTAAATGATGCAATCAGAGAACATAAAACCATTTAGTATCAGCCATCATTGTAACAATTACCATAATAGCATCAACTGCTAGATGAATGTTCCAGTTAATTTCTTTCTCATCTTTTTCTGGAAGTCTTAAATTACACAAATTATATTTTGCTAACAAAGTAAACTCCTTCCGGCCCACAATAGATGATAACCTTTTTCTTTCTAGGTTGCCCATAAATATATGCATCTTTCCAAATTTGAAAGTTCAATCTCCCATATTACCTTCGCCTTTTCTTAAAATAATATAAAATTGCATGTCACCCATACCATTGCACGTATTGCAGAACTAAGGATAGTATTTAAATATAGAATATCAAAAAATGTGAAAATATGTAGCAAATAAAATTATCTTCACAGTTATTTTAATGGTAAATGATAGCCAATATATTCAATTTAGGAGGGACTAAATCACATCAGAGTATCAGACCTTTATTAGTAACAAAAAATGATTCTATACAAATACCAACTTACCAAGATATAGAGCATTAAATTTAATCAAAGCTATAATAATTGCAGATGAATCAGAGAGTCCAGAATAAATTATAAACAACAAACTAGAGAACTTTAATGAGGACGTGTATCTCAACTCTGTTGTAAAGTTAAAAACACTCTTTTTATATTTGGCTTTATTTCCATAAAAATAAAAATTTTAGTAACAACACATCAAGTATACAGAAAGCATACAAAAGCTACTGCCAAAATTATTAGTGGAACATAATAGATCCAGAATTTTAAAAATAAAATGATGAAGGGACTGCCTAAAGTAGTTATTCAGTCATACACAATATCAAGGATAAAGAATAACCACCTAGGCGTGCTACAATCTGAAGAGTTTCATAATCAAGAACATCATGTTATCCCTAAATTCAAACAATTTGTTAGAGTTGGATTATAGGGACCAACCTTTTGTGTATAAATGGGTCTACAACCATTTAAACCACACAGAAATTAATAAAAACATCCCTTGGACACAATTTAAAAGATAAAAAATACATTAACAAAAATAAATGATTAATGCTCAGAAATTGATACGATGCCTTTGTCTTTCTTTTCTTTTCCTTTTCTTTTTTTTTTCTTTTTTTTTTTTTTTTTCAAAAGTACAGGTGCATTTGATACCTTTACTTAGATATAAGACAACCAGCTAAAAACTGAAAATAAATTGGTAGAGGTCTCTAAAAAACAGAATTGCCATCCAATATGTTTAAGACTTAACATACACATATATGACTAAATATCTTCAACCAAGAGAATTCGGAGTCTTTAAAATACATCAAGGTCATCAGATTTTTATTTTGCCTTGCCCCCCACATTTCATGGCTTGATCAAATTAAGTCCTCATATTCAGTGTTCACAATCAGCACTAAGATGTAGGCAACCAAAAACAGTTGAAGGTCAAACCAATTGGATGTTGAAAAGCAGTTTATAACTGAAATACCAGTCTGGATATGTCCTGCCATGGAAACAAGATCAACAGGTAGCTCTGCTAACCAGCACCATTCACATCAGATGGAAGTCATAAGGCACATAAAAGAACATGATTTACCAGGTCAACTTGTTAATATGAAGATCATCTAGTAGGAAATGCCCAACTATACGTGAAAATCACTTGGTTAAATGCTTAAATTATACATTCAAGTTCAACATATCTGAAAGAGTTTTGACACAATTTGAAATATGTAAAAAGCATTGGAACCAAATTTAAAGTATCTGGTGTTTGAGTATAGCCACAATACATGCAGAGAGCAACCAAAAAGGGGTAGAACTGACTAATATATGTAGCCATCAGTGAAAGATAAGTACAAATTCAACGCCAACTGGTCAAGTAAAATCAATGCAAATAAAAATTCGATAATGACCTTCATTTCATAACGCCAACGCCACCTTTCTTGAGCTTCATCATCAGGAATTGGATCGCCAATAAAGGAAGACATATTTTTGTCCTTTTTGCGTTTCTCCTCTAAAGAAGCTGTGGCCTTAAATCTCTTTGAACACCGTTTCTCACCCGACTCAGTCGAATCAACAAAAGAACATTCCTTTTTTCCATTTTCATCCTCAGACAAAGATGTTGCTTCTTTCAGAGATTGTGTCAAGTAATTTTCATCCAAATTAAATTTTCCAGAAGAGGGTATACTCATGTTGGAAGGCAGCTCATCTAATCTAGAAAATCCACTGGAAGTAGAGTCAACTTTCAAAACAACTACTTCTTCTTCTTCTTGATTGGCACTAAAAAAGACAAACCTAAATTAGCAACATGAGTGGAATTGAAATGTAAGTAGAAAACATACACCACGAAAAGCCATGTCAGCAGATTTTCACTCACTTTAATGTTAAGCTCTGACCTTGTGGTTTTTTGCTCTGTCAAATCCATAAACCCATACTCAGAAACCAATAAATTAAAAGGGAGTAACAATTTTTTTATATAAGTAAAAAGAGAGAAACATATTAGCCTACAATAGCATGAAAAAAGTTGTGGACTATGTCCCAATGAGCTCTGGACTAGCTCAAAGGGAACTTCTGCATAAATATGGGTAGATGGCTGGAAGGTGTGGTCAAGCATCCTACGCGCAAAATGCATGAGTGAAGTAAAGCGCATATTTTAAAAATATAAGTTCTAATAGAAGTGGGCACCAAGTTTTGTGTTGAATTTGGCGTAGTTCGAAAGCTAATTTGAAAAATGAGGAATTTGGTGAAGCACCTATTCGTAAACAATACTTATTACTCGAGAAGATTCATTCTCATTCAGGTGTTAAATGCTATAGAGCTTCATCGTCTATCTAGATTCTAGTGTGAGTGAGTGAGTGATAAGGTATCCCATTTCATTTCATAATAAAAATACCAAAACCAAAACCAAAACCATACCTTGAGGTGGTCGGTTGATCCAGCATTTTGAGGCGAAGCGAATCTGGAAGTGGAAGTGGAAGAGCGTCGTCTCGGCGGTGGTGACTTTTCGGACTTTCCCAAACTGCCCCCATCGGAACTGAATCTGGGCGACCTTCTGAAACCCTGAGACGGAGACGGAGACAGCCTCGGCGACCTCCTCCTGACCAGCTCACATTGCATTATTAAAGTGGTTTTCTTAGCTACATTATCATTATTGACTTTTGGAGAGGAAGGCACCGGATCGCTGTTGCTCTCCTCAAGCAGCAGCGGCGGCGGCGGCGGCGGCGAATTCAGATGCAAAGATTCGGATTTGGATTTTGGAGAGGAAGACATTTTTGCTTGATTTGCGATTTGGAATTTGAGAGAGAGAGATTCCAATTCCAAATCCGAATCTTAAAAATAGACTTATTTAAACAGACATCGCAAGAGAGAGTGAGAGTGAGAGTGAGTGCGCGTCTGAATCTGAAATGTGTAAGAGAAAGAGAGTACTCTCTGTGGATGTTTTGAATTTTGATTTTATAGAGAATAGAATAGGAGCGTGCAGCGCCACTGCTGATGGCTGATGCTGACACGAGGCCCGAGAGGGTGCTCTCTCTCTCTCTCTCTCTGTCTGTGATATGATTGGCTGTGAGAGAGAGGCCTGGCTTGCTTATACTTATGGATTGGGTAGCATGTTTTTTCGTACACTTGTCATTTGGGTGCCCTTTTTTTTGGTCTATTATGTCTACAACGAGGACTTTTTTACTTACACGAGTGGAGGAGTGGTGCGGTGAGTCATTACAGTCGATACACACTTTTTTTGTGGCGGGAATTTTTGTCCCCACTGCTTTTTTTTGAATTAGAAAGTTCAAAACATGTATTGTATTGTATTTGGGCAAACAGTCATGAATTAAATTAGTAAATTAACAAAACCCATTTGTATGTGCTCACTCTCACTCCGACACAGAGTCATGTATCTGTCAACACTTTTCAGTTTCACTGTCACTGTTTTAGGTTCCCCAAACTGTACATGAAAAATTGACCTTTTACATTCCACATTTCTACTGCAAAAAGAAAAGAAAAAATCCTTGTATTATGTAGGCATAAAAAATATATATATTAAAAAAATAAAAAATAAAAGCCCTTTTGGTCTCTGATTTTTAGTTGCGCCTACCTGAATTCCTGAAAAGGAAAAATCACTTTTATTTTGATTCTTGCCGCCATCTCAATAACAAAAATTGTTTATGTGATAGACAGAGTGCCCTATTTGTACAGTAAATACCAAAATGGCTAATAAAAAATTTATAAGTAAACTACATATTTAATCCTTAACGTTTACACTATATTTCAATTTGGTCTCTAATATTTCAAATGTGTCAAAATAGTTTATAACTTTTTGATGTTTGAGTCAAAATAGTCATTACCGTTAAGTGATAGATGGAAAAAACTTATGTGACTAACGATGGTATTAAAATGTTAATTTTTTACTTTCAGACTTATAAGTGTACATATTTCTTTTAATTCTTTAATACATTTATATATTTTATATCAAAATAATAATTAAAAGAAAATTTTGTTTGTTGAGGATTTTGAACATATCTCGGTTGCGGTTGATTCTTAAAATTGTCATGAATGGATTTTAACTTTCATTTATTTGGTAGTATAATGCACTAGTACAAAACAAAGAAACGTGGTTGTGAATTTGGAAATTTCGAATGCTAAATAAATATTTGTGGATTTATTGGGTCAAGAATGTTCTTTCAAAGAAGGAGAGTCTTCTTGAGCTAAAACTTCTCAATTTTTACTTTAGATCTTTATTTCTCTTGTTTTTGTATGTTTTAGAGGAGAGAGACATAAAAGCGAAGCAAAAATATACATTTACTCCTGTTTTTAACAAAGGTGGATTACAAGAGGCAAACAAAGCTTACTTCAAGTAAGTAAAGTGACATTTTTTAAACCAAGGATAGATAAATTACCCCACGAATCTTTGAAGGTCTTTGTGTTTTATCTTTGTGGAAGAATGTATACAAACTTTGGAATATAAATTCCCTGAGTTTTCATTCGTTCTTAGTTCCTCATTCTCCTTAGTGTTTTAGTTTTTTTTTTTTTTTTTTGTTCGTTTGCATTTTGTGTTCTTCTATCTGGGTTTGTGTTCGTGTTAAAGATGAACATGATTTAAATTTATGTATTTTTGTGTTTTTAATTTTTTTTAAATTGATAAATTATTATTTTTAAATCAAATGCTGACATGGTATTTTTTTTATTATTTTATTAGTCACGTTAGTATTTACTGTGCAAATAGTGCACTCCATCTGTCACATAGACAATTTTTGTTACTGAGATGATGGCAGGAACTAAAATAGACATGATTTTTCATTTTCAGCGACTCAAGTAGACGCGACTAAAAAATAAATACCTAAACAAAAATCGGCCCAAAATGTAGAAACCAAAAGTGCATTTATTCCTATTATGTATTAAAGCTTCTTCCTATGAAATGTTTAATTGTTTGATTATTTAATTTTTTTTTTTTTTTTAGTAAACTAAATTGTCATTTTAACCCTTAAAAATTATGCAGTAATTTTACTTTTACCCTCTTTTGGTGTAAATACAATAAAACTATAATAAGAGAAACATAATTACAATATTTTTTTCGTAATTTTTAAGGGTTTGTCAATGGTAGGTCTTTAGCAGCATTATGGAGACTTGGAGAGTTTCGTAAAGGAGGTTTGATGGCGGTCAAGACACATCTTTAGATGCATTAAGTAGTAAAGGGTTGATCTTTTAAGGGGTATATTAACGTTGTGTTTCAATGCAGGTGGTGGGTGGACTTTATCGGTGGTCAATTTGTGAGGGGTCCTAAAGAGAATCGACTGGGGTAGACGAAGGTCGGTGATGCTACTATTTAGCTAGTGGTGATGTCAGTAATTTGGAAAATTTTGGATTTGGTGGGTTTTGGATCTTCCGTTTGTTTTGGTGGTAAACGCTTTCAGGAAATCATTTTCCACCTGACCCACATGTTTGGCAGCTACTAAAAATAGAATTTTCCGGAAAATCAGTTTCATTTGACCAGTAATTTACTCCTTTGACTCGGAAATGGTTTTACACTTTCATTTTCACTTCAAACCATTTCCGAGTCACGCGCAAAAGAGAGAGCCAGAGAAAGAAGAGAGCTCAGCCGAGAAAGAAGAGAGCTCACCTCACCTCAACCACCGTTCCAGCCACTCACACCGAGAAAGAAGAGAGCTCAGCCTTCGCACAACCACCAATCCAGCCACTCACACCGAGAAAGAAGAGAGCCAAAGAAAGAAGAGAGCTCACCTCACCTCAACCACCGATCCAGCCACTCACACCGAGAAAGGAGAGAGCTCAGCCTTCATACAACCATCGATCCAGCCACCACACCGATCCAGCTCACTCAGGGTCACGCCGAGCTCAGCCACCACACCGATCCAGCACAAATGCAAACCCACGGTGAGTTTTCCTTCTCCGGTTCACAGTTCCTCCGATCCACATCCCCTCACAACCCATCCTCCCCGCCCACCTCTCGGATCCGATCGCATTATATATATATATATATATATTTATTTATTTATTTATTTATTTACTGTTTTTATTTTATTTTTTAAATTATCCATTTTTTATTTAAACTGTGTATTATTGATGATTGGGTTTAGGATGATCAATGTTTTTGCTGTGCTTTTGGTTAGAATTTGGCTAGTTGGGTTACCGTATGAAATTTTGGAGCTTGACCCATGATTGGTTTTTGCTGTGATTTTTTTTAGAATTTGGCTAGTTGGGTTATGTGTAGAACTTTTGCTGTGATTTTTTTTTTTTAATTGGCTAGTTGGGTTATGTGTAGAAATTTTGGAGCTTGACCCGTGATTGGTTTTTTTTTTTTAGAATTTGGGTTTGTGTAAAATTTGGCTAGTTGGGTTTTGTGTATACAATTTTTGAGCTTGATATGTATACTTTGATGTAGCAAATATTATGTAGTTGCCTATTGGGTTATGTATACTTTCAAGCTTGAGACATGACTAAATTGTATGATTTTTTTCATCATTTAGCTTACATTTGCAAAACTCATGCTGGTGTTATTATTTTCTTGCAGTAGAATATGTATGTGTTTAAACCTTAATTGAAGGTGCATTGGGTATATATGTGATTGTAAATAGAATGCAATGTGATGGTATTGTGATGATATCAATGTGCAGTTATCAATGTGATGGTACTGTGATGGTGTAAATATTGATTGTAAATAGAATGCAATGTGATTTGGTACTCGTTATCAATGTGGTTTGGATGTTTTCTGTTTGTGGCTGTTTTTATTTACTGTGTAATCAATAGCATGCTTGTTTACATACCTCTTAGACCACAGTGTTTGTGATTTTGTTAGATGAAGAAAAAAACAAAAGCCGCAATTCTTGCCTTAGTTGCATCTGTCCTCCTTGTGGGGGTTGCATTGTTAAGGAAATTGCGACATAGACATAGACGACTGCCTAGGGCGCCTTATGTTAATCATGCAGCCGAGAGAGAGGAATACATAAATAGTATTCTGCATGGAAGTGAGATAAATTGTGTGAATCAACTTAGGATGAAGCCTATAGCTTTCCACCACTTATGTCACATCCTCACTGAGGGGGAGCATGTACGCCCGACTATTCACATGTCCATTAAGGAACAAGTGTTTATTTTCTTACACATTATTGGTCATAATGTGAGGTTCCGTGTAATGGGTAGTCGGATCTATAGATCAACTGAGACTGTTCATAGGTACTTCAAGGTCGTCCTTAGGGGGGTCCTGAAATTATACAGAGCTCTAATAAGACTGCGTAGCGAAGATACACCCCCAGAGATAAGGAATAGCAAAAGGTTCTACCCATATTTTAAGGTAAATATTGCGACTTGTGTATTTTTGTAAATTGTGAAGATTTGTGTAATTTTAAATCATTATGTCTGTCGAAAATTAGAATTGTGTTGGAGCAATAGATGGTACACATGTTCGTGCATCTGTGCCACCTGAAATACAAGGAAGATTTTGTGGTTGCAAAGATGGAACCACGCAAAATGTGTTAGCTGCCATTAGTTTTGACTTAAAGTTCACTTATGTATTGGCTGGATGGGAAGGCAGTGCACATGATTCACGTGTGTTAACTGATACATTTGCTAGGCCAGGGGGATTTTCAATTCCCGACGGTATTATACGATTACTTCACCTTTTTGGTTTATTAGTTTAATAAATATTGTGCGTTTTCCTAAGCATAGTAGTGATTTGGTTTTATTTTTGAATATATGTAGGTAAATATTATCTTGGTGATGCTAGGCATGGTAATAAAAATGGAATATTGTCACCTTATCGAAGTGTGCGATATCACTTGAAAGAGTTTAGTGATCGTCCTCTTGAAAATGAGAAAGAATTGTTCAACCTCCGACACTCTTCATTGAGAACTACCATTGAGCGAGGGTTTGGAGTGTTGAAGAAACATTTTCGAGTATTGGATGCAAAACCATTTTGGTCTTTTGAAACCCAAGTGAAAGTAGTGTTAGCATGTTGTGTGGTTCATAATCACATTATGGGGGTTGAACCACATGACCATATTATGGAAGATGCAATGAACGAAGTAGAGTCTTGTGACCCCCAACAAGAAACACAATCACGTCGGGAGTCCGTTGAAGACAGTAGATTGTGGAATGCTAAGAGAGATGAGATATGTCAAGCTATGTGGTCTAATTATATCAGGAGTGGAGAGTAGTACTTTATTTAGATTTTTATGATTGTAATATGTGTTTTTTTTTTTGTAAAGACAATGTATTTACTATAGACTTCTGGTGGTGTAATGAAAAAGTATTTTCAACATTACATTGTTATTTGATGGTATTACATTGTCATTTCTAGTGTTAGCATGTTTCATTATGTTGTGCACATTTATAAGCGTGGTTGTATGTGTGTTTGATTTGTTGTTCATATTCCAAGCGTAATTACTAAATACTACTCTCATTTTTAAATGCTACTCTGACTATAGAATTTTCATATGTAGTAATGTCAAAGGGCAAAGAGAAGGTGAGCAGCAACAAGCAGTTTAGTGGCTGCCGCCCATGCATGAAATGATGCTTAGGATACTTGCGCAGGAGGCTGCAAAGGGCAACAAGCCGTCTAGCACCTTCAAGGCAGGCTCCTTTGCTCTTGTAGCGAAGGAGATAAGTGCCCAATTTGGGGTTGAGTGCCACCCCTCCTATGTTGACAATCGGATGCGGACTCTAAGGACCATGTGGTCCACTATTGAGAAACTTCGAAAGAAGAGTGGCTTTGGTTGGGATGATAACCTCAAAATGATAACATGCAATGCAAAGACATACCAAGAAGAAGTCATGGTATGACTTCCAACTATATTTTCTTAATATAAATGATAATATATGTTTTTGTCCAGAAATTGAAATTTTAAGTTTGGAAATTGAAGGCAAAGAATTATTTGAAAAGATATTCAGAGTTTCAAAGAAGGCATCTATGAATTAAATGTTAGAGGCTAGATGAAGTTTTAGTAAGTTATATAATTGTGTCAAGTAAACTTTATCATAGTAAACTTTATCCAAAGAATTAAGGGTCCTAAATGGGTCCACAATCATAATGCTTAACCTTAATCCTGCCTAGTACGATTTACTGTCCATAGTCCAAGAGTAATGTCACACCACCATATCTAGATGTTTAAACTCAGCATCTACTCCACACCATGATTTTATGTTTAATTTGACAAGGATGGACACCCACTTTGTTTTTCAAATAATAACAGATTTTTTTGTTTATCATTGACCTAAAACATTTACTGGCATGTATATTGAATTGAATATTGAATTTATGAGTGAAGTAATTATTGCATTGTTATTATACGTTCCTTTCTCCCTTACAGGCGCATCGAAAGCATGCGGAGTATCTAAACAAAAAAATTGAGATGTATGATGAATTAGCTATTGTTGTGGGGAAGGACACAGCCACAGGTGGCTTTTCTAAGTCCTATGTGGATATTGAGAATGAGCCAGACAATGGGGGCAGTGCTGAGTTTGTTGCAGACAATGTGGAGGAAGGTGTGGTCGAGAAAGGAAAGAATGCAGTCGAGTCATCCACCACTAGGTCGGGAATTTCCAAGTCCCGCAAAAGATGGCGTGCACCTTTTAATGCTGATGATAGTGTGCTGACTGATCTGTCTGATCAGCTGAAGGAAATAGTTGTGGCTCTGAAAGAAATCAACCGGGGCCCGGTGGATTACACAACTCTTTACAATGAGGTCATGGCTATGATGGTGGATGGGTATAGCGAAGACATGCTCGCAACTGCGTTTGACCATCTTTGTGAAAATGAGAAGGTAGCACGGAGATTTCTAGCCAAGAATGCTAGGCTGAGAAAGTTGTGGTTGGATGGTTTTTTGTTCGCACAACTTTGACTTGTCTGTTTCATGTTGATTGTGACGGTAACTTTAGGAATTAACTTTTGTTGTAGTACTAGTATTGACCTGCCATTTGTATTAAATATGTAGTCTTTTGTATTATTGGGACGATACAATTGCCCAAATTATGTATTTGTACTGTTCAGATACCACGAGTAGGTATCATTTTTGTACATCATGGAGGTGTAATGCCAATGGTAAACGATTAATGTGACTGTTTTTATATAAATATTATGGGTATATTTAAATGATTATTTTTTATGTTGAAGTGAATGATTATTTTTGTACTGTTACAGATATGTCTAGGCAATGCAGGTGTTTAAATTTGGATGATTATTTTTGATGTTGAAGTGGATGATTAGTTTTGTACTGTTACAGGTTTGTCTAGGTAATGCAGGTGCAAGAATTTGTAAGGCATTTCATATTTTCCGTAAAATGATCCACAAACCAAACATGGGAATTGATTTTCCGTAAAAAACATCCTACATTTTTCGTAAAATGTTTGACCGAACCAAACATGGGAATTGATTTTCCGGAAAACGGAAAGCATTTTCCGTAAAATGTTTGAACAAACCAAACACCGGAATTGATTTTCCGTAAAACGAATTCCGAGACAGCCAAACAACCTGAAAGCATTTTCCTTTTCCGAAAAATAGCATTTCCGGAAATATTTATTTTTCGAAAAATATTTTACACGAACCAAATAGTAACAGCGACAGCTTGGGTGTGGCGAGTTTTTTCTAGTTTTTTTCCCTTTTTTTTTTTTTTTTTTGGGTAATAAAGCTCGTGAATGATGATGACTGAAGAAGAAGAGGGTGGATAAAATGTTTTCCCTACAAATGTTTTCAACTAAAAGCATTTTACAAATGAAATATTGTTGAGAATCTAAGTTCCAAAAATGTTGTAATTATACGGTGGATACTAATGAACTTCTAATTTTAAATTTTAACTTGATATTGAGACGAAAGGTTAGGATTTATTATAAAATAACTATATTTTAAGATATCATATATTTACACCTTATGTTTGGAATGAGAGATCTAAGAGGAGAAAAGAGAAGGCAGAAAGGTGTGAATGTATTATATTTTATTATATTATGGTGACTTTGTCTCTACTCTATTCTTTTTTCCCTCTACTCCCTCTATTCCAAATATATTATGATGATTTTTGTTGTGTTTTTACTTGACACTATGACATTGAAAAATCTTACAATAACTTTTATAATTTGAAATGTTAGATCATATTTTTAGGTATTGCTTATTTCGATTCAAAATGCACTATTAGGAACTTCTATGGGTATATAGACAATAATTGTTGTAATATTGCATTTAGTTAATTCGTTAGTTGGTTATAATTCTAAGCATGTTAATCGCGGGGGCTTGGATAAATACATCTTCAGGTCCTCAAATGCCCGAGCACACATGTCGGTCCACTGGAAATCTTTCCATTTGTGCAACAGTTGGAAGAAAGGACGACATCTATCTGCGGACCGAGAAATGAACCTACTCAAGGCTGCCGTCATTCTGGTCAGCTTTTGCACTTCCTTAGGATTTCGAGGAGGGTGCATATTGTTGATGGCTGTGATCTGCTCGGGGTTCACTTCTATTCCGCGATGAGTAATCATGTAATCCAGGAATTTGCCCGAGCTAACCCCGAAAGAGCATTTGGATGCATTGAGGCGTAACTTATGCTTCCAGAGTACAGAAAAGGTTTCCGCTAGGTCGGACAGATGCTCGTCAGCCTATTTGCTTTTAACCACCATATCGTCGATATATGCCTCCATGTTTCTCCCCAGCTGCTTTTCAAACATCCGAGTTACCATTCTCTGATAGGTTGAACCAGTGTTCTTGAGGCCGAAGGGCATTACACGATAATGAAAGTTGCCATTGGGGGAGCGGAAGGCTGTCTTCTCCTGATCGGCCAGTGACAGCGGTATTTGATGGTAACCCTGGAACGCATCCAAGAAACTCATCCTTGGGTGCCTGACCATGGCATCCACCAGTTGGTCAATCCTGGGGATGGGGAAAGGGTTTTTTGGGCAGGCTTTGTTAAGGTTCGTGAAGTCTACGCAGACTCGCCACTTCCCATTCTTCTTCTTTACCACCATAGTGTTGGCCAGCCATTCGGGATAGAAGATCTCCTTGATGGCCCCGGCCTGTTTCAACTTATTTACCTCCGCCCTTACCGCCTCAGCGTGAATCTCAGATGACCGCCGAGGAGGCTGCTGGCGTGGCACCGCCCTGGGGTTCACATTTAAGTAATGGCACGCTAGCTCAGGGCTAATCCCCGGAATGTCACCCGCATTCCAGGCGAAGACGTCTGCGTTTGTTTTCAAGAATTCCACTAGCTCTGCTTTCTCCTCAAGGGGCAACTGCGATCCCAACTGAAAATATCGCTCCGGGTCTGATTCTATCATCGCTTTCTCCAGATCTTCGGACGATTCTTTCGATGACCCATTTGGCTACTCGTCAGCAGCCCCCTTTAATTACTATTGGGTCACATCCTTATTGACCATGGCTGGTCCTGATGACTGCCGAGTAACCGCTGACACCGAGCACTACCGGGCCATTTCCTGATCGCCCGCTAGTTCTCCTACTCCCCCGTGAGCCAGATACTTAATTTTAAGATGCAGGGTTGAGGGAACGGCTCCCATAGCGTGCAACCAGGGTCTGCCAAGGATAGCGGTGTATAGGGAGAAGGCTTCCACCACTATGAAATTCACTTGAACTTCCAAGCCGTTGACTTGTACTGGAATTTTGATCATTCCTTAGGGAATCACCATTTTGCCATCGAAGCCCATCAGTGGGGAGTCACACGCATCCAGGTCTTCGGGACTCAATCCCAGCCCTCGGTACAAGTCCAGATACATCACCTCGGCCTGGCTTCCCTGGTCAACTAGAACCCTCTTGATGTCGTAGCCCCCAATCCTTACAGTGACCACTAAGGTGTCCTCGTGTGGTTGATGGGTTCCCCGTTTATCCTGCTCGGAAAAACTCAGGTCCGGGGCCGTCACTGTTGGTCCTTTGTGAGTCAGACTTCCAGCCTCCAGGTGAGAACCCCCCGCTATGGACATAACTCGGGAATTTGGCCTGCCGTTACCTCTAGCTCCAGCCAGGATCATGCTAATCGTACCCAAGGCTGGACGAGGCTGGCCATTTCCGTATATGCCTACTTCCTTACGTTCAGTTTGTTCCGAAGGCTGAAGTAGGAAGTGCCCAAGTCTCCTGGCCCTAGCCAGCTGATTGAGGTGGTCTCGCAATGTTCTACAATCTTCCGTCGTGTGCCCCTAGTCCCGATGATAGTTGCAATAAAGGCTCTGGTTTCTCTTGGACGTATCCCCGCCCATCCGATTAGGCCATTTGAAGAACGACTCATTCTTTATCTTCTCTAGAATTTGATGCACCGGCTCCTTGAATAGTGAATTGACCATACGACCTCCTCCTGACGTTGGATGATGGGGGAGGTCCCTTCGAGGTCGTTCATTGTGATATCTTCCTCCCTGAGGATCCTTCTTCTCGGGGAGCGCTCTGGCTTTGCCTTTTCCCTACATTTAGTCCTCCTCCAACCTCTTGTACTTTCCTATGTGATCCATAAGCTGGCGCATGTTCGAGGCAGACTTCATCGTCAACGACTTTCTCAAGTCATGCTCGGGCGGGAGGCTGACTTTGAAGGTCCTTACTGCTACGTCTTCAAAGTCCCCGTCCACCTCATTATACATTTCCCAGTACTAGTCCGAGTAGGTTTTGAGGGTTTCCCCTTCTCTCATGGCCATAGACAAGAGAGCGTCCAATGGTCTTGGGACCCTACTGCAGGTTATAAACCTAGCCCCGAATGCCCAGGTCAGCTCTTCAAAGGATCCTATCGACCCTTCATCCAACGCCTTAAACCATCGCATGGCGACAGGCCTGAGGCTGGAAGGGAAAATTTTGCACAAAAGAGCCTCGTTGCCGGCATGGACGGCCATCTTCTGATTGAAATGATTAACGTGCTTCACAGGGTCCGTCCTTCCGTTGTATATGGTGAAGGTTGGCTGAGTAAAACGGTGAAGGAGTTTTGCCTTGTTAATACTTCTGACAAAAAGGGACTTAGAAATCTGTCGCAGTGCCTTACTCATAGCATCATTCCCCCTCGTGCGATGAGAGGGCCTCCTCTCATGTCTGGGGTGGCCCCTCTCCAGCTTGTCTTCACATGAGGAGGCTAAGAAAGTTTCGCTGGGCGAGGTTCTAGACCTACGTCGATATGATTGGTCCCAGCTCTCCCTCGAGCCCTCACCCGATGAGGCGGGCGGGATCCTCTTGTCATGTTCCCTCCGTCTCAGTTTCCTACGCAAATGATCCACCTCTCGTTGTAGTGTCAATGTCTCCTGTTCGAGTGAGGCTCGATCCTTGGGCTTGGGATGATTATGCTCAGCTCGTTTAGCTTGATGCGACCCCACCACAGTACTGGGGGCATGTTACCTATCCCTCCTTCGTTCCAAATTAACAAAAGGGATTCTCCCTATAGGAACCCATTGACTCCTCCTCGCTCTGTCCCTCGTTAGCCATCAATTCCTAAGGCAGATCCATGGGCGCTTGCTTCCTACAGATGGCGCCAATTGTAAGGACCCAACAATTTGTTTGCACAGCAGCCCTCTTTAAATGATGAGCTGAGTTGATTAACTTGGTCCTAACCAATAGAATTTATAAGAGATGGGATAGCACAGCAAGTATGGATCTCCCCTCAGAACTGCTTATCTCTAAGGGAGCCCTCTTTTAACAAGGATTGGGTGCTGGTTTAATTTCCTGTGATCTCTCCGCCAATTGTAAGGACCCAACAATTCGTTTGCACAGCAGCCCTCTTTAAATAATGAGCTGAGTTGATTAACTTGGTCCTAACCAATAGAATTTATAAGAGATGGGATAGCACAGCAAGTATGGATCTCCCCTCAGAACTGCTTATCTCTAAGGGAGCCCTCTTTTAACAAGGATTGGGTGCCAGTTTAATTTCCTGTGATCTCTTCTCCTCCCAAAAAATAGCCGTCCTCTTCAAATCCCCATGCCTTCTCCTTTTATAGCCTCTCCCATTACATCCACTCCGTTCATCTCTATTGGACATGCATCTCCCCTTCCAACTCTTATCTCTTGATGTCTCTGAAGCAGGGGGCAGCAGGTAGTTGAAAAAGCTGTGGCCGTCACTGTTCAGGTCACTTCCTCATTTAATGTGACTGGTAAAGCTGGCGGACGCTATTTAATGTGGATGGGACATGCAGCTCCCATCCGACTACTGCTTGTCTGCCACTGACCTCCATTGCTATTGTTCAATGGCTCAGCCCGTAGTTCCCCGGAAGATGTTCAAGCTGATCCATTTCCCTTTTCGGATGCCAAAGCTCCTCGGGCCATTGCTCGGCCCCAGTTTGGTATTGTGCCCAAATTATCGCCACTACCCTTCCTACTCCTCTTCGGGCTTCAGTTCAGCATGTTAACCCTTCCACTTCCTCCTCGGGCCTCGGGTACCTATATTTGTTATTATTATTTTATTAATATCTATCTCTTTCATTAATACATATATTTTTTCTCATCTCTCTCTCTCTCTCTCTTAAACCAACGCATTTGGTACAATGGTACTCCCTTGAACTCTCTTCCTCTCTCATATCTCAAACCTAACACTTACACATGGCAAAGGATCTGGTGGCAGCAACAAGGCAAATTTGGTGGCAGATTCGACTGATTTTCATTGGGTTTTTTCATGTGGGTTTTCTATTGGATTTTTCTTATGGGTTTTCTGTTGGAGTCGGTTTTTATTGATTTTTGTTTGGGTTTGGGATGAGTTTTTCGGCAAGTTTAGGTTGACTATGAGTTAGGTTTTCAGGTGGGTTTGGCTTGATTTTGAGTTGGGTTTTTCTGATGGTTTAGTTTGATTTGATGTTGATTTTGGGTCAATTTTGTGGTGGATTATCAACTGTTGAAATGGGTTGCGGTGGTGATGGTTGGGTGGTGTTGAGTTGGTGGTTGGATGCTTGTCTTCTTCTTCTTTGCTGGGTTGCTATGGCCGTTGGGAAAGAGAGGAAACCTGAATGGTGAGAGAGAAAAAGAGAATAAATTATTGTTATACACAGCTACAATAACCGTGTATATTTGCATGGTTACTATAGCAAGTGTGTAAATATACACATTTTTACACCTATTGATGTAGGTTGTTTTGGAGGAAAATTGTGTAAATTTTGACACTTTTTGTATTTTTGAGGCATTGGTTCGAATGCTCTTAGAATTATTAATGCACATGGGGAATAATAGAGCCATTAGGATAAGGTCATGTGAGCCAATAGAATAGTTTTAAGGTCATTCATCCCCATTAGGAATCACTAGGTTCCTATCGATCTTGAGATGACCAAATCCATTGTAACTCGTCAAGCTTTCATGGAGTTTTATTTCAAATGCGGAGATCATTTTTGGTGGCTTTTCAAGCTCTATGAATTCGTTACTCTAGACAACACACCACCACATCGCATGGTTTCCATTTTATCTTGTTACATGGAAGGAGAAGTGAGGGAATGGTTCCAATGCGTGGACTTATCAGGCTTATAAACAAATTGGGTGCATTTCATATGCGCCCTACAAGATCAGTTTCGAGCACCAATCTTTGATGCATCAATGGAGACTACCACCCAAGAATCTAAGATGCAAGACTAACCTAATACGCCAAAGCATCTTATCTGCAGAACACATCAAATACTTACAAGCATTTAATCACAACTGCTACAATTTTGTAACTTCTTTCCTTTACTCATTCCCCGTAATAGCCTTTAGAGACTAACCAAGATACTAAAGAACATGCTATTATTTCAAATTGAATAACAACTTCTTGGTTAGGAAAAGAGTACGCCGCTATACGCTCAACTTCCATAGCAAGTGAAATAAACAAGCTATCCATAAGAAGGATCTTTGTAGCTGTAACATCAACAAGCTTTGATCCAATGGAGCTAATTTCAAACTTAAACCAAGAGAAATACCTCTAAATAGATGAGCCATTTCTTCCTCCGCAACATCTATGACATGTATCTTGATATCTCTCGATATCTACTTGACCTATCGAGACTTAGGAAATCTCGATACCTGGCTCAACACCTCCCAATTAATTGAGCTTTGGGAAAATAGAACAATAAATTTTGTTTAAGGTTATTATGACTTGGTTCATCTTTCTATCAGTGCATTAAGGTTCCCAAATGTATAAAAGCTACATTTTTTAGCCGCATCATACAGAGAAGTTGCTGTGACTTTTGTGCATCTAGGGTTTTGTTTTGAGCTACTTCCAGTCCGCCATTAAAGTGTGCTGTTATGAAGAATTTTGCACCTACTACTACTACAATCAAGTTCTTGCTGTGGTAAGGCTACTATGTTGATATAAGAATCATGCAATTGTTGTCAATCACATTGATTGGTAGATTTGTCCAAACTAAAGAAGTCTATATTAAGAAAAGTCCAATAGGAGTTGGAGTTGAGTTAGGATCAATAGGTTATACGGTAGGCTGGTATTTGAGATTTGGTAAGATTACTTATACTTGTAACATCGATTTTTTATTAGTGGATTCTTTAGGAGTGGTAACCTAAATATAATTCCTAGGTGTTTTTCCTTTGAAGGTTTTTCCCATCATTATCATATTGCTGTGTCAATTTATTTTCTCCTGCATTGAGCTCTAAATTGACGATGTGATTGTGCTATTAATTGGAACTTGCATGTAATTGAATTACTTAATCAATTTGGGTAATTAGTTCATTTAACTACGGTCAATTTTAAACCCAACATGAAATATATATATTTGTTTTCGTACAAAAATAAAAATAAGATATTAAAAAAAGAAGAAGATAGTTTGTCTTCGTTTTCTTTTGAAATGAATAAGGGATATTATCAATTGTCACCACATACTAATGCCGTCTCCAAGTGTTAAATTTGGACGATACTACGTCATGACTCCAGTTAAGTGCCCGTTTGGTTGAACTTTCTAAGCCTAAAAGTTGGCTTTTACAAAATGCTGGCTCTATATTTGCGTTTGGTGAGAGTAAATGCTGGCTTTTACAAAATGTTGGCTTTTACATTCCTTCACATCTTGCGCGTTTTGGAAATGAAGGCCTTTTGCTCCATAATTGAAAAGCTGGGACTCAGCTTTTATTTTTATATCCGTTGGGCTCGTGGAGTTACAAAACTGCCCTTCACTAAAGGGCAAGGGTTACACTTCAGTCTTCACACACGCAGCCACACATCTGTCTTACCCTTCAGAAAAATTGCTCTCTCATCTTCATCTCTCTCTGCGCAGCTCCCTCACGAAGAAGCTCGAATCCTCAAAACCTCACGTAAGTCTCTCTTTTCTTTTGTCTTGAAAATCTTCTTCCTCTTCTTCTTCTTTCTTCGTCTTCTTCAGCGGCTTCCTCTGTAATTTTTTTTTTTTTTTTATAATTTAATTTGTGTAATCTGATCTGAGAAATATGTTTTGAAGGGAGAGTTTTGATCAACAAAACACGAAGCAAGGCCGATCTGCTACCAAAAACCGCCAGGTACCAACACTGATCTGAAATTTTTTTTTTTACATATCTGCTCCCAAAAAAACCGCCGATCTGTACCAAAAAAAATTTCGGATCTTGCATGCTTTTGTTCTTGCTAAAGATGTATTTGTTCTGTTGCTGGGTACTGAAAAAGATTTGTAGGTAGATTTACTCGTAATTTTTTTTTTTTTTTTTTTGTGGATGCTCTGTTTTTAAGTCCTCTGTCTTTATTTTGTGGATTGTCTTTAGGTAGAGGACTAATGCTCTGATTTCGGATCTCAACTCTCATCTCAACTCAACACCCCCTCCCTTTTCTTTATCTTTCAGTTCTCTCTCTCAAAACTCTCTCTCTCACTGTGCGTGTTCGTGTTTGTGTTTGTGTGTGTCACTGTGTCCGTGCTTGAAGATGGGTTTGTTTTTGTTTTGGGTTTTACAGATTTTTTTTAAAATTTATTATTATTATTATTAATTTTTTTTGTGTGGTTCTTGATGCCATCATTGATTCAATAATAGATTGTTAACTTTAATTAACTCAGAATGAATGTTTGTTGAGTTATTACTCTGCATTAGTTTTTGGAGATGGGTTTGTTTTTGTTTTAGGTTTTACGGATTTTTTTTTCTTTCTTTTGTGGTTCATGATGCCATCATTGATTCATATTTGCTGAATGTTAGCTTAATTACTCATAATGAATGTTTGCTGAATGATCATAATGATTATTAGGCTTGTTTGGTCTGCACACGCATGCCCCATCAGCAGCAGACGCACCCCACATCAGCAGAGCACGCACACCTCATCAGCACCAAACTGATGAAGACGAAAAGGTAATTTCTACCTTCTGCTAAAAGATAAGCATTACAGTTCATTGAAATCATTGTTATAGAAGATACATGGCTTTTATGTTGTGACTAAACACCTGAGAATGTGTCCTTCTGAGCTGCATAGACATTTATGTGCTTTGTGGTCGTTCAGCTGCTCTACAAATTGGCATTTCTGGTTAGCACAGTTATTCTGGAGATAAATTGAAGTGCTTTGATATATGCCTCACCAAGTTGCATGTTGAGTGTGATTTGAGATGATAAATTCGAAGATTTTTTTTTTTGATGGATAAAGAGATAGATCTTATGGTCCACTGTGATCTTCTGATCTTTGATATATGGGTGGACGAGTAAGTGATCTTTTATTTTGCTTATTATTATTATTATTATTTTGGAATCAGAAGCAAGTGATCTTTCCCAAGGTGGAAACATGTTTGGTTTTGCATATGAACATATGTTATAATTGATGCTTAATTTTAATCACTTACCTTTTAGTTGGTTTTGAATAGTATGGAATATTTATTCTGTGCTGCAATGCCATATTCTTGTTCAGATGTACTCTTTTTTATATTTATAAATGGTTACTGGAAAGTGACTGGTCTGGTATTCATAATAATTGATGCTTATTACATTATTGAAACGTTTTTGAACAGGCAAAGGGCCGTCTTCATCGGTGGGACTTTGAGACAGAGGAGGAATGGGCAACTTACAATGAGCAGAAAGAAGCAATGTCAAAAGCTGCATTTCAGTTTGTTTGCTGCGATGGTGGTTCTTCGTGATTCCATTGCTAATTCCATTTGGGAGGATAATAATTAGTAGTTGTCTTTTTTATTTATTTATTTATAATATCATGTAGTACAATTTAAACTTGGGTTATTGGTATGTATTTTATCATGTTTTTTACATTTTTGTGTTGTACAATTTAAAATTGGGTTATTGATATGTATTTTATATGTTTTTACATTTTTATGTAGTACAATTTAAATTTGGATTATTGGTGTATATTTTATCATCTTTTTACATTTTCATTTTGTGCTTCGTGATGATGAAAATTATTTAGATTTGATTAATATTAATAAGAAGTCGTTAATGGTAATAACAAATAATTATGACACTAAAAAAAAAAATTGCTCAAACATTATTAGAATAATACCAATAATATATTTATTATTATTATTATTATTATTATTTAGTAAGCATATGACGTAGTTGATTTTTAATTAAGTATGAAATAAACTCACATTAAAAAAAAAAAAAAAAGGTATGAAATAAACTTCCTTATAATACATTGTCCTTTTTGGTAATTTACCCTTCAAACAGCCACTTTTATAAGTGCTAGCCAAACACTCAGCTTTTTCAAAAAGCACTTTTTAACAGCTTTACCAAACACTCAGCTTTTTGAAACTCAGCTTTTTCATTATGGACTTTTTAAAAACTCCACTTTTTTATTATGCACTTTTATAAAAAGCTGAACCAAACTAACCCTAAAAAAGAGTACAGCACCTCGTAACTACAACAGTAATTATGCTTCATGGAAACCATAGGCAGGCAGCCACGTATGATTTAAGTGTAGGAGTAGAATATCTATACGATAATGAAAGGATTATTGTCCAAATTACATTGCATAATAATGCATACCACTCCCTCCATATAGTAGGAGTGTGCATGAATCGGGTTGGGTCGGGTTAAGGAAAATTTTTGACCCAACCCATCATGGTGGGTTAAAAAAAATTCAATTCAACCCAACCTATCACATGAGTCCAACTCAATCCAACCCAACCCATATGGATCAGGTTAGGTCGGGTTGAACCCATGGGTTGAACAATTTTTTTATTATTATTAAATTGAGCAGAAAAAAATATAAATATAAATATATGAAAAAACCCAAATAGTAGTATCAATGTAACTCCTTAAAGACAAACAACACTAATGACTAAACAACAATAGTAATTTACTAGAATTTGTGTGAACTAATTAACTTTTATATAAGATAGGAAGAGCTGATTATTTAAAAAAATTTATTAATTATATAATATATATATATATATATATATATATATTGGTAGGTCGGGTCGAGTTTGGCAGGTTTAAAATTTTATGACCCGAGCTCAACCCAACCCGCTATCAAAAAAAATTTGTAACCCAACCCAACTCATCAAACCTTAAAAACTGACTCAACCCGACGAATTGAGTTGGATCAGATCAGTTTTGACAAGTTCGCAGGTTGGCTACACAGTACACACCCCTACTTCATAGTCCATAGAAAAAGAAGAAAAAGAGAAAAGGTTGAAATCTAAAAGTATCCTGTTAGAATTAAGGGTCTGTTTGGATACAATTTATTGTTGCTGAAAACTGATTGTTGCTGAAAACATTTTGGCAAAATAATTTTTAAATGTATAAATAGTACCGTGAGACCCATTTTTAATATTTTTTTAATGCGTGAACAGTGCTTGAACAGTGCATGCACAGTGCGTGAACAGTACATACACTGTTCATGAACAATAAATATTGAATCTCAAAGTCAACAAATGCGGGCAAAAAAAAAAAAAAAAAAAAAAAAAAAAAAAAGGAGAAAACGCGCTTTGAAAACGCAGATGCCGAATTAATTGCTATCCAAACCCACGCTAAGTCCTCGTGATACCCCCAACCCTTCTTATTTTATTATTATTATATTTTAATTCTTCTTTGTACTTTTTCGAGTTCTTTATTATGCCAAGCAAATAGCCTTAGTGTGATAGAAAAAGCTGGAAGACAATGAGAGTTGAGAATAATGCTTAGATACCCCTCTTACCTCTATTCCTAAGGATAAACGAACATATAAACCGAGGCTTTTCATACTCTTTGTACATTCATGCGTTGCCCATCCATCACTACTATTCTAGTATTCTTATGTCATCCCCACATCTCTAATATTCCTACTCTACTCTCATCTTCTCTCATCTTTGTTTTCTTGTAGAACTTTTTGCACAGAATTAAAATGGCGGATTTGATTACACCGGATATTGAAACTGTCCAAGAATCAACGTCTACATCAAGGCCAGCGGCAAAGGGCGATGATACGCTTGATGTCCAGAGCACAGAAACGAAGATGGAGATGATGAAACAGCAGAGCAAGGAGGCTTACAAGGAACATGAAAATTTAAGGGATGATGATGATGATGAAGAGAAGCCTGGTAGTGTGGAAGTTGTGGGTTGGTACATGTATGGCTTTTGCACCTACTTCATTCATTCAGTTCTCATACCTATTGTGTTCCCACTCATCATCGCCCAGACCGTGTCATTGCCACCACAGCCTGTGCAAGGTTGGGACATGAGCCCCAGGGGCTTGGTTTGTAGGGAGAAGGAATCAAAATTGTGAGTTTCCTAATTTTTTTTTCTTTATAAATTATAGCATTTGAATTCACTGTTCCATATTTAATAGAAGGGTACTGTTGAGGTGTCCGTTAATAAACAACTTTGTGTTAATAAAGTCAATTTTTGTCAGATTTTTGACCAATTTTATAAGATGTAGAGCTAATAAACATGGGCGGCTCTAGGTGCAGCCCAGGGGGTTCAAATGAACCCCCTGAGCTGGGCCCAAAAAAAAATTTGTATATAATTTTTTTCAATTTGATCCTCAAATAAATTTTGAACCCCCTAAACTTAATTTTTTTTTTTTAAGCCTAGTTTAAATGAATTTGAATATGATCATCTTGACAATATCTTGGTCTTTAAAAAAAAAAAAAAAAAAACCCAATAACAAACCAATATGATCTAAAATATGGGGGAAAAAATAGTAAGCCTAACAACAAAAGTATAAATTTTTCCATCTTAAATCTAAAAAAAAAATCATTTACATCTTAACAAATTTGAAATAAACTAATACATAAAATTTTATTGTATTTAGATCTCACTTGGAGTTCACTTAAGAACAATAATTCATATGTTGATTGTATTTAAAAACAATAGATGATTTCTAAGATTTAATCTTAGCAACAATAATTATTATCTTTATCATATTAATAAAAAATATGCAATTAACTTATAGTTTATCTTATATGAGGTACGTTGTGTTCATAATACACTCATAATAAAGTCTAATTGGCAAATTGTTACTAATTGTTACCAAAGAGAAAAAAAAGTAATTTCAGTTGAGAGTTTAAATTAGAACTAATAACAACTTATAACCTAAAATTTGTTGGAAAAGTGTTGTGAAAATGTTTTAGATGTAGCACTTCTCATCTTTTATTCTCTTGCTAGTACGTATTATGAAAAATTTTGTAATAAAGAAATCATGTAGACCGCAAGATTCATTTTTTTTTTATTCTTCCCCAAAATACATCTTCTTACTGACCCCCCTAAAAATATATCCTAGAGCCGCCACTGCTAATAAAACTAACTTTTTGAGTTTTACTTGTCATTTTTATATCTGACGATAAAGAACTATTATCAGGAGCGGACGCTATAGATTGAAAATCTCTCAAAAAAAAAAAAACTTGTCATTTCCATACTATTTTAAGTCATTTCATCAATTTATACCAATTTTTTTATTAAGTAGACTTCACAATAAATCATCCTTAACGAATACCTTACGGTGCTCGTTAACATTTCCCTTAATAGAATAATTTAAAATAGAATGGATGAGTCTGTAACTATGTATTCAAATTGTGTGATTCTAAAATAAAGTATGGTTCTTCAATCATTATACGTTAATACTTGATTATATTACCAAAAGGCGTGCAATTCAAATTACTTTTTTTGTTTCTTTAAAGAGATATTCACAGTTCAAATCTTCATCATCAATTATCAAATTATTAAAAAAAAAATTTGATAACATATTTTGAGTGAAAATATGTTCAAATTCCTCTCGTGAATTATTAAATTATGAAAAAAAAAATGATAACATATATTGAGTGAAAAAAAAAAAGTTCTCAAGTTTAATTTTAGATATAATATATTGGGCTTTTGACTCTTTTCATAACAGGTGCCTTTTAATGAATCTGAAACAGCAGATGTTGGTTGAGAGTTTCTGTTTATATATATATA
Source organism: Quercus aquifolioides (assembly GCA_019022515.1). Classification (NCBI taxonomy): domain Eukaryota; kingdom Viridiplantae; phylum Streptophyta; class Magnoliopsida; order Fagales; family Fagaceae; genus Quercus; species Quercus aquifolioides. The sequence goes on along the minus strand of CM032336.1, from coordinate 2,007,443 downwards.
TATAATTCCTTTGTCTAGTTAATTCTTATTATAATTCATTATTCGTGTGAATATGCATGAAAAATGATCTGAATTTAACATATATTGTAGAAAAGAGGTGGTGTAGTTTTGCCTCTATCTAGCTAATTCTTATTATAATTCATTCGTGTAGCAAGTGAATATACATGAAAAATGATATGAATTTAACATATATTATAGAAAATAGGTGGTGTAGTCTTATTCTTGTCTAGAAAAATTATTATTTTTATTAATTTACTTAAAATAAATAATAAAAATAAATGAATATTTTACTTTTAAGTTATATATATATATATATATATAATTGAATGGAAGATAGTAGAGGTACCTAAAATATATATATATATATATATATAATGATTTTCAATAATACATTGAACTTTAAGGCTCGATTAATCACATATATTTAAATGGAAAACCCTTGAATTTAATAATTAAAAACTATTCGAAACAATAATTGAAATAATGTTTAAGTGAAACCTCAATTCAATAATTAAGAACAATCTAAATTATTGAACATTTAAAAATTTGAAGTAGAGAGAGACTCACATGATAATTTAATTTTTGTCATTGAAAGCATGGAAGAAGGCACTAAAACTCAAGTGAGTTTCACCCTACCAAGTTTAAGTCTTGTGTGTTGCATGCTGCATGCGTGTGTATATGCATGAAAAATGACCTAAATTTAATATTTATTGTAGAAAAGAGGTGGTGTAGTCTTACCCCTGTCTAGTTAATTCTTATTATAATTCCTTTGTGTAGCGTGTGAATATGCATGAAAAATGATCTGAATTTAACATACATTGTAGAAAAGAGGTGGTGTAGTCTTGCCTCTATCTAGCTAATTCTTATTATAATTCCTTCGTGTAGTGTGTGAATATGTATGAAAAATGATTTGAATTTAACATATATTGTAGAAGAGAGGTGGTGTAGTCTTATCCTTGTCTAGAAAAATTATTATTTTTATTAATTTACTTAAAATAAATAATAAAAATAAATTAATATTTTACTTTTAAGTTATATAATGAATGCATGTTGTGTGAAACTAAGGTATCATAATATGCATATATATATATATATATATAATTGAATGGAAGATGGTAGAGGTACCTAAAATATATATATATATATATATAATGATTTTCAATAATACATTGAACTTTGCTCAATTAATCACATATATTTAAATGGAAAACCCTTGAATTTAATAATTAAAAACTATTCGAAACAATAATTGAAATAATGTTTAAGTGAAACCTCAATTCAATAATTAAGAACAATCTAAATTATTAAACATTTAAAAATTTGAAGTAGAGAGAGACTCACATGAGAATTTAATATTTGTCATTGAAAGCATGGAAGAAGGCACTGAAACTCGAGTGAGTTTCACCCTACCAAGTTTAAGTTTAAACTTAAAATTTAAGTCTTGTGCGTTGCATGCTACATGTGTGTGTATATGTATGAAAAATGATCTAAATTTAATATTTATTGTAGAAAAGAGGTGGTGTAGTCTTACCCCTGTCTAATTAATTCTTATTATAATTCCTTTGTGTAGCATGTAAATATGCATGAAAAATGATCTAAATTTAACATATATTGTAGAAAAGAGGTGATGTAGTTTTGCCTCTATCTAGCTAATTTTTATTATAATTCCTTCGTGTAACGTGTGAATATGCATGAAAAATGATCTGAATTTAACACATATTGTAGAAAAGAGGTGGTGTAGTCTTATCCCTCTCTAGAAAAATTTATTTTTTTATTAGTTTACTTAAAATAAATAATAAAAATAAATGAATATTTTACTTTTAAGTTATATAATGAATGCATGTTGTGTGAAACTAAGGTATCATAATATGCATATATATATATATATATATATAATTGAATGGAAGATGGTAGAGGTACCTAATATATACATATAAAATGATTTTAAAAAATACATTGAACTTTAAGGCTCAATTAATCACATATATTTAAATGGAAAACCCTTGAATTTAATAATTAAAAACTATTCGAAACAATAATTGAACTAATGTTTAAGTGAAACCTCAATTCAATAATTAAGAACAATCTAAATTATTAAACATTTAAAAATTTGAAGTAGAGAGAGACTCACACGAGAATTTAATTTTTGTCATTGAAAGCATGGAAGAAGGCACTGAAATTTGAGTGAGTTTCACCCTACCAAGTTTAAGTCTTGTGCATTGCATGCTACATGTGTGTGTATATGCATGAAAAATGATCTAAACTTAATATTTATTGTAGAAAATAGGTGGTGTAGTCTTACCCATGTCTAGTTAATTCTTATTATAATTCTTTTATGTAGCGTGTGAATATGTATGAAAAATGATCTGAATTTAACATATATATTGTAGAAAAGAGGTGGTGTAGTCTTACCTCTATCTAGCTAATTCCTATTATAATTTTTTCGTGTAGCGTGTGAATATATATGAAAAATGATATGAATTTAACATATATTGTAGAAAAGAGGTGGTGTAGTCTTATCTCTGTCTAGCTAATTCTTATTAATTATAGTCCATTTGTTTTGCAAGGAGGTAGAAAACCCCTCTTTTATATATATAAAAAAGTCAGCGTTAATATATAATAGTTAAGATATTAATCTTTGGAAGTGGTATCTCATACGGATTAGTATTTCAATTGTGGGTTTTGGTAGTTAGAAGTTAGCGCATAGTAGTTAATAATCAGAAAGGGCTTGGCTCCAAGGGCATATAAAGCATGAGTGGGAGGGTTCTCCTTCTGATGTGGGATTCCAAGCAAGCTATTGGTCATACACTTGGTCGAAGAGAACAAAACCGTGAGGGCTTGGTTCCCCAAAGCGGACAAAGCCTTCTGATGTGGTGCTTCGGGTGAGGGTGTAAAACCTCCAGGTAGCCCAAAATCTTGAGTACCCACAATAATTTAAATAAAAAAAAAAGGATCAGAAGAAAAGTTTGAATTATAATCAAATTAAAATTTTTTATCAACTTATAAATTATAATAATAAAAGGATAAGATGAAGAGTTTGGATTGTAATCAAATTAAGATTTTTATCAATTTAGAAATTATAGGAGAATAAGATAAGTACAAAAAAAATTATATTAATTTTTTTAAAATTCTAAAAAAATTTCTGCAATTTAGTGTAGCCACTTGGCGCAACTATAGCTTCTATGCCTAACTTTTATTATATAGTATAGTATATGATATGATACGATATGATATATATAAAGGGAATGAATTTATACTTTAACTTCCATGCAAATTATATGACTTTAGAAATTCTTATCGGTGGACTTAGTTGACTCTAGCTAGGAAATACTGAGGGACATGAAATATTTTTGGTCGAAATATAATAATTGACAAATAGGGGCTGCGTTTCAGGTAACGTCTTGTGAAAAATTGAACCCCCTAGTTGTCAATTATTATATTTCGGTAAAAATATTTCATGTCCCTCAGTATTCCCTAGAGTCAACTAATTCCACCGATAAGAATTTCTAAAGTCCATATAATATATATGAGAGATGCTACGTCGACAATAATTTTACAACAAATCACAGGTGGTTAGTTGTTATTGGTTCAAATTTGAAACTAACACTAAGATTACTTTTTTACCCCAATAATAACAACCTGCCACTTAGGATTTGTAGTAAAAATGTTGTAGATATATCATTTCTCAATATATATATATATATATATATTATAATTTTTTTACTACTTTAATTTACCATTAAAAATATTTTTGCATAGCCCGACACATATCAATCCAGTCTAAAACCAAACAACGACACATATTAGCACATCTTAAAACCAAACAACAACACAAATCACAAATTAATTTATCTCTCATGAATCTCAATCTCATCTCTCTTTTCTATTTAACCAATATCTTGGTATCTCTGACTCTAAGAGTAGTAAATAGTGAGTTTTTTTGAGTTGCAAGTGTCTTGTATTTGTTTGGATCCACGATTGCGTTTACACGTTTTGGGTTTTCTCCTTCTTTTTTTTTTTTTTTTCAACGCTTATAAACAGTAACCGGTACTATCCATGCATGTGATTACACTATGCGGGAGACAAAGTTACTGTTCACGAACTGTTCATGGGACCTACAACCACTTTATTCAAAAAAATATTAAAAATTGGTCCTACGACACTATTCACATATTTAAAAATTATTTTGCTACAGTATTTTCAGTTTTCAACAAAATAAGTTGTATCCTTACGGACCCTCTCTCTCTTTATTATAAATATATATTATATATGCATGTGTGAGTGAGTATGTGTCTGATATATGCGTTATTATTTTTATTATTTTTTTGTTATAATGTTATTTGTGTGAATTGTGATGTGTGTGACTATACATGTATGGTATAATATAATATAACTTTATATAATTTAATAATTAGGAAATATAGAGATTTGTTACATGTGTGCATGTATTGTTATCATATTATAATAATTTTTTTGTTATAGAGTTAGTAATTCAAAGTTAGTGATTCTTTGAGCATTTAATTAGTTAAGTAGACATTTAATATATTATTTATGTATAGATTAGTGTGGCTATGTGGGTCAATAACTACTACAGTGCAAGTGGGTTGAATTTTGTCATTTAGTTTTAAATATTTTTATAAAAATAATGATAAATAGATAATAACAATCGCATAAAATTAGAAATATTATACAAATCTAACAAAATAAAATGGTTAAATTTACCCACATTAACAATAAATAATAACAACTGATAATGAACTATCATGTAACAATTTTAAAATATGAGAATTCGTAGAAATAAATTGTAAAACTTCAAGTTTTTGCAATTTTTTTTTTATAAAATTTAACCCCCTTAAATAATTCCTAAATCCACCGCTTTTGACCACTCTGTGCAAAATAGGAATATGAAAGTGTAATGATTAAAAGTTTTTTATGCAATTTTTTTTTTAATTATAGGAATAAATAGTTTGATTAATCTAAGAAAGAAAAGTGCTACTAGAGACGGTATAGAATATGTTCCACCTTTTGTATTTCATTTTATATTACATGTTGTGGTATTCTATTTTTTAAAATAATTTCTTATTGAAATATTCCTTTCCTTTTTAGCTACCTTAACATGGTATGTCATTGCATAATTTCTCCTTCAAAAAATACATTATCTTATAAAATTGAGTGATCTGAGAAACACAAAGAATTTCACTCTTTTTATAAGGGTTGATATGATGATAAATTGTAATTAGAATAACATTATTTTCGCATGAGCTAATTACTGACATCATTTTTATTAATAACGATCAAAATATATCACGTGAAAAAATTTGTATCTTCAAAGTTATTATACAAAATTTATATATGAAAATTTTTTAGTTTACATTGCATTAACAAAGTAAGATTTACATTGCAGACTAAATAAATGTGTACAATATTATACACATGCATTTGCAAAAAAAAATGTACAACATTACACATCTTTATTCAGTCTATAATGTAAGATTAACATTGCTATTACAAATGTAAATCTATAACTATCCTTTATATATTTAGCCTCGATCCCAAGTAGGTAATTGGTACCATTGGGCTTATAATTGCAGGTACCACGGACTAACACACCGTTCTATCACGATTATCAATCACAAATACTCCCCTTTAGAATGGACATCAATTTGCTGGGCTATAGGGCTAGCTGTTGCTGCTCCCATTCTTGGCTCCATATCCTTCAACCTTGACCATGGCGATCAACAAATACTTATTGCTGCAGCTGCCACTGCCACCGGAGCTATTTTCTGTCTCCCTGCCGGATTCTTTAAGACCGTGTGGATCTTTCTGCCATATATTACAGGCATTGTAGCAGCACTTTCTGTTGCCACCGCCTGCCACACCCGCCACCTTGGCCTAATGCTTCGCTGCTTTACTTCACCAACCCATCAACAACACAACAACAACGCCGAATCCCCATTAGAACTGCAGTTTCTGGTTGGTTCTCTCTTTATGCTACTGTTGCTGGCTCGGTGGGCTCTGCTATCATCTCAGCATTCACTTACTATATGCTTCGAGAGCCAGCAGATCAAGAGTTTATAAGCCTTTGGATTGTCTCAATCTTCAGTGGCCTTATATGGTTCGGCGGTATAGCTCATGTGTTCACAACTAAGAATGATAGAACCTCTCCGACTCCAACCAATACTGCAGCATCCATGTCAAAACCCCATTATGCCTTTTACATATTCCATTACCCTCATGCAATTGGAAGCCTTGTTGGGGTTTTTCTTTCTTCATTCACCACAATGTCCATTTTCATAGGAGGGGTGCTTTTCCTTGTAGGCCAAATGTGTCTCAAGCCAGTGCATTTGCTTTATTTATGGTTGGTTTATTTCACGTTTCCTTTGTTTTCTCTGCCATTATTGCAACCATTGCAGCATCATCTCAAGGCAGACGCGGTGAAAATGCAACTGCTCGGTTTCCTTTTATCCACAGCAACTTCAGGAGCAGGATTCTATTTCCAAGATAGGAATTGGAAGATTTCGATGGTCTTATTTTTTGCCGCTGTTCAAAGCACATCGACCGGGCTTTTGCATGCTTTCGGACGGGTTTTACTACTAGATTGTTCACCACCCGGGAATGAAGGTGCATTCTCTATATGGTTCTCATGGATAAAAGCTTTTGGCACTTTTGCAGGCTTTGTAGTATCATCATCATTACCTGGAAAGATTGGCACTTCTTTTGGAATTGCATTTTGGACCGCTATCGCCGGAATAGTTATGTTCATTTTTTGGAATTTCAATGATAACGGTGGAGCTGAAGCTGCAGGTGCAGGACATGTGAGAGGTGGTAGCGAGAAGGGATCATCAGTATTGAATGGTCAGGATACCGGAGCTGAGACAAAGGAACGTGTGCTTATGGAAACACCATAGCAATTGATTTGAAGTATTTTATTTTATTCAGTATAATTAAGATCACAAACAGAGAACAATTGTTATTTATGTGTTTCGTGTGTTAAAAATTCTTTGCTATTAATAATATAATCAAGGCCAACCCGCCTTGTACTTGGTTTGTGTTATTTTTGGACCTTTATGAGTTATTAAAAAAAAAAAAAACCATCAAAATGTTTGAAAATGTATGAGTTTAGTCTAGAAAGCACCGACGCAGACGCGCACTGACGCGGCATGTGGTGTGTGACGCCACTGGTCCGTGCCGCGTCCTTTTTTTTCCCCAGCTTCGGGTCGATTTGCGCCGATTCCGGCCTAAACGGACGCCAAAACGGGCTGCCACCATGTCGCTACCCTCCATTCTTCTGCTTCATGTGGCCTTGTGAGCGAAAGGAAAAAAAAAAAAAAAGAGAGAGAGAAGGAAGAAGAGATAAGGACAACATTGCTTCATGTGCACTTATTGGTGAAGGTAGCGTTGATTGGCAATGAAGGGCGACACTAGAAGTTCATGGAGGCTATGAACTGAGCTCCTGAAACTGTGATAGAAAGAGTAAGGGAGAAAGTTGTGGACTATGGATAGATTTTTGAATAGGTGTATTGATATAAGAGATAAGGACTTGAAAAGTTAAAAAGATAGAAAATGTTGGAAATTTTGAAAACAGTAAAAATACAAGTTTTGATTCTTTGATTTTATCACCTTCATCCATTAGTTTTTATTATTTTTTAATACTTTAATTTTATCACCTCATTACTTTTTTTTTTTGAAGGAAAATAATTTAATATTATAAATATGTTATTGGGCTAAAATTGGGGTTGTGCAAAACATTATAATAATATATATAAATATATGTTTACCATTACTTTTAAATTGGTATATATTTACCATTATAAAAAAAAATATATATATATATATGCTTAGCAATATATAGAAAATATAAATAAAAATATTTTTAATAATTTTTTAATTACCGAGTCTCATACCCGCATCCGCACCCGAATTGGAATTTGCACCCATGCTTCATAGAGTTTAGTCCATCACCATTACATTTAGTGTCAATTTATAAATAAAAAATCAAACAAATAAGAAATTTTTCTAAGAAAATATTGTTATTAAGGTTAGTGCCCTATCTTATTGTCAATTTCATAAATATAGGCGAGCCGTCAATTAGCCTTTTTAAAAAAAAAAAAATAATTCCTTTTACCTTTATTTTATTTTTTTGACTACCTTTTTAGTTCTTAATATATTGTGCCCAAGTTTTTCAAGAACCAGCTAGCTTTTCACTAATCAAACACATTTCGTTTCTTATCTGTTTGGCTAGTTCTTTTACCTTTATGCTATACACCTATACCAACCAAAAAAATAGAAGAAAAAAAAATCATAATAGATAAGTTATGCAAAATAAAATAAGCACGTTGTGGAGAGTGGAGTCAGGTATGGACTTCCCACCTTTGCACGAAAGGAAGAAAATGAAATAGCTAAAGCCCAAAAATGGATTGGATGAAGCAAGCTTTTGGGCTAGCAGCTGCACTAGTACTCACAAGGAAGACCCTGAATGCGCAAGTGAAACCTAAACAAATGAAAGGAATTAGCCTTACCTTTACATAAGGAAAAGATGAATTCCTTTCTTCTTGATAATGAGCTTGGCCCATTAATAATATAGACCAAGAGTGTTGACCAAAAAGCCTTGTGGAAGGTTATCTAGCCCTTTTTTTTTTTAATTCGTGTTTTTTAAAATACAATTTCATTTACAACCATTCCAAAGCTCAGCAAACTGTTAACTGTTGTTGAGTAAGGTTTTGTAGAAAGAAAGAAAGAAAGTACAAAAAAAAAAAAAAACTTCATTTTCCAATTCCATAAAGGCCATTGCAGACGACAATGATGCGAAGTTGGTGTGCTAAGCTACGGTCTCTAGCCCTTCAATCGCCTCACTCTCTGCGGTCTATCTCTTCTTCTTCTTCTTCTTTTACTTCACGCCGCCTCATCCACTCCTCCCCACGGCTTCACCAACCCATCCATTTTGCTTCGTGTAGATCGAGGTTCAATGCCTCTTCAACAACCCATTCTTCATTGGCTTTGCAGCCCTTTCTGGCTCCTCCGTTTCCTCCTTCTGTAAGTTGGGTTTATTCATTTTTTGGCTGTTTCCTTTTATGCCTGATTGGTTACTGAGAAAATGCCTGAAAGAGGAAGACCCTCTATTTTGAATGTCAAACTCTTGGCTTAATGGGGTTTGACTAATTCATGTTTAGTATGTTTGTTTACTGAGAATATGCCTGATAGAGGGAGACCCTGAATTTTGAATGTCAAAAGTTTTATTTAAACTCTTGGCTTCATGGGGTTTGACTAATTCATTTTAAGTATGTTTGGTTACTGAGAAAATGGCTGAAAGAGGAATACCGTGAATTTTGAATGTCAAAAGTTTTATTTAAACTCTTGGCTTAATGGGGTTTTGCTAATTCATGTTAAGTATGTTTGGTTAAATTCCTGAAAGAGGAATGGCCTGATTTTGAATTTCAAAAGTCTTATTTAAACTCTTGGCTTGATGGGGTTTGTCCAATTCATGATAAATTTTGAAATTAGAAGTTTTTATTGGTTGATATGTGTTCAGGTGAATCAAGTGCGGCATGTTTCATCGAGAGAGCGGAAGAAGAGGAGAAAGCCAATGACACCGGTCACGTCCAAGATAAAGAAAACCAAAATGAAGTTTTTTTCGTAGGTTTTTAGGCATTTATAGTTAGATCAATTTTATTTTAGTTATCATTCTTTTGTGGTGACTAAATCATTTTTGAGATGTCTTGGTCAGGTCTTTCAAGTCCAGGTTTAGGGTGATGAATGATGGGAATATTCGGCGTTGGAAGGAGGGAAAGCGGCACAATGCACATTTGAAGGTTTGTCTTTTCAAATCCCTTTCAAAACTGAACTATCAACTCCATTTTCAGTCTGATTGGAAAATTGAATAACCTATAAAAAGCCTGATCGAAAATTTTCAGTATTATCTTACATATGACTTTGTGCTTCACTGCATTTGGAACTATTATATAGACTAGCAGATTTCTTCAACAAGGAAGTATATGCATATAATTTTGTTAGCAAGTTTGCATCATTGTAGTTTCCTCTCTTGGCGTATTTGACACCACACTATGTAATCTAGTTGTAACAAGTAGTATGAATGAAATACGAGTTAAAGACATTTGTTTCCTGTTATGTATAAAGGAATAGCCTAAGCCAATGAACTTTTGTCCAAATGCCACTTCCTCCCTTCGTAAAAACAAGGTGGAGGGGAAGGTCATGGGTTTGAACACCCATTGCGCATGTGTGTAATTTATGAATAGGAAAAATGAAAAGAAAAGGGAATAGCCTAACCAACCTAGTTGACCATCAATTTCTTGGTTGGCAAACTAAATATAGTCAATAGTGGTCCTAACCTTACCAACACTAAAGGTGTATCTATGAGCATTGAAAACTACCTGCTTCCTTGATAAAATAAACCTAGCCATACTAGTCATAACAAGCTAATGCTGATAGAATTTGTGGGACTTTTGCAGATTGACTAGATTCGATTGTAAACCTGGACCCCAGAAACCTTATAACCAAAGTGTCAAGACAACGTCCGAATGTCTTGTAGAATGCCAATTAGCATTGGCAGCTAGTGGTTTGAGAGAAAGCTAACAAAACCTTGTACAACAATGCTGTTAAAATATGCCTAGGCATACTTAAAGTGTGGAGTGCAAAGCCCCAATATCCACTTTCACACTAGGTATACACACTCTTGATGTACCTCTTGATTTGTTTGATTTGATTTGGGAGTGACTATAACAAGGGAAATTATTGTTTGATTTGTTTCACACTCTTGATGTACACTCCTAACACACAATATCCACTTTCACACTAGGTATACACATTTTTCAAGAATGTTCAAATGAACACAGTGACACATGATGTGTATGGAAAGTGTATAAAGGGAGTGTGAGACAATCAAGGAGTGAATGTATCACCTTCCTAATATGTAAAGCTTCACATTTGGTGTTCCTTTAGATCCAAATTAGCAATGAAAACCTGAGAAGTTGTTCATGTGGCAGTAGAATTCATGCTACTTGTTAGAAGGGGTAGTGAATTTCTTATTAGGAAGTCTGGGTGAAGACTATTTGTATTTGATACGGAGGAAAATAGTTCAGTCAGACTGGTTGGTAGGATGTTCTTCTGCGAAGTGGAAAAGGGTGAGTATTGGGGGCACTAGATCTTATGCTCACTTGGAAAGTGAAAATAGTCCTTACAAATAAAAGGTTATGGAAGTCTGAATTGGAGATGAAAGGTTATGGAGAAGAGTAATAGCGATGAGCAGAACTACAGGGTTAATAAGAATGGTGGAGGTAGCTTCTTATGCAAAGGTGGGTTGAATGAAAAGGTGCATGTCCCAAGATGTATTGAAATAAATTAATATAATCTTCCATTTGGAATGTTTAGCTATTCAACGACTGATGTGCAAATTTGCTCTTCTTTTCATGCCCATAATGTTTACCCCTGGTGATGCAAAACACAGAACGTAGGCTGGTATATGCTGAGTTTATTTGAAATTTATTGCATTTTGGGTGTTTAGTGCAGTTGATGTAACTAATAAAATTTTGGTGTTAATGCAGTCAAAGAAATCAAAACGTAGGCTCAGACAACCTGGCATTGTCCCTGCTGCTTATGCCAAAGTGATGAAGAAGCTCAATTTTTGTGGTTAAACATTAAGATTCCAAAGTAGGTGCTGCCAATTCCTGGAATTAAAGAGGGAAAAATTCACCTCCAGCCTTCTGTTTTTTCATGCTTTCCTCCTACTGCTTGCATTTCTGTCCCTCAATCAAGCAGGTTGTAGAGCAGGCTTTTTGTAGCTGGTTGTTTACAACAATTGGTAAATTCAATTTAAGGCTATGGCTTAGCCAAATGATTCTTAATAAGTCTGATATTACTGTGGAAACTAATACCAACTCTTTGTGGGATTACTGTGGTTTTATAATCGTTACACATGTCATAACCCAATCAATAAAGAGTTTTTAGAGGTGAGAAAGTGAAAAAAATAAAAGTGTTATATGTTTGATACTTTAATTCAATTAATTTAATTGATATTAGTATTTATTATTATTATTATTATTATTATTAAGCTCTTTATCTTTTTCAAAATGGATGAGTACTAAATATTATACTATATTAAAAAATAAGTATGTGTTCAATATATGAAGACTAGAGCAGTGCTCTGGGCATTCCTATATTTAGTTTAACTTTAAACCTTTTTTTTTCAACTTTAAGGGAAGGGGAAAAGCTCTTTAATAAAATTTTCAATCAATGACATATTTTGCTTATAACCTTTAAGGCGGCTATTATACTTATATGAAACTTGCCTTGGATATTATATCTTATATAGTGAAATAGATTTTTCTTATGTACACAATTGATATTTGTTCATACAATTGTTAAAAATAAAATATAATCAGTATTTAGTTTCACCATTGAAGTCCTAAAAAGAGTGAGTTTAGACACTAGGTGGTAGTTACAGAGACAATCTATTAGGCATAGAAATCCTAGTGGGATTGAGATCAGGTGCAATATTTAAGTATTGCACCCGATGCAATTGTTAAAAATAAAATACAATCAATATTTAGTTCTACTATCAAACTCTTAAAAAGAGTGAGCTTAAACACCAGGTGGTAGGTATAGAGATAATTTATTAGGCATTGAAATCCTAGTGGGATTGAGATCATGTGCAATATCTAAATATTGCACCCGATGCAATTGCTTTCAATGGTTGAGATTGAGAGTTAAAAGAAACAACTTTCAATCTCAACCGTTGAATAAAAAAAGTGTGAAAAAGTTAGAAAGTGAGAGTGGTAAAAGCCTTGTATGAGAGAGGGATTGGATAATTGCACCCGGTGGTATTGCACCAGATCCAAATCCTCCATAATGTATTTTTCAAACAAAATTGGGTCACCTTCAAATTCTATTAAACAGTTTATTCAAGAATTAAATTTCTGTTAAAATTTAAAAGCCGATAAAATATGGTATCAACAGTATTGATATTTTGGCAACAACGGGTGGAGATCAAAGCAGCAAAGCTGTTGATTTTTCCTAGTGTCCTTTTGTTTTAATGCTATGTTTAGGATGTAATATGATTGGGTTTAGTCAAAGAGTGCCAGTGCAATAAATCTAAATGTCTATATCTTAAATAATACCTTCCATTTATTATAAAAAAACATTAACATTAACAATAACAACAACGGGCAAACCTCGAAAACAAGAAAATATAAAAAAATAACTTTAAAAAAGGAAGACCAAATTGAGAGAGATTCTAAAGACAAGTGAAGTAATAGATCCTAAGTTTAAGGAGAGTAGCAAGGTACATTAGCCTTTTGATAAAAGCACTTCACTCACCAAATTTTTTAAGTTAATGGATGAGGAACCAAGTGGACTTGTGGCCTCTTCGGCCAATTTTTTCCACTCCATGGCCTTTTTCTTCATTTTCTTTCCCTTATCTCCTTCCAACAATTCTCTTACAATCTTCTTGACTTCCTCTCTTTTGACATCAAAGTCAATTTCCATGCCGATGGCCCATTCATTGCAAGTGTACTTGCAGTTCGTTTGCTGATCTGAAAAGAATGGTAAGCAAAGCATTGGCACTCCTGCACACACACTTTCAATGGTTGAACTCCAGCCGCTATGTGTCAAGAACCCTCCAATGGAGGGGTGGTTTAGCACTTCCTCTTGAGGGCACCAACTAGTTATTAGACCTCTTTCTTTAATTTCCTCCTGAAACTCAGGTGACAAAATCGTTGATCCGCCTTCAACTAAGTCAGGCCTAATTATCCACAAAAATGGATGCTTACTATTTGCAAGTCCCCAACCAATCTCAACCAATTGCGATGATGTCATGACAGCCATGCTACCAAAACTCACATATATCACTGAGTTGGGTGCCTTTGAATTAAGCCAATTGAGGCACTCGGTTTCTTCCTTCCATAAACCATACCCAATTGATTCCAAATGATCATTGGATAAGTGATTGAGTTGTGGTTCTAGAGGGCCAATAGCATATACATGAGGAAACATGGTAGAGAGAGCATGCAAAACTTCTTGCTCTAACTCATTGAATGTGTGAATAATAATTCCTGTAGCACTAGGAGCTCTCTCTGCTGCATCAATCACCATTCTGAAAAAAACATCATTTGGATCAATGGTTCGTACAAAGCTTGGGAGATCCCTCAAACGTATGTCTCTCATACCAGGAATCCCATCTATAATTGTGTCAAGATACCCATTTGTCAAATAACTCTCATCTGCAAAGACAAAAAGTTTTTAGCATACAGTGATCAATTACAATAAAATAATGCATTTCAATTGGATTTTGCACTTTTTGTTATACCTTTAAGAGGTATGATGCCTTTGTCCTTGAGAGAAGGAAACTGCAGATAACCCATTACGCTGCAAGCAGAGCTAGTGAAGAACATCGCAACAGGGATTTTGAATTCTTGAGCAGCAGTAATTGTAAACGTCATGAAACCATCTGAAACAATACAAGTAACTGGAGGATTATCTGAAGTCGAACTGTTGAGTTTTACAAGGAGGTCAGAAAATGGAGCCAAGAAGTTGGTCATAATGGAATCAGAAAGAGAAGGGATGTCTTGGGGGGCGTTGATATCTGATGGAGGAAGGCCATCGGGGATGGTTTCAAATCGAAAGTCAGACAAGCCATCTAGGGAGTTGGGACCTCTGGATTTCATAAAACGTTGGTGGTTGTACTCAGTGTTTACATAGGTTATATGAAACCCTTCATGGTGGAGAAGCTTTGAAAGCTTTAGCATTGCCTTCATGTGACTTTGAGCTGGGCATGGAATACAAACTGCATGAGGCTTATCAGCTACTTGTGTCTTAGAATCCATCTCCTTCGTTCTGTATGTGTGTGTGAGCGCAAAATGCATATGCCTATAGCTAGTCTATTTATCTTATTGTTGAGTACATTCGCATATGCCCATTCATTATATCTTATAATATACGTTCTCTTTCCTTGGAGGCCAAACATATGAGAAATATCCAGCGGCTAGCTGCTCTTTGACTCTTCTCTTCCTTGGACTCTTCTCTTTGACTCCTCTCTTCCTTGGACGCCACTCTTTGACTCTGCTCTTCCTTGGACGCCAAACATATGAGAAATATTAATATAGTTAAAGTTGTTATGACTTTAGCTAATGCATGCATAGTACCGAAATTATATGTAATATAGGTAGCGTTTGGCCTCTGCGTTTTGAGTGTGCGTCTGCGTTCAAGTTTTTCCTCTTTTTTTTTTTTTTTTTTTTTTCCCGGCCAGTGAACAGTAAAATCACATGATTTTACTGTGCAGAGACAAAAAACACTGTTCATATACTGTTTAGCACTGTTCACAGCACTGTTCACGCACTAAAAAATATTAAAAATGGGTCCCACGGTACTATTTACACATTTAAAAATTATTTTGCTACAGTGTTTTCAGTTTTCAGTTTTCAGTTTTCAGTTTCAGCAACAATAAGTTCAATCCAAACGGACCCATAGTTTAAAAAATATATATTCTTTCTCTTTCCTCCTTTCTTCTTTGTTTATCTCTCTCTCTAATGCTTCTTTATCTCAACAGTTGAAAAGTACACCATACCATAATCAGAACAAAAACACAATCGAAATATTCAAACCACGAAAACAATCTTTCTCATAAGCCTAATGAAATCAGAACAATAAAAGCAAAAAGAAGAGAAAGACCCATCTGGGCCGCATGGTGGTGGAGAGGAGGACAAGCGGCTGTGGAGGCGGAGCAGATCGACGACGAGGCTTTGACCGGTGTGAAGGATCTCCGTGGGTCTTTCATCTTTGTTCTCCACCGGTTCTCTATCTCTCTGGTTGAATCTTTGAGTAGGACTCTGTTTGATGAGTCTTTGAGTTTGAGATAAGGGGTCCGTTTGGATACAATTTATTGTTGCTGAAAATTGATTATTGCTTAAAACACTGTACCAAAATAATTTTTAAATGTGTAAATAGTATCGTGGGACCCATTTTTAATATTTTTTAATGCATGAACAGTGCACTACAGTGCGTGAACAGTGATAAATGTCTTCTGCATTGTAATTTTACTGTTCATGCGTTGAAAAAAAAAAAAAAAAAGGGGCTCCGAAACGTGAGATTGGAAACGCACAACAACTTTGAGTGTTATCCAAACACATACAATATATTTCCCATTCTACACTTTTGGTATGTGGTGGAGAATTGAATTGGAAATATAAAGGAGTGTGTGTGTGGTGGTGAAAACAATGGGATGTAAATATGAAAGGGGTGTATCCAGTATCCTTGTGTGGTGGAAAAAATGGATTAATGATAAATTAAAAAAATTGTGATCAGATACTTTTTTTTTTTTTTTTTTTAATTTATAGAAAAATTAAAAAAAATGGGTTAATGATAAATGAATGAATAATAATAAATAAAATTCACTAAAAAGAGAATAATAATAGTCCTAAAAAAGGTAAAATTAATAAATTTTTTAGAGAAAATTTAGTGAGAGAAATTCATTCTAAATTACATAAATTTGATAAATTTCAAGACTAAGATAAATTTGATAAATTTCAAAATACATAGAATTTTAAAAAAAAAAAATGCACAAGAATAACATAAATTTGTTAAATTTCAAATTACAATAAACACTAACAACTTACTATATTGTTATCTCAAGTGCTTCACGAGATCCATTGAAAAAAAAAGACCTCCCACAATTTTGGAGATTTTAAAATATATAGTTGGTGAGAATGAATAAAAATTGTACGGTCCCCGAACCAAGACCCGTAGTGGGCCTCGGGCCTGGCCTGGGTATAAGGCCATAAGGCCGGTCTCCCTCTGCCTAGCGGCCCACCCCGAGCCCAGCGGGCTGCAGGCCCACGATCTGCTTTTACATCGTTTCTCGGCAGACCCTGCCCGAGCAGTGATGAACACACAGCTCGCGGAACATCCCGCCCTGTACCTATTCGGTCATACCTCGGAGAGGCACCGCTGCCGGGAACCATCGTGGAAGTGGGAACCAAGTTCCAACGCCACCGTCACCGCTTCCCACTCCCACCTAACCACCCACTTACCATCGACAACACTGGACCGCCGGTTGCACCTACTGGCAAGTAATTATGACTCTCCACTAGACAATGAGCTATAAATACAAGAAGGTTTGAGAAGACAAAGGTTGGTGAATTAAGGGAAGGAAGAGTGTAAACAGAGAGAGCAGAGTAAGGAATTGGGTCAGGTCCCCGAGAAGAGGAAATCGCCACAGTTGAGCTTTGGTGTTTAGAACGACCCATTGTGGGAAATCCAAACCCACCATATAAATAAGTTGTGAGCCCAAGTGAGGCCCAGCCCAACGGGTCAGAGTTTTTGGTGCGCACCATTGGCGCCGTCTGTGGGGAATCCTACTAAGCAGTGGTTCTGCCAAGGCTCGTATACAGGAAAGATGTCTGGAGGTAACGCCGAGAGTGGCTCGGCAGGGTCTTCCAGGGGCTCCACCTGGCGGGAACAGAGGCAGAAGAGACGCGAGGATCCGTTTCACGAGCAACTGGAGGAGCGGTCCGGCCTCGGGGAAGGGTCGTATCAAACCGGGAGAACGGCGTCCCATGCCTCCCGGCATAGGCAGCACGACGCCAGGGATGAAGAGCTCGAGCGGCTGCGGAGGCAAGTACAAGACCTGGAGTTGGAAGCCCGAAACGAGCGCCACCGAGCAGGTCAAGACGACCGAGATAGAAGGCCCGGCGCCGAGGGAGAAAGACGCGGGGTGGGATCGAATCAATCAGGATCCCGCCACCACAGGGAGCGCTCACACTCGAGGGAGTCCCGTCGCCGCCGAGACCGTTCCCATTCAGCAGAGTCTCATCGGCGGCGAAATCGCTCTCGGTCGAGGGAATATGGGAATCGGGGCTCGGAGTCTCCAGAGGGACGGCCGAAGAATGCGGCCATGGATGCTATGAGCCGCGCATTACGCAGGGCTGCCCGGTCACCATTCTCGGAAGATATCGAGCGTGCACCGATGCCGGACAGGTTTACGCGCCCGCCGTTCAATTCGTATGGTGGGAAAACAGACCCCGTAGAGCATGTCAGCCACTATATCCAGATGATGTCTTTGCATACCCGCAATGACGCTCTAATGTGCAAGGTTTTTCCCTCCAGCCTTGGTCCCACGGCCTTAAGGTGGTTCAACGGGTTGCGCAAGGGCTCCATTCACAGTTTTGCCGAGCTAATACAGGAGTTCGGTTCCCGTTTCGTGACGTGCAGCCGGGAGCAACAACCGGTGGACGCGCTGTTGTCTATGAAGATGAGGGCAGGGGAAACCCTCCGGGATTACGCCAACCGATACTGGGAGCTCTACAACGAGATTGGCGGAGGGAACGAAAAGATTGCGGCGAGCACCTTCAGATTGGGGTTGCCTGACGACTCGGGGTTGAGAGAGTCGTTAACTAAGAAGCCTCCCGAGGACATGAGGCAGCTGATGAGACGCATCGAGGAGTACAAGCGGTTGGAAGACGATAAGATACAAAGCAAAGGCAAAGCACAGGTAGCTGATCGTCCTCGCCTGAGCGGTTTTCCACAGAGGGCACGAGGAAATTTGAGGATTCAAGAGCCAGCAGCACCAGCAGGGGAGGTGAACGTGACGTTCAAGGAGCCCGTGCATAAGATCGTGGATAAGATCAAGCACGAGCCGTATTTCAGATGGCCGAACCGGATGGCTGGCGACCCCTCTAGGAGAAATCAGAACCTGTACTGCACCTACCACAAAGACCGGGGGCATACTACCGAGCAGTGCCGAGTGCTAAAGGACCATCTCGGGCAGTTGGCTAAAGCAGGACACCTCAAGGATTTTGTGACGGATGCCGGGGATAGAGGAACGGGGAACGGCGCCCCGCACAGAGGGAATCCCCTTCCGCCCCCTCTTGGGATAATTGACGTCATCCACGTCGCCCCGAGGAGCATCTCGACGGCAAAGGGGAAGGAGGTGCTGACGATGATATCGGTGGAGGGGAGTACGGGCGTGCCTCCTGCCGCGAAGAGGATCAGACCTACCCGGGAGCCGATCTCTTTTGACGACAGTGATCTAGAAGGAACCATTCAGCCGCACGACGACGCATTGATAGTAGCGGCAAGGGTTGGCGGTTTCGTTGTGAAGAGAATAATGATAGACCAGGGAAGCGGAGCGGATGTTATGTACCCGGACCTATTCAGGGGGCTCGGGCTGAGGGATAAGGACCTGTCGAAGAACAACACCCCCCTGGTCGGATTCGATGGGAAGATGGTGGCGCCCGAGGGGCAAATCTCTCTGCCCGTGAACATGGGGGGCAAGGAAGTGCTGGTAAGCTTCTTCGCAGTTACATCATACTCCCCCTACACGGCGATTCTAGGGAGGCCATGGATACATGCAATGGGGGCTGTCCCGTCCACTCTGCACATGAGGGTCAAGTTTCATACTGATTATGGTGTCACGGTGGTACAAGGGAGTCAGCAGGCGGCCAGGCAATGCTTGATCGCCATGGTCGATTGGAAGAAGGAGCAAACCGACCGGGAGGGTCAGGCTGACCCCAAGTGTTCGTCGTCGGGGAGGCCTTTATAGCAGTTACAGGGTCCGACAGAGGTCGCCCGTACCGAGAACATGCTGAGGGTGAAGGTGTTGCCGGACACGGACAAGTACTTCCACATAGGGGAGAGCATGGAGGACCGGGAAAAAGTGGAGATGTTGCTGCTTCTAATGCAGAATGTGGACGTATTCGCTTGGAGTCCGTACGAGGTGCCCGGGGTGGATCCCGAATTCATCATGCATAGACTTGGAGTTGACCCCTCATTCACCCCTAAAAAGCAGAGGCCGAGAAGATCAGCCTGGGAGCACTCCGAGGCAGTAAAAGTGGAGGTTCAGAGATTGAAGGAGGCGGGGGTGATTCGGGAGATCATCTTCCCGGATTGGTTGGCAAACACCGTGGTAGTGAAGAAGAAGAGCGGCAAGTGGAGGGTCTGCGTCGATTTTACCGATCTAAACAGAGCCTGCCCGAAAGACCCTTTTCCCGTGCCGAAGATTGATCAGCTGGTGGACGCCACCTGTGGGCACCCGAGGATGAGCTTTCTGGACGCTTTCCAAGGGTATCACCAGATCGCCCTAGCGCCCGAGGATCAAGAGAAAACAGCATTCATCTCCCCAGAGGCAAATTACCACTACACAAGGATGCCGTTCGGACTGAAGAACGCCGGGGCCACTTACCAACGAATGATGATAAGAATGTTCCGAGACAAGATTGGGCGCACGGTCGAGGTATACATCGACGACATGGTGGTTAAAAGCAAACAGGAAGCCTTGCATATGGGGGACCTCGTGGAGGTCTTCGAGGTTCTCCGACGGCACAAGTTGCGCCTTAATGCGGAGAAGTGCGCGTTTGGCGTAGGGGCCGGGAAGTTCTTGGGGTACCTGATCAGTACACGGGGGATTGAAGTCAACCCGGACCAGATAGAGGCTGTGAGAAGACTGAAGCCACCGAGCAACCCGAAGGAAGTGCAAATACTAACCGGGATGCTGGCCGCCCTTAACAGGTTCATCTCAAAATTCGCAGACCGATGCCGACCATTCTACCAACTGCTGAAGAAATGGACGGGATTTCGGTGGACCGAGGAGTGCGAACAGGCCTTTGTGGATCTGAAGATTTATTTGGCACGAGCGCCCATGCTCGCGGCACCGGAGGCAGGTGAGGACCTATTCATGTATCTGGCGGTATCCGAGCACGCCGTGAGTGCGGTGCTGCTAAGGGACAAAGGGATCCAGCAGCCCGTATACTACATCAGCAAAACTCTCGTCGACGCCGAGACGAGGTACTTGCCTTTGGAGAAGCTCGTACTGGCCCTGATACACGCCACAAGGAAGTTGCCGCACTATTTCCAAGCTCACACCGTACACGTCTTGACCGAGTACCCATTACAGTCGTTATTAAAGAGGTCTGATTTCACGGGCCGCATAGCCAAATGGGGGACTCGACTCGGGTCCTTCGACATACGGTACAGGCCTCGGAGCTCGGTGAAAGGCCAGGTCCTTGCGGACTTCATCGCTGAGTTTTCACCCAGAGAAAAGGGGGAGATGGTTTGCCAATTGGAGGTTAGACCGTGGAAGATATTTGTGGACGGCGCCTCGAGCTCCACGGGGGCCGGTTCAGGAGTGGTCATGATTACCCCCGAAGGAATTCGGCTGGAACACTCGTTTAGATTGAGTTTCAGGGCGTCCAACAACGAGGCGGAATACGAGGCTTTCTTGGCCGGACTGAGGGTAGCTTCGAACCTGGGGGCTCGGGATATTGAGCTATACTCGGATTCGCGTCTGGTGGTTAATCAGGTGCAGGGCAGTTTCGAGGCCCGAGATCCCCGGATGAAAGCATACCTAGAACAGGCAAGGCTAGTTATGGCCAGCTTCAACACGGTGAAAGTTTTCCACGTAGCCCGAACACAAAACAGGCACGCTGACTCCCTAGCCACGCTGGCGTCCTCAGTGGCCGAGGATATACCACGGCAGATCAAAGTCGAGCTTATTTCGGAGCCGAGCATCAGTGTAACGAGAAACTCGGGAACTACAGGGATCAACGTCACGGCAATCGCGGCCCCTGCCAATTGCTGGATCGACCCCATCGTCGACTTTCTGGCCGACGACCGACTGCCGAGTGATGAGAAGGAGGGCATCAGGATCCGTAGGATGGCTCCTCGGTATTGGTTGGCAGGGGACCGGACTTTGTATCGAAGGTCTTTTGGAGGGCCGTACCTCTTGTGCTTACGCCCGGAGAAGGTGGGCGAGCTCTTGGCGGAGCTCCACTCTGGGGTGTGCGGCGGCCATGTCGGGGGACGCTCATTGGCGCACCGAGCCATGACCCAGGGGTTCTGGTGGCCTCAAATGCAGAAGGATGCTGCCGAGTATGTGCTTAAGTGTGAGCAGTGTCAAAAGCACGCCCCTCTGATCCATCAGCCCGCGGGCCACCTGAACCCGATCAGCAGTCCTTGGCCTTTTGCGCAGTGGGGGCTGGACATTATCGGCCCGTTCCCGAAGGCGACTGGCGGCCGAAAGTTCGTTTTGGTGGCCGTCGACTATTTTACCAAGTGGGCAGAGGCGGAAGCGTTGGCCAACATACGGGATGTGGAAGTAAAGAAGTTCATATGGAAAAACGTCATCACCAGGTTCGGGGTGCCGAACACTATCATATCTGACAACGGGCTACAGTTTGACAGCCGGGCCTTCCGAGAATTTTGCTGCGGCCTCGGCATCAAGAACAGGTACTCAACTCCCGCTTACCCACAGGGCAACGGCCAGGCCGAGGCCGTGAATAAGGTGATTGTAAGTGGGCTGAAGAAAAGGCTGGAGGGAGCGAAGGGAAACTGGGCCGAGGAGCTTCCCAAAGTGTTATGGGCATACCGCACCACTCCTAGACGGTCCACCGGGGAGACCCCATTCTCTCTCACGTACGGAGCGGAGGCCGTGATCCCCACCGAGGTGAATCTGTGCAGTGCAAGAGTGGCGGGTTTCAACCAGGCCCAGAACGACGCTATGATGGTAGGATATTTGGACAAGGTGGAAGAGTACCGCGAATTGGTGACAATACGGCTCGCGGAGTATCAGCAGAAGCTCGCCCGGAGATACAACCGAGGTGTGAGGGCGAGGGTGTTTGTCCCCGGGGATTTGGTTCTCAGAAAAGCCGTGGGAAACATGCGGGACACTGGTGCCGGGAAATTGGCACAGACATGGGAGGGACCTTATAGGGTCACGGCAGTGGCCGGCACCGGGGCTTATTTCTTAGAAGACCTGGACGAGAGACAACTTCCCCGACCATGGAACGTCCGTAACCTGAAGAAGTACTATCATTGATGAGCGGCTCTCCGAGCGAAGAATTAACCGCAACGTGTCGTATCTGTTTTGTTGGTAATGATTCATATGATATGCTAGTTGTACTAATGATGTCTTTCATGCAGAATCGCACAATTCTAACCAAAATTCTCGGTTCGATCCCTATCACCGAGCAGGTGGAAACCTGAACGACTAACTACAAGGACAGAAACCTGACTCTCGGTTCGATCCCTATCACCGAGCAGGTGGAAACCTTAGCCTTCTCGTCTCAAGGACAGAAACCTGACTCTCGGTTCGATCCCTATCACCGAGCAGGTGGAAACCTTAGCCTTCTCGTCTCAAGGACAGAAACCTGACTCTCGGTTCGATCCCTATCACCGAGCAGGTGGAAACCTTAGCCTTCTCGTCTCAAGGACAGAAACCTGACTCTCGGTTCGATCCCTATCACCGAGCAGGTGGAAACCTTAACGACTAACTACAAGGACAGAAACCTGACTCTCGGTTCGATCCCTATCACCGAGCAGGTGGAAACCTTAGCCTTCTCGTCTCAAGGACAGAAACCTGACTCTCGGTTCGATCCCTACCACCGAGCGGGTGGAAACCTTAACGACTAACTACAAGGACAGGAAACCGACCCTCGGTTAGACCCTAACCTCCGAGCGTATGGAGACCTGACGATCAACTCTTAAAGTCGGAAGCCCGACCCTCGGCTCTATCTTATCACCGAGCACCTTAAACTTAAATTAGCGTTTGGAGGCCTTAACATGGTCGGACACATCACAATAAAAAGACAGCCACAAAGAGGTTATTACTCAGCAAATACGTACAAGCAACGCGGTAAGGCATTCATATTACAAAATGAAACTTAAAATTAGTGTTTTGTTGCCAAAACCCGGCAACTCAAAGTAAAGAAAAGGCAACGTAAAACAAATAATCCTGTCACCACATCCCGGTGACATAGGCAATTCCGTTTATTCAAAATTCTCAAAACAAGGGAAAAGTAAAGAAGGGCTGGCTGTCGGCGTCAGATGTCCGCGGCATGGGCGGAGGATGCGTCCTCTTGAGAGTGTTGATCGGCGTGAGGAGTTGGCGGCTGGATGTCCTCCCCGGTTCGGTCCCCGGCCTGGGGATGGCTGGTCCCCTCCATGTCGGTCGGCACCGCATGAGAATCAATGGCATTCACCAGTTCCCTCATGCTGGAGGTCTCTTCCTCGTCGATGACAAGAGGCGCAGGATTCTCGGTATTGGGGATGCTCGGGAAAGGAATCCTGCTGCGATCCCTCAACGGGGAATCCTCGGGAATCCCCATGGCTTGGAGAGCGGCGAACCAACCCTCCTCATACCCGAGCTTATGGGCCTGACGAACGATCGGCTCCGCCGAATTCTCGGCATCCGCGAAACCCTCGTTATACCACTTGGATTCGCAAGCCTCCAGCGCCGCCTTCGAGTCGGTCAGCTGCCCCTCCAGCATTGTATTCAAGCTCTGAGCCTCGGCCAACTTAAGCTCGGTGCCCCCCAACTGGAGTTCCAGTTCCTCGCGCTTCGTTTCGGCAAGCGCCTGGGCCTTCACGGCTGTAGCAATCTTATCCTTTGCCTCCTCGGCAATTTTCGATTGCTCCTTTGCCGTGGCCTCGGCAACTTCCTTCAGAGCTTTTTCCCGCTCGGCGTCCTCGGCCAGCTCCTTCATCCTCCCGTCCACCACGTACGACATTTGCGCAGCCTGACCACACAATATCCGCTTCGTAAGATGAGATGGGAAAAAACACATACACAATCAAAAGGGGAACCGAGAGTCATAGAGAGGTGTGGAACAATTACCGCTATGGTGTGCCATTGCAAACGTCTCCCCAGGGACTCATCCGTCGATTCCGTAAAGGCATGTAAGTCCTCGGGCAAAAGGATGCCGCGCGCCAGACTCTGCGCCACACAGCCTCCAAGCCCCCTATCCCACACTCGGGCACTGGCCGTTGACGGGAGAGGATCGCCGCCAAGTTTGAAGGAGGGTCGCCATGCCGCCGGGGCCCGGGAAGTAGACGCCAGGTCTATCCCGGTTTGCGCTACAGGTTCCCGGATGACGATTCCGGCCGAGGGTCGGATGGGCACATTGCCCGAGTCCGGCTGTGTTTGATCGGTAGTGCGCGGCCTCTTTCGAACTCGGGTCGGTGGGGGTGCGGGAGGGGAAGCATCTCGGGCGGGTGCTTGTTGTTGTTGCCCGGTTGGCCGGGCACTCGGGACGAAGCGATCTATTGTCATCTTCCTCCTGGCCACCATTGCGTTTCCCGGATCAGATCCTGTTTCCGAAGAGTCAGTCGTTTCTGCGGCTACAACCTCACCTTCCCGAACAGGTGCACCGGACTCTACGATTCTCTCAGGCTGAGCAGGAGCTTGCTGGATTTGCTCGTGAGCTCGCCTCCTACGCTCGGCAGATACGCGCTCGGCTGATTCGTCACGGACGGGCGGTCGCTCGTCCGAACAAATGTACCGAGGACCGTGCTCACGAGCCTCGCCTACTGTTAACCTTGGGGGGAGGAAGTTTGCGTGCCGGACGTCGATGTATGAAATGAGGGGACTGTCTACTAGCAAAGCTTGGCCGAACGACTGCCAAGTTGAGTAGACGGGACTGACGCCGAGGATGAGGTGGGACGCTCGGAGTTGTCCGTCCGTGTGCACAAAGATTTCCGACCGGAGTACGAAGTTCAAGTCCCGAACGTGCACCACTCTGACGTCGGGCTTGAATCTTTTGCTCTCTGCACAAAGGAAACAATGGTTAGAGATTACGTGGCCGGAACAAAATAAAAATACATCAAAATAAATGGGGGCTTGTCACCGACCAACGTCACGCGGCGAAAGCGCGCAGGGGTACTCCTCGGCAAACCAATTGCCGCTCACCCGAACGAAGTCTTTGGCCGAGTTACGGTTCGAGTCCGGCAGGCATGAAATAAGCCGTACCCTCGCGTCCCTAGTCTTAAGGTAGTAGTCGGACTCAATCTTGCCGCACAAACTGTACATGTGATTGATGTCGTGGTGGTTAAGTTCTAACCCATACAACCGGTTCAGTGTACTCACACAACTCACTACCCGGTAAAAGTTGGGGGGAAGTTGGTCGGGACAAAGGCCATAAAACCTAAGGGTGCTGAGAATTAGAGGATCTACCGGGAACCTAAGCCCGCCCTCTAAAATGGCCATCAGGGGAAAGAACACCGTGTTCTCCCCTCGGCGCCTCTGAATGTCGATATCGCCCATATTGCAGTAGGCGATATCTACGTCCCTCGGAACCTTGTATGCTTCCCTAAATCTAGCCAAAGCATGCTCGGTGGTAAGGAGGTAAGAGTAACTCATGCTTTCTTTTTTCAAAACAGTTTTTTTTACAAAAGGGAAAAGAAGCGCTACGATTATCGAAGAATGTACTGAAATGGCTGAACTGAAAAAGCAAGAAGAGGGAAAGGAACTTACTGTGGGCTCTAAGGAGTAGGTGTATTCTGGGCCAGAAGATGATCCGCGGGAGAGATGCTCGGCAGAGGAGAAAACTGAAAGGTGAGGAATGCAAAAGTGGGATTCAGTAACAAGAGGGACTATTTATAGGCATGAGGAAGCAGAATGAAGGGCAATTAATGATCCGCTGGAAGGAGACCACGCGGACCGCCGCTTCAACTGCCACACGCGCGACGCCTCGGTTCACGAACCGTCAGGCAATGATGGCGGGTAGGCCGTCAGTCAATCTCAAACGCGTCTTTTGAGACGCGCATTAATGCGCCCATTAATGGTCGGGCACTGACCCTTCGACTCCCCCAAACAGGCACTTACCCCTCGGGATCCTTGATTCACCCCCGGGGATGGGGGGCGAATCAAGGGGGGGCTATTGTACGGTCCCCGAACCAAGACCCGTAGTGGGCCTCGGGCCTGGCCTGGGTATAAGGCCATAAGGCCGGTCTCCCTCTGCCTAGCGGCCCACCCCGAGCCCAGCGGGCTGCAGGCCCACGATCTGCTTTTACATCGTCTCTCGGCAGACCCTGCCCGAGCAGTGATGAACACACAGCTCGCGGAACATCCCGCCCTGTACCTACTCGGTCATACCTCGGAGAGGCACCGCTGCCGGGAACCATCGTGGAAGTGGGAACCAAGTTCCAACGCCACCGTCACCGCTTCCCACTCCCACCTAACCACCCACTTACCATCGACAACACTGGACCGCCGGTTGCACCTACTGGCGAGTAATTATGACTCTCCACTAGACAATGAGCTATAAATACAAGAAGGCTTGAGAAGACAAGGGTTGGTGAATTAAGGGAAGGAAGAGTGTAAACAGAGAGAGCAGAGTAAGGAATTGGGTCAGGTCCCCGAGAAGAGGAAATCGCCACAGTTGAGCTTTGGTGTTTAGAACGACCCATTGTGGGAAATCCAAACCCACCATATAAATAAGTTGTGAGCCCAAGTGAGGCCCAGCCCAACGGGTCAGAGTTTTTGGTGCGCACAAAAAGAAATTAAAAAAAATAAAGAAAGATTAAAGAAAGAATAATGAATAAATGAAGAAATAATATTTAAATAGAATAGAAGAAGGAAAGAGAATCTGTTGAAAAATATATTTGAAAAAGTAAATAAGTAAAGGATAAATGTAACTGTTCACTCTCCAAACAGTACAAAAATTTGAAGAAGCTTACTTACACATTTTCTTGAGTTTTGATTTTCTACTATTAGATTCAAATGAGCGGTCACCAATGCTCTCAGCTGCCTCCCACTCTTTTAGTTTTTGCTATTTATTTATTTTTAAAAAATAATGGGAAATGTGAAATGGTCAGGATCTCTCTTGAAGTTTTATTAGGGCTCACAAAAAAGTTGAGTGGGCGGACAAACCAATGTCCGCCACTGTTGAAGGCTTGACTTGAAGCTTCAAATTTTTTTTTTTTTTTTTTAATGCAAAAAATACTTGACCATTTATGGTCTCTATTAACCTTTTTATTGGGTCTCATAAAAACAGATTATGAGTTTATCAAATGAGCTTAGGTATGGCTTAACAAAATTTAGACATAAGCTTGCATAAAAAAAAAAATATTGAGCTCTAACTAAATATACACATATATATATATATATATATTTTTGTAGCAGTACATCGATATTGATTTATTTTGAAATATTTTATATTTTTCACTAAAAAAACTCAAAAGAAACTTATGTTTGCTTAAGAATTATTATTTCTTATTTGTCTTATGAAAGTTATGATATGAAAAATATATTTGAAAGATAAATCTTTATATTTATTTGGATTATTTTAGTCAATTTTTATATTTTTACTATATGATATCATCATGGTTCAACTTCAGTTTGACCTCGGTCCGACTTAAAAAAATCTTGAACTTCTCTCTTTTACGGTTCTTTGAACGGTCCAAGTCTAAAAACCATGGTTATGAATGTAAAGTGGCCGACGCTTTTTTGGCATGTAGTGTAACCTCTAAAACTCAATTAAGATTGCCACCTCCTCTTGCCAATCAAGTTAATTTGTCATTCTCTTATGCCAATTAAATAGTTTGGCACTATCAAGAATGCTTCAAATAACATATATAAATGTGTGTGTTCAATTATGATATGGAGAGATCGAGATATCACAAAATCTATAGTGTGATGTAGATGACCACTTGAATAAAGAAGTTTTATCTATATTATATTATCTCTAGATTTCTTTATTTTGTCTTGATATTTCTTTTACTAGTATATGGATGTTTCATGCGTAATACATTATAAGTTCATATAAAAATATTTTGTAAAAAATTATTTTTATACTTCATGTATAAATATCATATTCATTAGGTAGTATTATATTTGATAGTTGGTTATATTACAAGTCATTAAAAAGTGAGTAAATATGAATTATTATGATTGATATAATTCAAGTATGAACATACTCCTTCTCAAAAAAAAAAAAAAAAAGTATGAACATACTATTTGAATGAGCTCGCAAATATTTAATATCATTTGATTAACTTAATCACATAATTATTTAAAAAAAAAGAGATTAATAACTGTAACGATGTGGTGTAAAACCCATGTTTTACCCCTCCAATCCCAACATGTTATGTCATCTTATCACATATTTAAGAATAAGCACAACTACACCCAATCAATTCTAATACCCCTATATAAATCCATCCAAATTGAGATTTCATTGAGATATTATTAGGTGTGGTAGGATATATTAAATTTTAAGTAAAATGTTGATGTGATAATCACTTATTGGATGGTATAAAATATTGGTTTTACATCCCATCCTTACTAAATTCGGACTCATAATTAAACTTGCTTTTGTGATTTGCTAGTTTTATCTTCAATTGTTGCTAAGTAACTAACTTGAGCAAGAATGTCATATTCCCAAAAAATTATTTTTTTTAATATAAATCTTAGAAAAAGAATAGGCTTTCCAATTAAATTCAAACACCTTGTTGCATTGAGCAATAACATACTAACTATATTATTTTTTCCAATGACAATTAAATTCAATGCAGCTAAAAGTTTCTATTTCATTGGAGAATCTAATGTATTGTGCTTAAGTGTTTACTTAGAATAAATGCATTTGCCTCTATAAACACATGACAACAAATTAATATTTTATCATAAAAGAAAACACTATTATGTTTTACTGAATAGAAAAGGATAGACAAAAATACAATTTATATCCTATAACTTTGATCAAATTTTCATTTTAGTCCGCTAAGTTTAAAAATATTTATTTTTTTCATTTAAATAAATTAAAAAATAACCTCTCAAATAGTTTTTTTAATGTTAAAAATGTCAAACAAGTTTGTCTTAAGGGAGTTAACGGAAATTTTTTAATGGCAATGAACGTAAGGACTAAAGTGATTGTGTTATAGAAAGGGTACCAGTAGTACGACTGTTGTGTCGTTAAGGCTGTTAGAAGTGATGGAGACAGAGGACATTGTGGGAGAAGTGTGGATGATATAAAATTATAAAAGGGAAATGCTAACAGATAACAGATGCCGTTAGGGCAATGGATAATAATCCATTGAAATAAAGTTTTTATAGGAAAAGAAAAAAAAAACAATTAATGTTTTGACAGCTTTTTTCATTTTCCATAAAAATGGCGTCAAAACTTTCCTAAAATGAATTATTAACCATTGTCTTAAGGGCACTTGTTAGCATGACCCAATTATAAATCACAAAAGGGTAGTGGATAAGAGGGAGTTTCCAAAGATTGTGTTGGACAATCTGAGATCTGTCATGTAGTAGTAGCTTATGTTTTTACATTTTGGGAAGTTATCTCCAATAGTCCAAGTGGAAGTTCAAATTGATGGTTTCTTGCAGACTCAGACTAATTTTATATATAAATTGATAATGGGGAAGAATTATGTGTGATTTTCTGCGCCTATTTGTCTGGCCATTATTTTTGGGTTGGCAGGTTGAGGAGTGGGATGGTTAGGACCTTCTTCTTGGGGGTGCCTCTCCTTGGATAATTGTGTGTGCTGCAAGAGGTGATTAGCTGGTTTTGGAGATGTAATATAAGGGAGACTATGCTGTAGCTTAGTTGTACATTATATACTCTTGGATGGATTGCTTGAAGAGTTTTTAAATCTGAGTCTTTGGGAGTCCCAATGATCCTTTATGAAATCTTTTTGTTTGTGTTGACTTCTCTATGTAGTTAAAGTGTTGGTTTCACTTTTTCCTTGGAAGAACTATGCTAGTTTTTCATGTTGTGTTTTTTACAGGTTTTTTTAGTCTTTTGTTAAAATTTATCATCCGCACTGTACTTACCTTTACTGAATGATTCTAGTTGTCTAATCTATTAAAATTATTTTTGATTGGAAAATATTCATGGTTAATAGGAAGAGCAACAGAGTTACAAAACTTGTCAAGAATAATAAAAAATCATCAAGTGTTACAAATGTTCAAACAAAGTGATTAAGTTCTATTAGGCATTGAAATCTTAGTGGGATTGAGATCAGGTGCAATATATAAGTATTGCACCCAATGCAATTGTTAAAAATAAAATACAATCAGTATTAAGTTCTACTATCAAACTCTTAAAAAGAGTGAGCTTAGACACCATGTGGTAAGTATAGATATTATCTACTAGGCATTGAAATCCTAGTGGGATTGAGATCATGTGGAATATCTAAGTATTGCACCCGATGCAATTGCTTTCAATGGTTGAGATTGAGAGTTAAAAGAAACAACTTTCAATCTTAACCATTGAATAAAATAAGTGTGAATAAGTTAGAGAGTGAGAATGGTAAAAACCTTTTATGAGAGAGGCATTGGATAATTGCACCCGGTGGTATCGCACCAGATCCAAATCCTCCCTAATGTATTTTTCAAACAAAATTGGGTCACCTTCAAATTTTATTAAATAGTTTATTCGAGACTTAAATTTTCGTTAAAATTTAAAAGCCAATAAAATATGGTATCAACAACACTGATATTTTGGCAACAATGGGTAGAGATCAAAGTAGCAAAGCTATTGATTTTTCTCAGTGTCCTTTTGTTTTTCAATGCTATGTTTAAATGTAATATAATTGGGTTCAGTCAGAGAGTGCTAGTGCAATAAATGTAAATGTCTATATCTTAAATAATACAATCCGTTTCTTATTAAAAATACATTAACAATAACAACAACAAAGGGCAAACCTCGAAAAAAAAAATATAAAAAATAACTTTAAAAAAGGAAGACCAAATTGAGAGAGAGTCTAAAGAAAAGCGAAGTAACAGATCCTAAGCTTAAGGAGAGTAGTAGGGTACATTAGCCTTTTGATAACAACACTT
Organism: Quercus aquifolioides; assembly: GCA_019022515.1. Taxonomy (NCBI): domain Eukaryota; kingdom Viridiplantae; phylum Streptophyta; class Magnoliopsida; order Fagales; family Fagaceae; genus Quercus; species Quercus aquifolioides. Next base: position 1,975,882 of record CM032336.1, on the reverse strand, counting down.
CACTCACCAAATTTTTTAAGTTAATGGATGAGGAACCACTTGGACTTGTGGCCTCTTCGGCCAATTTTTTCCACTCCATGGCCTTTTTCTTCATTTTCTTTCCCTTATCTCCTTCCAACAATTCTCTTACAATCTTCTCTATTTCCTCTCTTTTGACATCAAAGTCAATTTCCATGCCGATGGCCCATTCATTGCAAGTGTACTTGCAGTTCGTTTGTTGATCTGCAAAGAATGGTAAGCAAAGCATTGGCACTCCTGCACACACACTTTCAATAGTTGAATTCCAGCCGCTATGTGTCAAGAACCCTCCAATGGAGGGGTGGTTTAGCACTTCCTCTTGAGGGCACCAACTAGTTATTAGACCTCTTTCTTTAATTTCCTCCTGAAACTCAGGTGACAAAATCGTTGATCCACCTTCAACTAAGTCAGGCCTAATTATCCATAAAAATGGGTGCTTACTATTTGCAAGTCCCCAACCAATCTCAACCAATTGCGATGGTGTCATGACAGCTATGCTACCAAAACTCACATATATCACTGAGTTGGGTGCCCTTGAATTAAGCCAATTGAGGCACTCGGTTTCTTCCTTCCATAAACCATACCCAATTGACTCCAAATGATCATTGGATAAGTGATTGAGTTGTGGTTCTAGAGGGCCAATAGCATATACATGAGGAAACATGGTAGAGAGAGCATGCAAAACTTCTTGCTCTAACTCATCGAATGTGTGAACAATAATTCCTGAAGCACTAGGAGCTCTCTCTGCTGCATCAATCACCATTCTAAAAACAATATCATTTGGATCAATGGTTCGTACAAAGCCTGGGAGATCCCTCAGACGTATGTCTCTCATACCAGGAATCCCGTCTATAATTGTGTCAAGATACCCATTTGTCAAATAGCTCTCATCTGCAAAGACAAAAAGTTTTCAGCATACAATGATTAATTACAATAAAATAATGCAAGATTTCAATTGAATTTTGCACTTTTTGTTACACCTTTAAGAGGTATGATGCCTTTGTCCTTGAGAGAAGGAAGCTGCAGAACACCCATTACGCTGCAAGCAGAGAGAGGGAAGAACATCACAACAGGGATTTTGAATTCCTGAGCAGCAGTAATTGTAAACGGCATGCTACCATCTGAAACAATACAAGTAACTGGAGGATTATCTGAAGTTGCACTGTTGAGTTTTACAAGGAGGTCAGAAAATGGAGCCAAGAAGTTGGTCATAATGGATTCAGAAAGAGAAGGTATGTCTTGGGTGGCATTGATATCTGATGGAGGAAGGCCATCGGAGATGGTTTCGAATCGAAAGTCAGACAAGCCATCTAAGGAGTTGGGACCTCTGGATTTCATAAAACGTTGGTGGTTGAACTCAGTGTTTACAAAGGTTATGTGAAACCCTTCATGGTGGAGAAGCTTTGAAAGCTTTAGCATTGCCTTCATGTGACTTTGAGATGGGCATGGAATACAAACTGCATGAGGCTTATCAGCTACTTGTGTCTTAGAATCCATTTCCTTCGTTCTGTAGTGTGTGTGTGAGCGCAAAATGCATATGCCAATTCATTATATCTTATAATATACATTCTCTTCCTTGGAGGCCAAACATGACTCTTCTCCTTGGACGCCAAACATATGAGAGATAATTAACCAGCGGCTAGCTGCTCTTTGACTCTTCTCTTCCTTGGACGCCAATCATATAAGAAATAACCAGCGGCTAGCTGCTCTTTGACTCCTCTTCCTTGGACGAGAAATAATAATAATATAGTTAAAGTTGTTATGACTTTAGCTAATGTATGCATAGTACCGAAATTATATGTAATATAGTATAAGTTGTGATTTTCTGCGCCTATTTGTCTGGCCATTATTTTTGGGTTGGCAGGCTGAGGAGTGGGATGGTTAGGACCTTCTTCTTGGGGGTGCCTCTCCTTGGATAATTGTGTGTGCTGCAAAAGGTGATTAGCTGGTTTTGGAGATGTATTATAAGGGAGACTATGCTGTAGCTTAGTTGTACATTATATACTCTTGGATGGATTGCTTGAAGAGTTTTTGAATCTGAGTCTTTGGGAGTCCCAATGATCCTTTATGAAATCTTTTTGTTTGTGTTGACTTCTCTATGTAGTTAAAGTGTTGGTTTCACTTTTTCCTTCGAAGAACTATGCTAGTTTTTTCATGTTGTGTTTTTTACAGGTTTTTTTAGAGTCTTTTGTTAAAATTTATCATCCGCACTGTACTTACCTTTACTGAATGATTCTAGTTGTCTAATCTATTAAGATTATTTTTTATTGGGAAATATTCATGGTTAATAGGAAGAGCAACAGAGTTACAAAACTTGTACAGAATAATAAAAAATCATTAAGTGTTACAAATGTTCAAACAAAGTAATTACAATCATTTAGAAGTAACCTTCTCTTCACCATCTCCTTGGGGCCAAACTTAAAAATATATAAATAAAAGTTATTTAGAACCAATATATTTTTTGTTATGCATAATATTTTGAGAGTCCGAAGCATCTTCTCATGATTCTCAAGTGTTATCAGTATCAGAATGACCAGATAGGCTAGATCACTAGAAAAGTTTAAATTATGGGGATCTAGCCTAGTTAGAGGATGGTCTTAAATCCTGATTAAAAAAAAAAAATCAATTTAACCCTAATTTTTTTGAAAATGTATCAATTCATCCACTATCTACTTTTTCTTTAATGTCGTTTATTAAACATGTTTGCCAACCATGTTTTGTGTGCCTCCTAGCACCAAAATATTGGTGCCTCGTGATATAAAACAACCGTCTTTGGGAGTGACTATAACAAGAGAAATTATTGTTTGATTTGTTTCACACTCTTGATGTACACTCCTAATGCACAATATCCACTTTCACACTAGGTATCCACATTTTTCAAGAATGTTCAAATGAACACAGTGACACATGATGTGTATAGAAAGTGTATAAAGGGAGTGTGAGACAATCAAGGCGTGAGTGAATCACCTTCCTAATATGTAAAGCTTCACATTTGGTGTTCCTTTAGATCCAAATTAGCAATGAAAACCTGAGAAGTTGTTCATGTGTTAGTAGAATTCATGCTACTTGTTAGAAGGGGTAGTGAAATTTCTTACTAGGATGTCTGGGTGAAGACTATTTGTATTTGACACGGAGGAAAATATTTTAGTCAGACTGGTTGGTAGGATGTTCTTCTGCGAAGTGGAAAAGGGTGAGTATTGGGGGCACTAGATCTTATGCTCACTTGGAAAGTGAAAATAGTCCTTATAAATAAAAGGTTATGGAAGTCTGAAATGGAGATGAAAGGTTAAGGAGAAGAGTAATAGTGATGAGCAATGATGATGCTAGGATCGTCAGTAGAGATGTTCGTCTAGAATGCGATCGTCAGCCTCCGCTTTAGACCCTGCAATATCTCAAAATACAAAGAATGTGGTCACCGGTGTGGCGTTAGCCACAATGCCTCCGATGCCAAAGTTAGGAAAGGTACCCAAATCAAGGAAGAGGAAAATATCTTTAATAAGTGAAATTTCTAGTGAGTGTTTCTTGTCCCTTTTCCGAATCCTGTTTAAGGTTATATATAGGTTGTTTCAGTACTCTTCTAGCCGTTGGTTCTGCCATAATGAGGGTGTAATTCCTTGAGTTTGTAACGCTCGTGCAGGGTATTAAGTTTGACAAATACTTCTTCAACGGTATTGATATTTATTGATCTTTTTGTAACGGCTGGTCGTGACAGGGAGATTGACGATTAACTTGTAGGTTCGGGCAATCCCACTCGTACTGTGCTGTCAGCGAGGTCGTTCTTGTTCATCGTCCACAAGCAAAGGATGGACGATTATATATATATATTTTGGGTCTATCAGCTGCCCCCTTATTCCAAGATCGTCCACAATTCGGACGGTCCTGGGAATACGAAAAGGTTTTTTTTTTTTTTGCTTAGGGAAGTGTTCTCCGTATTAATTGCCTTATGGCGGCGTGGCGTACGTTGTGGCCACGTGTCCAGTTCTGACCGGTGGGGAGGCATCGTTTCCAGTGAGTGCCTTTTCGGTTTCCCGCGGTTTCCAAGGCAGGTTTTTAACTTTACTTTTCTTTTTCCCTTCATTCCTTCATTTTACTTTTCTTTGGCTTTTCTGGGTTTTTCTTTTTTTGTCCTCTCTGTGTCTGATTCTGAGTCTTACTGCCGTGGCTGCCTCGCCCTTCCGACCTCCGATTTTCTTCCTTCTCTTCAGGTGCGTATCCCTTCTTTTTCGCTCCTTTCCCTTTTGCTGCTTTATATTTGCTTACTTTCCTTTTTCGGAATGTGTATATCCTTCCTTTAATGGTGGATTACACTGCATTTCAGCAAATTTCTCCTTCTATTGCTTTTCTTTTTGCGCGCTTGGGGGGTTTTTTAGAGTTTTCCGGCGACCGGTATCCATACCTTGGTGATTTTGTGGCAGGGGGGAGTGGTTTAGATTTAGCGTTGAGTGATCTGCACCCATTGTTGCAGCAGTCGTTTTCCTGGTTTAAATCCGTTTGTGGGGTCCTTAGGAGGGAACAAATGGGTTCTGCGGTGAGGTCGAGTGATCATGAAGGGGGTTCTTCGTCTAGCGCGGCCGTGGACGGGGCTGTGCTGGACACAGCTACCTCCGTGCTTCCTTCGTCAAATCTTCCTTCGACTTCCGCTGTCATTCCTTGTCCCTTCCATGCCCTCAAGGAAAAATGTAATTTGAAGGTCGATGTCTTTAGTAAATTTAGGGATAGGTTTCAATTCCCAGAGGAAACTAGGGTTCGTCTTCCCAGGAAGGGTGAAAAGGCTTGTGCCTTTGCCCACGGAGAGGTTTGCTTTTACGAGGTGGCCTTCCTGTGTGGTCTAAGGTTTCCCGTCCATCCATCTATTATGGAGCTTCTAGATCACCTGCAGATTGCTCCTGGGCAAATTATGCCCAATTCTTGGAGAATTGTCATAAGTTGTATGGTGATCTGGACGATTATAGCAGATGGAGAGATGATCACGGTGAACGAGCTTACCCATCTTTATCGCCTAAAAGAGTCTAGGGAATTTGGGTATTATGAGCTTGTCCCCTGGGAGAGGAGGTCCCGTCTGGTAGCCGACCTCCCTTTGTCCTTCCATTATTGGAAGTCAAGATATTTTTTTGTGTCCAGAGACGGTTGGGAGACCTTGTCAGATGACGTTTGGGGAAATGTCCCCAGGCTGCTGCGCCGGTGGGAGACCCCTTGTCTTGGTGCGTTTGCCTTTTTATGCTCCCTTTTTCTATCATCGTCTGTTTCTCTTTGATCGTCTATGTAATCTCGAGTGACTTTTTTTGCTGCGCAATGAAGGAGCGCCCTGATCTTGATAGCAGACTTGAGGCGAGAGTTCAGGAGGCGATCAAATATTCAAGGACGATCGAAGACTTCGACGAACTTATTGATCAGCGTACTCTGGCTCGTCACTGTTTGGGACCTGAGCCTTCACTCTACGTCCTTCAATTTCTTGATTGTGAGCAGCGAAAACGTGAGTAGATGTGTATGATATTTTTTTTTTTTTTTTTTTTACTTCCTTTAACTTTCTTCTGCAGAAATGACGAGCAAATTCAACAAAGATCTGTATGCGAAAATCAGGGGGAAGAGGAACGAACCCCTTTCAAGCATTGGTCAGAAAACTTTGAAGTTTACTGACAGAGAGAAAGAAAAAGAGAAAGAGAAAGAGACGGTGGAGAGAGGCTCGTCTACCCCTACTCAGGACGAAGCAAGGACAACTTCTCCTGCAGTTTCAATTGAAGAGGTCCCTGGACCAAAAAGGCAAAAGACAGCGCACAAGGGTAAAGAGAAGGTGGGTTCCAGTATTTGGGATGATGCGGAGGCCGCCGTAGCCCGAGCCAACGATTTTTTAACTCCTGAAGAGAGAAAAGAGATTTCTCTCGTACCTTCTCATGAGATGGTGAACCAGCACGTTCATAAGCTCGTGCAGGTATGCTCTTCTTGCCTTACCATCATTATTATCGTCATCCTATTGCTTTATCAGCAAACTCATAAGTTATTATTTTTAGGTGCTGGGGGAGACGATGCACCTTACCTCACAATTCCTGGCGAGTGAGGAGAAAGCTGTCCTGGCCACTTCGAAGGTAGAAGCCTTAGAGGCTGAGGCTTCGGGCTTGAGGAAGGACCTGATCGCGGCGATGGACGCCCATAATACCTCCAAGGAGCAAGTCAAAGTCCTGATTGAGCAACTTGAAGCTGAAAAGGCGAAGGTAAAGCAGAAGGACGATCTCCTTGCGTCCGCGGGTCAGAGGATGAAAGCTGCTGTAGCCAAGGCCGTCCTTGCCTTCCAGACAACGGACGAGTACAACACCGTACTGTTCCAGTGGTACTTCAAGGGGTTTGAACTGTTAAGAAGATACATGATCAAACATGGGCAAGGAGTCAATCTGGACGACTTGGACTTTGAAGCTGTGGATAAAGAGATAGAGGCGGACGAGGCTGCTCTGGCAGCTCAAGCTTCTAGAGCTTCAGGCGAGGACCCTCCTGCAGCTGATGAGGGTGATGACCATGCTCCTCCAGCATAATCACTTAGTGCCCTTCTCTACTTTTGTTTTGTTTTTTGAACGAACACTCTTTCAGGTCCCCGTATGTTTTGGGGTTTTTTCTTGAACAACTTGCATCTTCATGCATATATATATATATATATATATGTGTGTGTGTGTGTGTGTGTGTGTTCTGTTTGTTGTTGTTTCTCATGTTTATTTTTATCATTTCTCCCCTTTAGACTTAGAAGAATTTGAGTTGAAATTACTTCTTCGTTTCTTGAAGTATCTTTTTTCCTCGTCTGTCTGTGGACTTAGATGGTTTATGTAGGAATGTTCTCGGATGATTAAGGGATTTCCCCGTCCTTTTGATCTGGACAATGAGCATCCCTTGCAGGAATTTCATCATCTTTTCGATCTAGACAATAAGAGTTCTTTCAGGGAATTTTATGGCCTTCTAGATCTGGACGATGCGCATCCTTTCACAGGATTTTATCGTCTTTTAGATCTGGACGATGCAAACTCTTGCAGTGAATTTTATGGCCTTTTCGATCTGGACGATGTACATCCTTTGCAGGAATTTCATCATCTTTTCGATCAGGGCTATCAGCCGTTTTAAATTTTTAGAAGACAATTAGAACACGGGAAGTGCTAAATGATCACTTATATAATCTTGCATAAATACATAACTTGTGGTAGAAAACATAAGATCAAAATAGAAAGCATGGAATCAAATTTTGTTAACTGCTTACAATTAGGCCATGGGTTCTTTCTCGTAATACCTCTTTAGGTGCTCGACATTCCATGGACGAGGTAACTTGTTTTCTTCTTGGTCTTCTAGATGGTAGCTTCCTTGACGTGAGTAGTGGACGACTTTGTAAGGTCCTTCCCAGGTTGGACCCAGTTTGCCTTGTGCAGGGTCTTTTGTCGTAGGAGTTACTTTCCGGAGGACGAGGTCACCGATGCTGAATCTTTTCAGCTTCACTCTTTGATTGTAGTATCCTGCCATCTTCTGCTGGTATTTGGCCATTTTCTGCGAGGCTTGATCTCTGACTTCGTCCACGCAGTCCACGTTCAATCTTAGCTGGTCGTTATTTCCTTCTTCGTAAAAAAAGTCTCTCCTGATGCTAGTGAGCCCCACTTCGACGAGAATAACTGCTTCCGTGCCATATGTTAGGTTGAAGGGAGTTTCTCCTGTTGGTGTTCTTGCCGTCGTCCTGAAAGCCCATAGGACGCCTGGTAGTTCCTCGGGCCATGCTCCCTTTGCCCCTACTAACCGAGACTTGATAATCTTGAGCAAGGTTCGGTTCGTTACTTCCGTCTGTCCGTTGGCCTGAGGATGTCCTGGTGAAGAATACTTGTTTTTGATACCTAAGCTGGAGCAGAATGATCTGAACCCTTGGCAATCGAACTGATGACCATTGTCGGATATGATCGTCCGAGGAATCCCGAACTTGCAAAAAATATTTTTCCACACAAAATTTTGTACCTTAGCTTTTGTGATTGTTGCAAGTGCTTCTGCTTCGACCCACTTCGTGAAATAATCAATCGCGACGAGTAGGAACTTCATTTGTCTTTTGCCCTGTGGTAGGGGACCGACGATATTGATTCCCCATTGTGCAAATGGCCAGGGTGAGGAAATGCTCGTCATTATCTCACCTGGGACTCGTTGAACATTCCCATATCTTTGACAGCTGTCACATTTCTTTACAAAGTCGGCTGCGTCTTGCTGCATTGTGGGCCAGAAATAACCTGCCTTCATGATCTTTCTGACGAGTGACTTTGACCCCATATGATCTCCACAAATTCCTCCGTGAACTTCCTCGAGGACATACCTGGCCTCTTCTTCTTCTACGCATCTCAAGTACGGTTGAGAGAAGCCTCTTCTAAATAGTTGATCATTCAAAATAGTGAATCGGGCAGCTCTTCTGCGGACTTTCTTGGCCTTTTCAGTGCCTGATGGTAGTCGCCCGTCTTTAAGAAAAGCAAAAATCGGACTCGTCCATCCCTGATGTGTACGCACAGAGAAGGCTTGCAATTCTTTAATGCTTGGGAGACTTTGTTCTTCTAGTCTCCAATCATATTTCTTGTCCTGGAGATCTGCTGATGCGCTGCGGGCTACTTCGTCGGCTTCTGTATTCTGTTCCCGTGGAACCTGTAAGAACTCCACCTGATTAAAATTTCTTACCAGCTGATTTGTTAGTTTGAGATATTTTTGCATCCTCGTCTCTTTTGCTTCAAAATCCCCTCTGGCTTGCCCTATGACGAGCTGTGAATCACTCTTGACCACAATTTTTTCAGCTCCCAGTGCCTGGGCTAGTCGGAGACCTGTTAGCAGAGCTTCATACTCTGCCTCGTTATTGGTTATGGGGAATTTCAGCTGGACCCCATATTTGAGGACATCGTCTTGGGGAGAGACAATAACGACGCCTGCTCCTCCCCCTTTTTGTGTGGACGATCCATCTGTGTTGATCGTCCAAATGTCTTCCCGATCTTCCTCCTGCTCGTTGGTGGTGAATTCTGCTATAAAATCTGCCAATGCCTGAGCTTTTATGGCTGTTCGCGATCGGTATTCGATATCGAACTGGCTAAGTTCGATCGCCCATTGCACCATTCGTCCCGCTGCCTCGGGTTTGTTCATTGCCTTCTTGATTGGCTAGTCCGTCATTACCTTTATTGGGTTAGCCTGGAAGTAGGGACGTAGCTTCCTAGAGGCCACTATTAGGGCGAAAGTAATCTTTTCGATCCGGGGATATCAAGCCTCTGCCCCCTGGAAGGCTTGGCTAACATAATACATAGGAAGTTGTACCCTGTCTTCTTCCCTGATTAAGGCTGCGCTTACTGTCGTGACAGACACTGCCAAGTATAAGAACAGATCTTCTCCTTCCTTGGATGGACTTAAGAGTGGGGGATTGCTCAAGTATCGTTTCAACTCTTGGAACGCCGTCTCGCATTCCTCCGTCCAGGCAAAGACCTTCTTCAAGGTCTTAAAGAACGGAAGACACTTGTCCGTTGCTCTAGAGACGAACCTGTTGAGTGCCGCTACTCTTCCTGTGAGTGATTGTACTTCTTTGGTTGTCCTTGGTGAAGACATTTCAATGATGGCTTTTACTTTTTCTGGATTTGCTTCAATTCCCCTTCGCGAAACCATAAAGCCGAGGAACTTCCCTGAGGAGACTTCGAAAGCACACTTGGAGGGGTTTAACTTCATGCTGTGCTGCCTGAGCGTGTTAAATGTTTCCTTAAGATCGTCCAGATGATCCTCTTCTTCTTTGCTTTTGACGAGCATATCGTCGACGTACACTTCCACATTTCTCCCAATTTGCTTGTTGAACATTTGATTTACCAATCTCTGGTATGTGGCGCTTGCGTTCTCTAAACTGAAGGGCATGACCCTGTAGCAATAAAGCCCTTGGCTAGTGATGAATGCAATTTTTTCTTGATCTTCTTCTGCCATCTGTATCTGGTTATACCCCGAGAATGCGTCCATGAAAGTGAGAAGTTTGTGCCCGGTAGTAGAGTCTACTAGCTGGTCGATTCTGGGCAAGGGGAAGCTGTCTTTCAGGCAGGCTTGGTTTAGATCTGTGAAGTCGACGCACATTCTCCATTTCCCATTTGCCTTTTTGACCATGACGACATTGGCCAACCACTCTGGATAATAAACTTCTCGAATAAAGTTTGCAGCAAGTAGTTTTCTCACTTCGTCCATCACCGCTTTGTTTCGTTCAGGGGCGAAAGCCCTTCTTTTTTGCTGGACTGGCTTCTTTTTCGGATCTACGTTTAGGCGGTGTTGGATGATGCCTGCTGGAATTCCTGGCATATCTTCGTGGCTCCAGGCAAATACATTGAGATTGTTCTTCAGGAAAGTAATGATTTTTGCCTTCGTCCTCGGGTTTAGGTCCGTTCCTACCTGAGTCGTCTTTATCGGATCCCCTTCGATCAGTTCTACTGTTTCTAGCTTCTCCACGATCTCAAGTGTCTTATCTTCGATCACCCACGTATGGTTTTCTTTCGAGGCTAAGACGGCCTGGTAACACTCTCTTGCCAACACCTGATCTCCCCTTATTTCTCCGACTCCCTGTTCTGTTGGAAACTTTACCTTCAGGCAGTACGTGGAAGTGGTAGCTTTCCAGCGGTTAAGGGTAGGTCGTCCTATGATAACATTGTAAGACGATGGTGAGTCTACAACCAGAAAATTGTGTTTGTTGGTTACCTGGAGAGGGTATGAGCCAGCTGTGACTATCAACGTCACTATCCCGCGGGGGTACACCTTGTCTCCGCTGAAGCTGACGAGAGGTGATTCAAAAGGACGAAGCCTCTTCGGGTCTACCTTCAATTGCTGGAAGGCGGACAAATAAATAATGTCCGCTGAACTCCCATTATCTACCAGAACTCTCCTTGTGTTGAAGCCCTCAATCATGATCATGATGACGAGTGGGTCGTCATGAGGTTGCTTTATCCCCCTGGCATCTTCCTCTGAAAAGTACATGTCCTGGTTCGTTTGCCGTTGCTTTGCGGGTGGTAAGCTATGAACACTGTTTATTTGCCTTTGGTATGACTTTTTGAGGGATCTGAACGAGCCTCCTGTGGACGGTCCTCCCGTGATGGTTTTTATTTCTCCTTTTGCACTTTGTGTACGAGGTGGCTGATCTTCAGTTCTTTGGAAAACTCCGGGCTGATCCTTCTTACCGTATCTGTTGGCTTCTCCTCTCTTCACGTATCTTTGTAGTTTCCCTCTCTGGATAAGTTCTTCTATCTGCTCCTTCAGGTCTCGGCAATCCTCCGTGTAATGCCCGTGGTCTTTGTGAAAACGGCAATACTTCTTTTTATCACGTACACTGGGTGGTGATTGGAGTGGCCTGGGCCATTTAAGGCATTGTTCGTCTTTGATCTCCGTCAAAATCTGATCGACGGGCATCACTAACGGTGTGAATTTCGTTTGTCGAGAATTTTTATCATCCCTTCGTCTATTCCCATCGTCGTTACGTCGGTCAGCTCGATCTCTCTTCTGCCCCCTTCGATCGTCTTTCTCGTTCTTCTTCTCCTTTGTCTTTTCTGCCCCATCTATGGCTGCCAGGGCATCTTCAGCGTTCATATATTTCTGCGCCTTTAACAGTGCTTCCGCCATCGTCTTGGGAGGGTTTTTTGCCACAGAAACCACAAAGTCCCTGGACTTCAGTCCAGCCTTAAAGGTCGTAAGTTGTACCTTATCGTCGGATTCGTCTACTTCCAGCATTCCTCGTGTGAAGCGTGTCACATAGGACCTCAACGTTTCTTTCTCTCCTTGTTTGATTGTGAGCAAGTGATCGGCCGTTCTTTTTGGACGTTGTCCACCAACAAAATGACGAACAAACGAACTGCTTAGCTGTTCGAAATTATCAATGGAAGATGTGGGCAATTTGGTGAACCATTCCCGGGCGGCCCCTTTCAGGGTAGTGGGGAAGGATCGACATAGAATCTCGTCAGGGGGCTGTTGAAGACCCAAAGTCGTCTTGAAAGTATTCAGGTGATCCAACGGATCTTTCAATCCGTCAAAGGGTTCGAGCTGGGGTAGGCGGAACTTGGAGGGTACCGGGCATTCCTGGACGGCTGCAGTAAAAGGAGAATCAGTTTTCCTGACGATTCGGTCCAACCCTTGATCCGTCTTTCCCCTAATTGCGCTTCTCAACTCGTCCATCTCTTTCCTCATCTCCTTGAGGAAACTCGAGTTTGGTTCTTCTGGAGTGCTGGTTCGTCTCCTATGACTGTCTCCGTCCTCATCTCCGTTGACTTCTGTGTGGTTATCTCCTTGTTGCAGTCGCTGTTTCATCTCTTGATTTTGCTTGGTGAGTTCTTCCACCGTGGCTGCGAGTGCTTGAATTTGTAGGGACAACGCAGCGGGGTCTGGGATACAGCTGGACTCCATCTCCTTAGAATAGAACAGTACCCTTGAACCGAACGCTCAAGAATAATACGTTCCCCACAGACGGCGCCAAACTGATGATGCTAGGATCGTCAGTAGAGATGTTCGTCCAGAATGTGATCGTCAGCCTCCGCTCCAGACCCTGCAATATCCCAAAATACAAAGAATGTGGTCACCGGTGTGGCGCCAGCCACAATGCCTCCGATGCCAAAGTTAGGAAAGGCCCCCAAATCAAGGAAGAGGAGAATATCTTTAATAAGTGAAATTTCTAGTGAGTGTTTCTTGTACCTTTTCCGGATCCTGTTTAAGGTTATATATAGGTTGTTTCAGTACTCTTCTAGCCGTTGGTTCTGTCATAATGAGGGTGTAATTCCTTGAGTTTGTAACGCTCGTGCAGGGTATTAAGTTTGACAGATACTTCTTCAACGGTATTGATATTTATTGATCTTTTTGTAACGGCTGGTCGTGACAGGGGGATTGACGATTAACTTGTAGGTTCGGGCAATCCCACTCGTACTGTGCTGTCAGCGAGGTCGTTCTTGTTAATCGTCCACAAGCAAGGGATGGACGATTATATATATATTTTTTGGGTCTATCAAGCAGAACTACAGGGTCAATAAGAATGGTTGAGATAGCTTCTTATGCAAAGGTGGGTTGAATGAAAAGGTGCATGTCCCAAGATGTACTTAAATAAATTAATATAATCTTACATTTGGAATGTTCAGCTATTCAACGACTGATGTTCAAATTTGCTTTTCTTTTCATGCTCATAATGTTCACCCCCGGTGATGCAAAACACAGAACGTAGGCTGGTATATGCTGAGTTTATTTGAAATTTATAGCATTTTGGGTGTTTAGTGCAGTTGATGTAACAAATAAAATTTTGGTGTTAATGCAGTCAAAGAAATCAAAACGTAGGCTCAGACAACCTGGCATTGTCCCTGCAGCTTATGCCAAAGTGATGAAGAAGCTCAATTTTTGTGGTTAAAACATTAGGATTCCAAAGTAGGTGCTGCCAATTCCTGGAATTAAAGGGGGAAAGATTCACCTCCAGCCTTCTGTTTTTTCATGCTTTCCTCATACTGCTTGCATTTTAGTCCCTCAATCAAGCAGGTTGTAGAGCAGGATTTTTGTAGCTGGTTGTTTACAGCAATTGGTAAATTTAATTTAAGGCTATTGCTTAGCCAAATGATTCTTAATAAGTCTGATATTACTGTGGAAACTAATACCAACTCTTTGTGGGCTTACTATGGTTTTAGGCTATTGCTTAGCCGAATGATTCTTAATAAGTCTGATATTAATGTGGAAACTAATACCAACTCTTTGTGGGCTTACTGTGGTTTTAGCTGAAGCTGCTTTGGGTTTAATGGGATTCTTTCATTTGAACTTTTGGCAGTTACAAACAAAATCATAATAAATTGGATTATTAAATTTAATAATTATAGAATATATAGATTTAGAGTAATGCTACATGCATAAACTATTTTACAACATTTTTACAAATTGTTGATGTGTCTAATTTTTTTTTATTGGTTTTCATTTAAACTCACCATTAACATCATTTTTTCATTTACTAAAAACCACTCACCATATTAGTAATTGTAAATTTTTTTGTAAAAAAGTTTGTATTTATAGCATTACTCTATAGATCAATATACAAAGTTACAAAAAACAATCATAGTAAATTGGATTATTAAATTTAATATTTAGACGGACAATAAGAAAGAGAAAAAATAAATCATATTTTGTTAAACATTCTTGTGCATTATACTGGTTAACAATTGGTAAATATATAAAAATAAGGTCAAAATACAAAATTCACCCTCTATGTTTCACCATAATTCATTTCAATTGAGGCATCTCTATCAACTTCTGTTAAATGTTGCAGTTATTTGTCAAAATTTGTAATTTTTTTTTTTAATTTGTAGCTCTAATATGCTCCCCAAATTGTATGTTATTTGGATGTCAATGTTACTTACTATTTGATCTTTCAACTTTTGTTTTATAATAAGTTTAAAATTAAAACTTGAAATTTAACCATTCTATTATGAGATAATCATTGATCTTTTATTATCTTGATATTTTGCAAGCGTTAAAATTATAAGAAGATAATATAACCTTGAGTATATTATATCAAAATTATATTTGAATGCGATATTTGACAAACCAACTTTTAGATTACGTTTTCTTTTTATACATTTCATCCTTGCAAATTAGATAATTTGAGATGTCTAAGCATCTCATCTATAAGTATTTAAATTCTAATTTTTTGTATTAGAAAACTATGCATAAAAAATAAATTTATGCATGACATGGTAAATAACATACTATTCACATGAAATTTAGCATGGGCATTAAGAATATAGAAAATATGTAATTCAATAATGAGATTTTCAAAATACTAAATCCATAAAAAAAAAAGTATTAGGTGGTGTAATTAATATCACTTAAATTTATACCAAGTATAACTTGATCTTATCCTGTATATTGTTAGAAGTGTGTAGTTAAAAGTTTAAATTTACTATATATAACTGTCCTAAAAGTTTAAACTATTAAAAAATATATATTTTAATAGTTTAAACTTTTAAGACAGTTCTATATAGTAATGTAGTATCAGAGTAGAAGGTCCTGAGTTTTTTTTTTTTTTTTTTTTTGAGGGGGGCAGGAGGCCCTGAGTTCTTCCTCCACTCTACCTCCCATTTGAGCATTTTAGAATAAAATAAGTTCTAAATGTAGCATTTTATTCCAAGTAAAACTAACAACACAATATATATATATATATATATATGTGTGTGTGTGTGTGTGTGTGTGTGTGTGTGTGTTTGTTTAAGGACTCTATTTGAGATCAAAGCCCAAGGATGAAATGGACTAAGGCTCAAAAAGCCCAAAACAATGAATTTGTAGAGAGTGAGCTAGAAACTGAACTCCAATGAGTTGGACAACAATCACAGTAGGCTAAATTATACAATAAAGTAAGAATAAAATATTTTATGCAAGGAAAATCCTCCTCGGTAAAGTCTAAGGTAGGTAGTTCTTATATATTTCTCTTGGACTTAAGCACAATTACAGTTCTTGAGGTTACCGTCCTTTTCTCTAGATTTTCCAATGCCCCCTCTATAATGGGGTTTTTCTTCTTTATATTTTCCTTCTTTACTTCATCTCAGCCCTCCACATGTAGATCAAACTGTTGGTCTTGATCTTTGTCCCATTAACACCTTCCTAAAGTTTTTGTGGGTGGCTGTAAGGTTGAATGTTACTGTTCAGGTATCACCTCCACATTAATGCGGCCAGAGAGTTAGATGCAGAGCATTCAATGCGGTGGTAGCATCTTTCTCCTAGATATTTTCCAGCTTTCCTTTGTCTTATTCCCTTTTGATGCTTATCCTTACCAGTATGATCGTTTGGTGCGTTGTTCTTAGTGAAAGGTCGGACCTTTGACCTCTGCTCTGCTTAGCCGATGAGATATTTCTCCTCGGACTATAATCCTAACCCCTCATCACCAGACTTCTTCCATGGAATATTGACTTGTATACCCCCACTAGTGTTTACCTGTCCTCGGACGTTTTCATGTCCTTGGACACGACCACGACCCAATACCCATTTTCTGGACCCTTTGTCCCTACAATATATATATAAGAGTAAAATAAGTTCTAAATGTAGCAGTAGCATTTTATTTTAAGCAAAACTAATAACACAATAAATCTATATATATATTTAAAAGTTGAAGCATAACATTTATTATTGCTACTCTTTTTTTAAGCCATCTTATCCGCCATGTCATTGGCCGCATCATTATTTTTTTCATATTTATTTTTTACCTTTAATTTTGTTGACAATATTAAATATATAAATATATTAACTTTACAAATTAATATTAGATGGTTTTAACTTTACATATTCATATACTTTAATTTTGATGTTATAACTTAATAACAAATCAATGAAAAATCAAATCAAAAGTATCGTCTATACATATTTGTCTTGAGTGGTTTTAACTTTACATATAATTTTGCCCATTTATCTTCCTTTATTTTGGCTCTTCTTATTTTCATTCTCTTACTATAAATTTGCCATACTCTCCTATTATATGCATATTTTTCTTGCACAAAAAATGTTATTTCTTTCTCTCTCTCTCAATTTTGTTGTTTGATATTTTTGTTTTTCTTGAATCTCTACTTCAAATTGATGAATATTTGTGTTATTTAGAACTCTAATTTTGGTTGTTTATAACTAAAAAATGAAATCAATGAAGAATTAATGAAATATAATAACTTGGTATATTTATATGTAATATCAATTAAATAAAAATATATATGGTAAAGAAGAATAGTAACATACCTAGGAGTAGGATTGAGAGTAAATGTGAAATTAAGAAAAAAAAAGGAACTAATTTAAGTTTTTGCTTTTGAGGTGTATAATTGTTTAACTATACATGTGGTACTCTCTTGGAATTGGAAATCTATAGAGCATTTATCAAACTACTTGATCAAATAGAGAAAAAAAGTTAAGAAAACATAGAAGGGAGAAAGAGAGATAGAGAGAATGAGGAAAGAATCACAAATATAGATGTAGATTTGTTGGTTGTAACAGTGATGTAATTTTTGTTGATGAAGAGTAAAAGTGTAGGGAAAAACAACTTCATTCTGCTATTAATGACAAAGTAAGCTAGAGTCTTGAAAAGATTTTTTTTTTTTGTTTAATGAATGAGCGAAAATTTGAATTTTTTTTCATTCTTATAAAATTAAATATTTTAAGAGTAGTACTATTGACACACTTTCACAACAAAATTTAGGTGGCAAGTTGTTAAAAGTAGGTAAAAAAGTGATGTATTAGCAACAAAAAAAGGCAAAATTTAGCTACAAAATTGGTTGTAGTCTAAGGCTATAACCTTACTCAATAAAATAAATATTATCACATATTTTGAAAAAAAACAACTGTTTAATTGCATGTTCTTTACGCTCTTAATATACATGTCAAATTTTGTGTTAATTGAATATTATTTACCATATGATCTATAAGCTTATATTTTATGCATAATTTTAAATTACAAAACTTGCAATTTAAACAATTTATTGATGACATAGGTATTGATCTTTAATTTTTTTAGAAATTTTGTAAGCATAGAGGATATAAGAAGAAGATGTAATCCAATGGTGGATTTATCAAAATTCACCTCCAATAAATATATTGAGTAAGGTTGTGAGTCTTAAACTATAACCAATTTTATAGCTAAACTATCCATACAAAAAAAATTGTAAAAAAGTTATGCTAGTTTTGGGTGCAAATAAAAAAAACTAGTTACAACTTACTACTTAACCTTTATTATTATGAAAATATTGCGAAAGTAGCATTAAAATAATCATATTCAAGCTTAATTTAGTTTTTTTTTTTTTTTTTTTAGTTTCAAATTATAGCGTTCTCTCCTGTTAATAGCTCTATCATCAGACCAAGATACTACTCAGTTTTTAGTGTATGCTGGGATTGGACCCCAGATCTCTAATTTAACTATCAGAAACTTTACTGATTGAGCTAACTAGAACTCACTAAACTTAATTTAGTTGGATTTTAGTGTTATGATGTTCAAATTTTTATATTTTTATTTTAAGGGGTGAAAACAATTTTATTTTTGGCCTGGTGGCCTGCATGTAATGCGGCCCCTGGCTATTGCGAACGAGGTTCGTTAACAGAGAGCTGATATGGAAGAATTTCAATAATTGTAGGGCGAATGTGGTGAAAAGGCAAGTGGTGGAATGGCTGGTGTGCAAATTTGCTTTTCTTTTCATGTTCGTAATGTTCACCCCTGCCCCTGCCCCTGACCCGGTGATGCAAAACACACGGAACACCCAAAATACAGCTATATATATATTCAGAAGAAGTGAAGTTCTAACTTTTAAGCGAATAAAGGAGAAATAAGAAGTTTGGAAACACCGAAAGTAACCCCCATTTTTTAAAAAGTAAAAATACCTTTTTCAGCATGGGCAAAAAAAAAAAAAAAAAACAGTATGGATAGATAGTGTTAGTATTTTTGTGCGTCTTTCAATTCTGCCACTAGGCATTAAAAAAAAAAGAGAGCACAAAGACAAACATGATTGTGTCACGGATAGAATCTAATCACGAGGCCTCAACAATATTAGCTAAGGCACCATCAAAATAATGCTGAGCTGGGAGCCAAAGACAAAGAAAAAACCCACTTCTATCACCATATTTACATCCGGAGTGGAAAAGTGCTTATTTTATTTAGGCAATTTTATTCTAAATTGCTACAACTCATGTTGTGTAATAGATACAGTATAAACAAAGTTATGTAACCAAATTCTTACTTTTCGTTGAGATAGTTTATTTTTGTTATTATTTATGGGTCTCATTGTACTTTTTGATACTATTCATGGATCCTACTATACTATTACAGCTAACTTTTACAAATTTACAGCACTTTCGATAAAAAATTTTCAGTTTCATCAAAATAAACAAATCTCAAATAGACACTTAGGTACTGTTTGGATACGGATGAAAACCAAGTGTTTGCGTCTGCACCTGCGTTTTTTTTTTTTTTTTGAGAAGCACGTTTCATGCTTTTTCAGTGGGTCATGTGTACTGTTCACAGAATCCACAAGTTTCTTTTTTAGCAAAACTTTCATAAAAAATGGATCCCACGACATTTTTACACATTTAAAAATTATTTTATTATAGTGTTTTTAGTTTTCTGCAAAATAAGCGGTATCTAAGCAGACATTTAGTCTAAAAAAAACTATTAATTTCAGTGTCTCACCATAAATGACTACCAAAGGGCAAAGGGAGGTGGTCCACACTCAATCATTCACCCCCATCCATTATAGATTGAGCTACCAAAATTACTTCTTCTTTTTTTTTTTTTTTGAAATTCTTTTTTATGTATATACATAGAACCATTTTTTTCCTCCTTAAATAACACTTTATTATTTTTTATTTTATAGGATGTATACATAGAACCACTTATTACACCTTTAACCTTTTTGACAGTTTTCTTTTAAAAGTAAAAAAAAAGGGGGTACTTTTGCCTTTCTAGACAAACGAATCACAACCGTTTCTTGTAGCAAAAGTTATTTGAACAGTTTCAAAAAGTTCTAGTTTTGTGTGAATAAAACAAATCCCATCAAAAAAGAAAGTATGCCAATATAATATTTAGGCTCTGTTTTGTAACGTTGTTTTAGTATTATTGTTTAACTATTACAGAAATATTTTATAAAAAAAAAAGTATTATAAAAATATATGTGGGGTAGAAAAGGTGTTGTGAAAATATTTGTAAATGAAAAAATGTTGTAAAAATACGTGTTGTATTGTTTAAACAACATAACAAAATAAACCCTTAATCTCACAATATTTTGAGCAATTCTCCAGCTAAAAAGTATAATAATATAATAATTTCACCATATTTTCACTGCAACAAACTTGTTTTTATCTTTTAAGTAATGATGAATCTAAGTATTTGAATATGAGATAAAAGATATAATTTTTTGATAATTTTTATATTAAATATTCTTTTTTAAAGTTAGGTTATTTTAAAAAATAGATTTATTAAATTTATCTGAGTTGTAGTTTTTCTTCATGTTAAAAGGGAGGGTAACAAATTAGCTCATGCCCTCGCTAGACGAGCAATTTTATCTGCAGATTTTGATATGTGGTTAGAACTTAAAAGATCTACCACTAGATTTGGAAGCGGTATTTTCAAAATGATTTACTTTAATTAAATTTATTACATTCTTCTAAAACAAATTAAAAAAAAAAAAACTAAGATAAAAAATAAAATAGAAAACCTTTTATGAAACGGACACTAGCGGAAGTAATGACAAAAAAATAGTTTTAATTAAAATAGGGGAACATGTGGTAAGTTTTTATTGATGGAGTATAGAGTGGAACAAGAAAAATGGGACAAAGGATTTGAACTCCTCATAGAGTGGGCTTGAGCTAGTTGAATGTGATTGGTCCTTAAGCTCGATGTCTTGCCTTCACTAGCGAAAGTTTGTAGATTCTAGATGAATCATATTGGGTTTGGCAAACGATTAGAGTGACAATAACTATTGAGATTGAGAAAGTAAAAAGGAGAGAAAAAAAAATTGAAATTTGAAAAGCTTTTAGATTACTTAGTAACTGGTTTTGATGTGTGGGATCAGTTGCTCATAGGAGTTTGATTAACAACGATGATTATTGTACAATATGCAACTAATTTGAGTTAAGTTCTCCTAAATCATAAAAAAAAAATTGAAAAAAAAAAGTATGTTATTTTGTTCTCAGAATATTTACAAAAGAGAAATAATATGTCTACAACATTTTTACAACAAATTCTAAGTGGAAGGTTGTTACTGGTTGTTATTGTTGGGGTAAAAAAATAATCTTAGTGTTAGGTTCAAATTTGAATCAATAACAACTAACCACATGTGATTTGTTGTGAAAATGTTATAAAAATGTTATGGATGTAGCATCTCTTTTTACAAAAATGCAATAAAAAAAATGTGAACCGAAAATAGCTACGGTTTGTTCTAAAAAAAAAAGTTTTACACAATAAATTTCAGACAATTTTTTTTTTAAATAAAAATCTATTTCTTAAAACAACTTGACAAACAATCAATCTCTTGTGGAACCCATCATTTTTGTTCTTTAAAGTTTAAATCAAGAAAATTGTTTTATAAACTGAATACCAAACAATCTTTTATGTGTTTGAATTTTGATACAACTTTTCAAAAAGAAAAAAGATTTTTGAAAAATGCTTTTATCCATTTTCTCTGAAACAAAATAATTCAAAATAGGTTGTGATTATTTTTGAAATTTCGAGTCTATTTGATAATCTCATAATCGATAACTTCTTTTATAAAAACAAAATCCCTATTATCTTCTTTCGTCCCCTTCTTTTAATAAAAATATTTTATTTCATTTTTTATTTTAATTTATGTTCCATAAATTACAACTTACCATTTATTTATTTAAATTTATTTATAAATAATCAAAAGTTTATAATGGAAAAGAATCATTTCCCAATGTTATTGCCAAATATATTGGTTTACCTAATAAAAAGGGTAAATGGTTTTTCAAATAATGACAGCGGCCAGCGGGTCATGTGGCGTTGATATAGCGAGCTAATGATGGCATCCAGCTTTCAGCTTTCAATTTCATGCCGTGTGAAAAAAGTGGTTTAACCAAAACAGACAACTGAGAGAGAGAGAGACCAATGAGAAACAGAGAGAAAAAGAAAGGCTCCTCAGCAGCTTCTTTTTCTCTTTAACTGAAGAAATTGACCAAAAGAAAATCAACACTAATGACTAAACACACACACAAACCAGTAACCACGCACAGAAACAATCCCAACAGCCAAAAAAAACCCATCTTTTTTTATTTTTTTTAAATCTGCCATCCCAAGAAAGCAATCTTCACATGCACCCATTTCTCAAAGTGATCCCGACAAGTCAATCCTCAGCAACCAAAATCAATAGTTATACAAAACAAACAAATATAAAAAAGCCTAAAAAAATTTATAATAATAAAAAAAATCAATTATAAAATTATTAAGATATGACTCATGATTCCATTTTATGGGTAACTTAATAAGACATTAAAGAGTTTCATAAAATAAGAAATAATAACAAGGAAAGAGAAAGAGAGAAGTTATTTTCTCTCTTTTTAACAGAAGAAATTGACCAAAAGAAACTACAATGAGAGAGAGCACACACACAACACATACAACCCCAAAAAGCAAATCCCAAAAACCGAAAAAACACATTTTTTTTCCCACCATCCCAGAAATCACTCTCGCACATGCACCCATATCTAAAGGTGCTCCCAAGTCAACCCTCTCAGCAACCAAAATCAATTCTCCAAAAAAAAAAAGGAAAAAAAAAGAAAAGAAACACCAAAGAAATCAATAGTTTAAGTTTAACTAAACTAACAAACAAACAAACAAATACATATGACTAAAAATTGGAAAAAAAAAAAGTAATTATTATAAAATTAAGACTTTGGTCTATTTTATGGGTAACTAACAGATCAAAATCACATGATATGCCCACTTTCTTATTTTTATTAAAATATAGAAAAAGACACATTCATTCTTTCCTTTCTCTGTCTATCTTCTATTCCTTCTTTAGCTCTCTCACTTCTTCAACACACTTCTCTCTCTCTCTCTCTCTCTCTCGTTCTAAAAATTGTTCATTGTTGAATACATACACGCAACAATGGCAACACTTGCTGATATTGGGGTCTCAGCATTCATCAACATAGTCACTGCCTTTACTTTCCTTCTAGCCTTTGCTCTCCTTAGAATCCAGCCCATCAATGACAGAGTTTACTTTCCCAAGTGGTACATCAATGGAGAAAGAAGTAGCCCAAGGCGGCATAGGAACTTTGTGGCCAAATTTGTCAACCTCAATATCAAGACTTATCTTACCTTCTTGAACTGGATGCCACAGGCTATGAGGATGACTGAGACTGATATTATCAACCATGCTGGCCTTGACTCTGCTGTTTTCTTGAGAATTTACACTCTTGGGTACTCTCTATTTTCCTTGTTGTTTTTTGCTTTCTGGGTGTTTTTTTTTTTTTACTCGAGAAAGTGGAATTTTTTTGCTACAATCTTAAATGTTCTGTGCTATATATATGTTGGTCATGAATAATTAGTTTTTGTCACGTGAGATTCTTTTCTGGGTTACTTAATTTCCCTGTTATTTTTTTAAGTGTTATACATGTATATATGGTTATTGATGTTGTTGGTCAAATAAAATTCTTAACTTAATAAGTAAGAAAATAATTTTTGACTTATTTTCAAAGTTCTCTTTGAAGTTTTTGACCTCTTCGCTGTGTTGTTTACCCAAAACTTGACGTTCCAGTTTTCTTTTCTTTTCCTTTCTACGTATTTTGTTCAGCTTGTTGCTTTCTTATAAAGATTCTTTTGGAGAGAAAAAAAAAAAAAAAAAGTTTGGAGGGGTAATATGCAATTTTCACCTTCTTATCTTTGATTTTGAGCATTGTATTATGCTTACTTAGCATTTGATTTTCCTCAAGTTTCTTTTCCCCACTCGTTTTCTATGTACTATGCTTACTAGTATATATATATATATATTTTTGTTTAAAAAAAAAAAAAGTCATAAGGTTTGAGTTTAATAATCGGCCTCTTCAAAATTGGTGGTGAGGCTACCTACCAACCACCTCCCTCAAACCCTGCGAAGGTGGGAGCCTAATGCACTGAGAATGACCTTAATTTTACAAGACTAGCTGTAATTAATTGGCAATGGTTTGCTTCAGACCTTTGCTTTTGTAATTAGTTATAGGTCAATAAAATTGTGAACTCTCGGTGTTCCTCTGCATTTTTGGTTCCTTTAAGAATTTGCATTCTGGGGTTTCAACTTCACTAATTTTTCTTACTTTGTCCAAATTGTGTAGTTGTTGGTGTTGCTAAATGCTAGTAAAAATTTGACAATTAGGACTATTACAAATTATGGTATGCTCAAGATTGGGTTGGAATATAAGTTCATATGTGGATGTTGCTTTTATTTGAAAGGAAAATTCTTAGGCTTTGGAATAAGAAATTTTATATTATCCTTTTGCCTCTGTGTGTCTACTGTCTATGCCATTGTTTTTAAGCTGTTCACAGTTTGATACACTAGTACCCTGTTCTATAGCTGAGAAATAGCAGGAAAAATTATGAAAATTCAAAGAACCTGATGGGCCTTCACCCTATGCTAACATCGTACTCCCTCCGTCTCACTTTTTTTGTCTTGTTTGAAAAGTCAAACTTTTTTAAGAGAACATCATTTATTGTCTTGTCTATTTTTTAAAAATGTATAAGTTTCCAAAACTACCCTTAAAAAAATTTATCAAAAAGTTGAATTAGTAAATTAATAGGGGTATAATAAGAACATTAGTAAATTAATGACTTTTATTTTTAGAAATAGGACAATATTTTGGGATATCTCAAAATGGAATAGATGACAAAAAAAGTGGGACAGAGTGAGTATTAAGAGTTCTCGAATTCTTAATCCTGTAAGGTTCTAAATTTATATATCCTTCTTAGTAATTCAGTGTTCAATGGTTATGGGTATTGGTTAATTTCAAAGTATCCATTTTTTGACAGAAAAACTCTAATTACCCTTCTTTAGGATTGAGCTTTGCTACTTGAGCATGTCTGCATGTAGTTATTGCTAGTGTTAGGTTCTTGGGACTTTGGACTGGAAAAGAAACAGTGAAATTTCCAATTTCCTTGAAATTTTCCTCCTCCATCGTTATTAATTTTTACTATCCTCATTATATATTCAAAGTTTCAAAATTTTGGCACTAGGCATATCGTTAAAATGCTTTGATAATGCAACATTTCTGTAGGCAAATTATAGTGTTTGCATTTTAAATTTGGAGAAATTGCTGAGTCTTGTTTATGAACCAAACTAAATTGAATGTGATGTGTTTTGTTGTATTCAAGTGTCACTTGACTCTTAGACCAAAATTAAGCTCCTTTCTGACATCCAATCTTGGTCGGTATGAGGTTATGAGCATAACATCCACATCAAGGGTAAGACCTTTATGGTTGAGATGGAGTTCATCTGGTTCAGTTTTATGTTCTTTAAAGTTGCAACTGCTTTGAGTTATATCATCTGCTCAATTTTCACTCAGGAACATTGTTGGCAATTTTGTAACCATATTTTTTCTTTGCTATCTGACAGCTTAAAGATTTTTGTGCCAATGACAGTCCTGGCACTCCTTATCCTTATACCAGTCAATATATCCAGTGGAACATTATCTTTCCTTAAAAAAGAACTGGTTACGAGTGATATCGATAAGCTTTCAATATCAAATGTTCGTCCTGCATCTATAAGGTAACAAAGCATTATACTGATTTATTGAACATCTAGTTTGTTGTTTGTTTGTTAAATGCTTCACTGGGAGATATTGCATGGCAAATATGTTTAAAACACATTCTGGAATCTCCTCAGCGCACTAGATAGCTCATAGAAATACTGTATAATAATTAATAACAGGCATGAAAAAACTGAGAACCTTTGCTTTGTATTTGTTCACAATCTTATAAATGATTCTACCTCTAAATTAACAAAAAATAAAGGATGCAATAAATTCTGTCAATAAAGTGAACCTCCATGGTAGGCATGTGGCCATAAATTCCTTAAATGGTTCTTAGTAAAATTTCTATTGTAATACGAAGAAATCAATTTAAATATAAATCACCTTTTTAAAATTTTATTTTTATTTTTTTGAAAACTTAACATTGAGCAACTTTAGGTCTTTGAATTTTCAAATGTGATTTAAAGCAAGAGTAAGTACTGACTAGAGTTGTTACAATAGTGCAATGTTTGCTGAGGATTCGTTTGTTATGCTTGTATGGAGAGATATATGAATTTTTCTATTGGATTAAAATTTGTGCAAGAACATGGTCCTTTCCCTCCTATTGAGTCAAAAATCTGTAAAGACCAAAAATTATGATAGAGATATAGCTCCCAAAGTAGGGGTTTCATTCAAAGTGTGGAGGCTTTTTAGCATTGGAGCATTACAGCATTCTGTTTAGGAGAATCCTGATACTGTGAGATTGATCTAGTATGACGGGAGATGGTTCATGGTTCAATTATCTGGGATGAAACATATTGTGGAATGTATCTTTAATTGGTGTCTTTCAAGGATGACCAACATTTGCTTTTCTCTTCCTGTAATCCATAATGTAGGAGTTAAGAGCTATTCTGTAGGATGACTGATTGACTTCCCTTTTGGGAATTTAAAAAAAAGTGTGCATGATATGTCTAGAATTAAACATAACTCACTGTACTTTAGCGAAGAAGTAGTTACATATTAGCTAGGAGGTCACGCTAAACATTAGAGTTTTCTTAATCTTATATTATAGATTTTCCAACACTCAAAAAAGTGGTGCATCAATTTGTGACATGACAAGAATGTTGCAGAGGTCAGTAACTGCTGCTTCATGCATGATTTGTGCCTTCATTCCTTCAACAAAATCAGGGCTTTTGGCCAAAATTTTACAATTTAGATTACGCAATTTTTTGTGAATTAGATCTTCTGTCCCTCGCTAATAAATGGGGAGATGAGGCATGGTGATCACAAGAAGTAGTTTCGTCAAACAACCCCAGAAATGTCAGACAGTGATGGTGGCTTACAATTCCTCCTTTTTCTCTCTCTCTCTCATGTTCTTTAGCAGTGTAAATAGATGACAGAAACTTGTACATGTTGGACCAAAATTTTTACTTCCCATCTGTATCTTGTTTGGCTATATTCCTGCTACAGTACACGTTTCACGTAGCACAGCCTAATGATACAAACAATATAGGCAACAACACAAGTACATTTGGTTGGGGACCTTCTATCCTGAAAAACAAACAATGTTTTATGGGATTTAACACCTTCAGTTGACAAATCTTGACACAAGGACCACATTGACAGTGAATTTAAAATTGGGGGTATTAATTGTAAATTTTAATACGCAAGGGGCCAGAATGACAGTGACCAAAAAATTAAAGGGACTACAAAGTATTTTAGCTAAAAAAGAAAAAGAAAATTCCAATGTAATCCTATTGCGAAATCAAGTACACAAGAAAAAACAGAGTTATCCAAGAATTTAGGCATGACACTGAAAACAGAGGGTCAGTTAGCCCTACGTTTTTATGAGATAATGTCATCCTAGAAGTCTTCTAAGAATTGTAGAACTGTGGTGGACTGCTTCAAATCCAAGCTTCCCCCTTGTGCAAAAAGTGTCTTAATCATTTTATTCAGATAATTCATTTAGGATCCCTGCACTAGGATTGGAAAGCAATCAAATATTTTGTTCATTGACTTGAAGCAGTTCAAAGTACTAAGTTTAACACTGAGAACTTGTGTGTGATTAAAGTTTTCTTGAAATGCTAGTTTGCCTAGAATTGCGAATTTATAGGAGCACTACTATTTCTTGCTCTCTCTCTCTTCTCCTTTTAAATTTCTTCCAGCGTAAGCTTGTAACATTATAATTTGATAGTCTTGTTACATCCATGCACGCGCGCACACACACATGTTTGTATTTTTTTTTTTTCCTCTTTTAAGCTTATCTCCTTCTAGTTAATGCCAATTGTCTGAAAAAATTATAATATTTAAATCTCAGGTTTTTTTTCCACATTGGATTGCAATACTTGTTCACAATATGGACTTGTTACATGCTATACAAGGAATATGATAATGTTGCATTGATGAGGTTGCATTTCTTGGCTTCACAACACAGGCGTGTGGAGCAGTTCACGGTTAGTTGTACCAATAATTTCTCAAAAATAATCTGAGTAGAATTTTAAGCATTTTTTCAGTAAGAGAAAACAGCCATGTGATTGTTTGTCAATTTGCTTGTTGTATATCTGCTAAATAATGTGCAGTTTGATATGCAATCTGTTTTTCATAATTGATTATCTGGCATGTCTTATTACATTTCTTCATTATACATAACAGGCTTTGTGTATGAAACACTATATAATAAAATCTGTGTGGGAAACATTGCAGCAAGTGGCTCAACGTACTTTTTCCATGTGTTGCACTATAAGTAATTAAAATTATTAACAGAATTTGGTCCAAGTAAAAGTCTTTTTTCAAAGGTACAAGAAGTTTAAAAATACTACTTTGATCAACATTATATTACAATGAGTACATTTACAAGGGGGATCCCATACCTCTACCTTGGCCTCCCCCTTTGATCACAGTCCCCATGGCCACTAATACAATGAACTTGGCGCCTCTGTTGCCCTGATCTCCAGCGGTAGTAACTAAAGCAAATTGGTAAGTAGAATAAATAATGAAATCACTGCTAGAGTCGGATAATGAGACCTAACAAAGATGATTAGAAACCTCACTTAGAGAACAAAACTCTTTTCTTGCCAAGATTTGAGATTTGACAGGAACAAATGATGGAGGACGGCCAGACACAAACCAAGCAATGTGCATACACTTATCACTGCATTGCTTTTACATCTGCGAAGATGGGTTGACAGATTGTATCATGAGTTCCAATCTTGCAATTCCTCCACCGTTTTAGGAATAATACTTTCTTAATAGTAATAGAAAATAGAAGTAACATAAACTTCAACTAATAATTCTCCATTGACTTCTCCCATAACTGTTGAAATTCTAAAATTAGAAGAAAAGAGTCTACCAAACCAAATGCTTTGCAAACATCGCAAGACAACTGCATAAAAAACTTATTACTAATTTTATATATGCTGGTATTTTATAAATGTTATGATGTAATACTTATAATTGTAATATACCTATAATGGTAATAGTAGACAACAAACGTATAACTTAAAGATTTTACATGTTTGAACATGACTAACCCATCAAAATAACGCTGCGCATTGCGTGGGTTAGCAACTAGTTATATATATATATATATATATATATATAAAACCTATTCCACAAAAAACCTACGAATTTGGGCATCTTTTGTTCTCCAATCACTATATTTCTCATTAGTTGGTGTAGGGGGATCTGTCCCCAAACGAAATACTAAATTTTTTCTTACCCAGCAAAAACACTTTTTGCCCATTGAGTATGATTTTTGTTACTCAATTTAATGGAGTTCATTGAAAATTATTCAAGGAGAAAAAAAGAGGCTAGGATCAAAATCTTTCTTTGGCTCCATGACGTCGGCTAATTAAGAGATAATGCCCAATTAACCAACTGTGACAAACTCCATGATCAAAATTGGTTGTATGGGCTCTTGATATTGGACTTGAGTTTGTCGGTGGGAGGCAAGGACCTCCGTGACGATTGTTGATTGTGGTTGGCAGTGATTGAATGAGATTGATTGGTGGTCGGCAGTGGTTGAGTATTATTTTTGGGTGGGGTCGGTCATGGTCAATTATGGTTGCCAATGGTTGATTGTGGAGTCTGGGAAGTCAGTGATGGTTGATTGTATCTTTTAAGTTAAAAAGATATGGCTCTCCACTAAAGTTTAAATTAATGAGAGTAGTTTTGGGAACTTATATATTTTTAGTTAAAAAGACTATGCATTGTTGCCTAGGAAGCACGGGTGTGGATTTGGGTTCAAGTGCGGGTGCGGTGTGGCAACTCAGCAATTTTTGAAAAATTAGGGTGTGGGTGCGGTGGGATACGTTCATTAATAAATTATTAAATATATTTTTATTTATATTTTCTATATATTGCTAAGCATATTTTTTCATATAATGGTAAACATATACCAATTTAAGAGCAATAGTAGATAATAAAGTGACAAAATTTAGGGTTTTTTCTTTAAACTAGGATGTCCAAATGGTGTTTTGACAAAAAATTTTATGTTTTTTATTTTTTTAACCACTTATTTCAGCCCATATCGGACTGATTTGGGCCTTATTTCAGCCCGTTTCAGACCGTATCGGCCCCAATAGGAAAATGAAAAAAAAAAAAGGGTCACGGATGTGTGTGCAGCTGCCTCCACGGCCGCACGGCGTGTCCGTGCGTATTGGACTCGGGTGCACCAACCCAATTGGCGTACCCGTGCTTTCCAGATTGATGCCCCCTTAAAAAGTTTGGTTTTCTAAAAAAGATCAACAAAATGAGACAAAGGGAGAATTATTTATATATTAGGTATTAAGTACAAAATAACCAAACTATCCTTATAACATATACAATATTACTCGCAACAATAAGTATAGGATGGCTTATAAGTGTCTAAGCTATTGTACTCCCTTTGGGGTGGGCTTGGGAGTTTGCTTATGGTGCCTGGTTCTAGTTGTTCTTTATCGGGCCTTTTACCTTTCTTCTTTTTTTTGCATGGTGCACAATCTGATGGAACCCTGATGAAAGATACATGAGTAAAACATTAATGATGAGTCTTGTTAATTTTAATTATAAATATTATTAGAGCAATGTGTTCATCAAGTCTAAGAACCCTTTGGATTTGGATTGTATGATGAAATACATTTTGTTTTCTTAAATTTGTCTCTATAAGATTTTTAAATTCGTGAAAAATAATTTTATTTTTGCATTTATCTTTTGCAGGTAGTGGTAAGGAATGTGCCATATGTTCCTGGTCACTCAGTATCTGATACTATTGATCACTTCTTTCAAACTAATCATCCAAATGATTATCTCTGTCACCAGGTACTATATTTTCGTAAAAGAATATTAATGGGTAACATTCCATTTCCATTTAATAATTCTAATCCAACTGGGATAATTTATTGGACAAACAATATACTGATGTTTGTGTCCCTACTTTCCTTATAAATCTTTTGTTAGTGTACATTATTTCATGATGGCATGTCTATATTTATTCAGGCAGTCTACAATGCAAACAAGTATGCTAAACTCGTGAGAAAAAGAGAGAGGCTCCTAAATTGGCTTGACTATAACCAGCTGAAGTTTGAAAGGCACCCAGAAAAGAGGCCAACTAAAAAGGTAGTTTGTTCTTATATACTGAAATATAGCAAATGTGATTTGTTGAATGTATATCTACACATTTTTACAATTCACCAATTGATTATTGAGGCTTTAAATTTGATGGTTTGATTTTTACTTTTCAGACAGGATTTTTGGGGCTCTGGGGTGGAAGGGTTGATTCCATTGAGTACTACAAACAACATATTAAGCAGCTTGACAAAACAGTAAGTCATGACCTCTAACTCATCCTTAATCTATTCAAACTTTTGTGTTATTTCATGTTTCAACTCATAAAAAATCTTCCTTAGGATGAGTTTTGACTCAGCATAACTCATTTAGTCTTCTCTATTGCTTTGTGAATTGTTGAATTGCTTTAATCTAATATCTGCATCCTTTTGTGCTAGTTGACACTGGAGCGACAGAAAATTGTCAAAGACCCAAAAGCTATCCTGCCAGTTGCCTTTGTTTCATTTAATTCCCGTTGGGGGGCTGCTGTTTGTGCACAGACACAGCAAAGCAAAAATCCCACACTTTGGTTGACAAATTGGGCCCCAGAACCTCGTGATGTCTATTGGCGGAACTTGGCCATACCATTTGTTTCTTTAAGTATCCGTAAACTTGTAATATCACTGACAGTGTTTGCTTTGGTGTTCTTCTACATGATTCCCATTGCATTTGTGCAATCCCTTGCAAATCTGGAAGGTCTTGAAAGAGTAGCTCCTTTTCTCAGGCCTGTGATAGAACTGTAAGTAAACTCATCTAAATGTATAGTTTTTGAATAGTATGATTATATAAACTGTGAGTAACCTTATTTGGAATTAGATTTTGTGAATTTTATGATTATGTAAAATATATGAGTTGTGTTAGTTTGTTGCTTGATGTGGAGAAACCTCTCATGTTAAAGTTCTTTACTTTAATTACTTGAAACCTATGGCTGTCTATTTTGATCATTTGGCATTGACAATGTTCCTTTTTTCTTTAAAAAAGCATATGACTGGTGTCGTTTTGTACTTGGCTCACAAGGTTAGTTTTTGCTAATAGCATCAGAATGCATGGCCATTTTGTGCTAGCTTTGTCTTGTAGTGATTGTCTAATTTAAATTGCCACACAAAAACAAATTTTATCTATTTTAACACACCATTTTACAATACACCTTACATCACATCTTCTATTTTAACATTCAATACATTAAAATAATATAACTAACGCATTAAAATAATATAAGCAAACATTTTTCATTCATTCATCTCTCTCTCTCTCTCTCCCTCCTTTTGAACTGTCTCTCTTCCTCCCCTAATTCAATTCTTTCTTCTTCTCAAAACCCAAACACCACCGACCCAGCACCACTGACCCAGTAACCACCACTGACCAGCAACTGCCTACAACCCAGAAAAGCCAGTACCTACCCAGCAACCACCACCAACAACAACCACCCACAACCCAATCGCCCCAGCACCACTGCCCACAACCCACAATCTAGCACCACCTCCCTCTCTCCAATTGGCCCAACAACCACCATATCCCAAAACTGAAATGCCCAAACCCAAAAACCCATTGAAAAATTACCCAAACCCACCACCATGAGAGGCAAGATAGAGAGAGAATTTGGCTGAGAAAGCTAGCTAAAAGAGGGAGAAAGAGAAAGCAGTGTGTTTTGTTGGGGGATATTGGTTGAGAGAGCAATCCTTCGGTCAAGAGAGAGAGAAGAAGAAGAGGAAGAGGAAGAGGAGAGAATGAGAGGAGATTGAGAGAGATATTTTTTGTTATAGGAAGAGAGAGAGAGAGTTGAATAAAATAATGCCCAAAAATTATAGCACGAGTCCATACCATGCCATTTGTAGAACATCACTGTAGCACCATGATATTTCTTTTGGCATTTGGCACATCTCATGAAGCAAAAATTTTGGTGTTTGGTGTGCCAAATGCTAAAAAAATTTTAGCATTTGGCACACCTGATGCCAATGCAGAAGGTATATGAAAATTACTGATTCACCATGCCTTACACCAATTTGAAAACGTAAATATAATTTTCTTCTTACGTGTTGTAATGAGAACTGGATATGCCTATCCTGATTTCTAACGATTTTAATAAATCAGAATGGTCAAAATCCTATTTTAACATACTAATAATGGGTTATTTCCATGACTATACATAAATGGTTGATGAACTTTTTCATATCCATTTATTCTCCATGTGGCTTTACCTTATTCACCAATAGGGCTCATTTTTCTCTCTATGCAATGATAATATAATCTTTATATCTGCTATTTGAATCTCTCAATTTATGTTTCTTACATTGCTTCATTTATGCTTCCTTTATAACTAAATGTACTATCATTTTTTATTAATAATATGAATTTTCAAATTGCTATCAAGTTGGAAATTGATTCAATGATAAACCTTTAAAATATATACTTATGTTTGGAGTTGACTGATTGATCTGCTGGTGCTTTCTCACCATTATTTGTGAGACAGCATTTTTCTTATATCATGGTCACTGTAGTAGACTACTCTAATCTAGTAGTTGTTTATTCTAAAATTTATTTTTCTCTTACCATCCTTACCACTTTTCTGTCAATGTTGTGCAGAAAATTCATTAAGTCATTCCTTCAGGGCTTCCTTCCAGGTCTAGCCCTTAAAATCTTTCTATACATTCTTCCAACAGTTTTGTTGATCATGTCAAAAATTGAGGGACATATAGCACTGTCAACACTAGAACGGAGAGCATCAGCAAAGTACTATTACTTTATGTTAGTGAATGTATTCTTGGGAAGTATCGTGACTGGAACAGCATTTGAGCAATTGCATGCTTTCCTTCACCAATCTCCTACACAGTAATATTCCATATCTTATTACTTAAGCTTTTATTATTTACATGTTTGAGTACCATACTGATTGTAGGTTGACGGCTAGCATAAAATTTAATCATTTTATTATTATAATGACTATTATAATTGTTTATAGTATTGTATACATTTCAATAGCATATGCATTTTGTTTATTTATCCTGAGAGATGCCACACGGTTGTTCAAATGAGATGATATCTAATTGTCAGTTTCTGTTCTGCACTTCAGTTTTCCATACAAGGAGGTATCGTATTCTGGTGAACGCAGTTATGGGATTATAAATTTGCTTGGACTAATTGGAAATTTGTTGTTATTTCTGATGCACTATGTATTTCCCATTAGTGTTCCAGATTTTTTTTTCTTTGTTAAGAAATGAAATTTATGACATTTTGAATATTATATAGGTTTTGATTAAAATAATTGTTTATCTTCTTCCATTCTTTTAAGCTACAAGCCATTTTTATATTTAGGTCTTTCTGATAGAAAAGAAATGAAAAGACAAATTTTAAATGATAATAATTTTTTTTAAAAGTTTTTATTTTGTTTTGTTTTTGGAAAATGAAGGCTTTATAGGAAAATCATATCTGTGCATGCATATTTTGAAAAGCAGTGATTTCTCTTTTTGGTAGGAGGTCCACATTATGCTTTGGAAGTCAATGTTTGTCACTTATCTCCATAAAGGTCCATTAGGATCCATTTAGCCTTTCGATCCTAAACTAAAAAAGTAAAACAACAAAACAAAAAACAAAACTATAACATTGGTTTTGTATATCTGCAATACATTTTTGACAAAAGGGCAAGAGCTACAAATTTGCACCTCTATAACTTCATTACTTGTCATGGCAGTCATAAAAATTATCTAGCTGTATCATTGCAATTAGAAACATACCTAAATTATTGCTTGACATCCGCATATAATTTCTTATGCAAATAGTTCCATTATATTCCAATCTTAATAGTCATGCTTCCAATATCTGTCACCTAATTGTTCTATGGATTTTTGTTTTACATACAACAATAAAAAAAATTTATAATTTTTTCTGTAACTATAATTTATGCATCCAGCTTGATTAATTTTTGTTGAATCTCATTCTTTATAATAGGATTCCTAGAACCATTGGGGTCTCCATACCAATGAAAGCTACTTTCTTCATCACATATATAATGGTTGATGGGTGGGCTGGCATTGCTAGCGAGATTCTTCGATTGAAGCCATTGGTAATATTTCATCTAAAGAACATGTTTCTGGTGAAAACTGAAAGGGACAGAGTAAAGGCAATGAGCCCTGGGAGTGTTGATTTTCCAGAGACTCTCCCAAGTCTCCAATTGTACTTCCTGTTGGGGCTTGTGTATGCCGTAGTTACTCCAATCCTTCTTCCTTTCATACTAGTCTTCTTCGCCTTTGCGTACTTAGTTTACCGCCATCAGGTCAGTTTATTCACACAGCTTTATTTTTCTTTATAGAGGCATAGGGAATGATTAGAATTTAGGAATTACATTGCAGGATTTGTAAGAACAGTTAAGAAACATGTAATATTGAATATGGTGTTAGATGAAAGAATTTAATATAAAGAAAAGCACATGCAAGTCAAATTTGATAGTAGTTAAATATTTATTCACCGTACACAATATTGAAAAATGATACAAATTATTTATTTTACCTTAAGTTTAGCATATATCCTCATCAAAATTGGGTAGGTATTTGATTAGATATATTGATAACCAAAAATACTAATATTTGTAGGGCTTCTCCTTTTTATTTATTTTTTATTTTTTTGTGTTTTTTTCTTTTGGGGGTGGGGAGTGGTTAGGGTTGTTTTGGGTAGATATGAACTTGTTTCTATGATCATATATTTGAATTATATTTTTTTATGGATTGTTATTTTTCAAATTCTACTTGTAATGTTAGACCCTGTTTGATTTCACAGATAATCAATGTATACAATCAACAATATGAGAGTGTTGCTGCGTTCTGGCCACATGTCCACAGCCGCATAATAGCAAGCTTGTTGATATCCCAACTTCTTTTGCTGGGACTGCTTAGTACAAAAAAAGCTGCCAATTCCACTCCTTTGCTTGTTATTTTGCCCATATTGACATTGTCATTCCATAAATATTGCAAACATCGCTTTGAGCCTGCATTTAGGAAATACCCACTTGAGGTAAGCTCCAAACTATGCCAACATAATTCTTTTCTACTTATCCTTTAGTAATATATTCAATATAAATAGTTAATCTATTGAAATGATAAACTTTTGCAGATGAAATTGCATTAATAATACATATAATAAAATGAAAACTAGACAAAAAAAAAAAAAAAGGACATAATAATTAAGGAGTTTACAAAGACAATGACTTCGGATAGAATAGAATGGAGAAAAAGAATACGTGTAGCCAACCCTGACTAATTTTGTTGAGAATCCATAGCCAACCTCAAAAATTTGGGACTAAGGCTTTGTTGTTGTATAATAAAATGAAAATTAACTACCCTTTGTTCCTTAAATCCTTTGTTCCTTATTTAAGGTAGAATGCCTTCACTGTTAAATAAATTTTGATCCTTAAAACATTTTATTTCTTTTGTAAACCGGTTTCTCCAACTTTATACCTTTGACAGAGTTCATGTAAGTTTGACTGTTGCATCCAAACAGTTAAATTATTTTTTATCAAAGCAGCCTTAATGTATGAATTTTATGTTAAATAATGGGTGTTTCATGACTCAGTAAATCATGTTTGGATGAAACCCCTTTCTGGATGGATGCCTATTATGTAGGAGGGAAAGACCCACTAGCATTGTTCCTATTTTTGGATGAGGGAGATGGGGAGAGAGAAGAGAAGAGAAGAGACAGTGGCTGGAATATATTAATTTTCTAGTCTATTTTTGCCACCTTCTCTTCTCTCCCTCTATCTCCTTCCATTCCAAACATACTATGTTAGCATGTGCTAAAAATAGAACAGAGATAACTTGACTGCCCATATTAAATTTACTTGTCCCAAATATCCACAACAATTATGCCATATCTTTTTTGTGTTAGATGGAGATTTGCTATGGGTTCATTTTATTAATATAGATGAGACCAACTTTTATTATCAGCAATTCAGTGATAAAATAAAGGGCATTTGCGAGAGTTCAAGGAGACTAAAGTTTTGGATGGATAAGTTTGTGCTTCTTGATTATTCATGTGGTGGCTTTTGATTTTTTTTTTTTAGTTTGACTCAAAAGAGGCATGTCAGTTTTTATTAGGATGCTGATAAAATTATTTTTTCTTTGTTCGTTCATCAGGAAGCCATGGCAAAGGACATATTGGAACGGACTACAGAACCCAACCTGAACTTAAAAGCTTATTTAGCCGATGCTTATTTGCACCCAATTTTCCACTCATTTGAGGATGAAGAGGAGTTAGTCGAGGTGAGAGTCGACAAACATCAAACCCACGGAGTTGCTCCCTCAGCGGGCGAAATCAGCTCCCCCTCCCCACCCCATGATGTCCATCATTCTCCATCCCCACCTCATTATGTTAATTATCCATCCTCCCCACCCCAATATGTTTATCATCCCTCCTCTCCACCACGCTATGACTATCGTTATGAAGTTGAGCCTTGAACTAATAGTCCTAGCGTGCTTAAGAGAAACCCTTGCCAGTTCTTTTAGGCCATTTAGCATCTTATCACTGTGCATTGAGGTTGTCTATCTAATTGTAATTAATGTTTTCATCAATGTATTGTGGTTGGGTTATGGCATTTTCTTCTATTATAATTGAGGTTACACGTCTTTTATTGTCAGGATGTTAGAAATGAAAGCTTATAATCTTTGAAATTTCAGTCAAAACAAGATATTATAGTAAGAAATAAATAGATATATACCCTGGAATCAGATAAGACTGATCGATAGACTCTTTAGCCTTTCCTTTTCCATCTGATTTAATCGGTTTATATTCATTCGAGGATAATAAGATGTTTAGAAATTACTTCAATTCCAACCTCCCCCTATAATTTTGGTGGTTTCCTTTTCCCGTGATCTCTTGGAAATATAATTGAAAGCATCAAGCTTTTGGAACAAGTTCCTCAAGCATTTTATTTATTTATTTATTTTTCTAAGGGGATGTATGGCATGTCAGATCTTGACCAATTAGGAATAATAGTACCATATCATCATTATCATGTCAAATTTGAGTTCAATCCATGTTAAATTCGGGTTTAATTTGTTTGGGAGTTCATAATAAAATAGAATGGAATGGAATTAATGAGTAAATTATGAAGGAATGAAATGCAATTGAATATTTTTAAGTAGCGAAAGGAAATGAAAAGAATGTAATACTTTTTGCATGTTTTAAAATAAATGAGGGAAATGAATATAAGGTAAGTAACTATGTTTGGGACGTGGGAGTCAATAGAGAGAAATGAATGAAATCATTTTATAACAATAAATGGCTAAATATGTAGGGGTATTTTGGGAGTTTAGTGAAATTTCATTAAATTTAATTGGCGTAAATGCACTTTTAGTCCCTACATTTTGACCCAATTTCTATTTTAGTTCCTACATTTTATTTTTACCAATTTTAGTCCTTAAACCAATTAACGCATGACATTTAAGTCCTTATCGTCACCCAATTAACAGAAAATGCTGACGTGGCTAACGGCACAGTAAAAGAATAATTAAAAATTTTATTTTAACATTAAAAAATTGCCACGTCAGAATCTAAATTAAAAAAAAATTAATTTATTAATTTTAATTAAATTAAAAAAAAAAAAAAAATCAAACCCACAGATCAAAAGATTCAAAACACCACAATCCCAGATCACATCTCTGGGATTGTGATGATCGGCGTGGTGGAGGGTGTGGGTTTGTGGTGATCGGCGTGGTGGAGGTCTGAGTTTGTGTAAGAAGAAGATCGTCAAAAACGCAAATCAAAAACTAGATCAAGCCCACCTAACACAGATCAAAAACCACAATCCAAGCTTCATTTGCATTACAACAATGCAAACAAACCAAAGCCATCTTCGAATCCAAACACACCGGCCAAAGAAACCCCACACCCACAAGAACACCCGGTCGAAGTAATCACTTGGATATGAGACTACCCAGATCAGAAAGAAAAACCCAAGACAGATTTGCAGATGGAGACAAGTGGACTGAGGATCGACTTGGAATCTGCGAGGGAGTACTCAATTGGCCCGCCGTCGTGGAGCGGACTCGGGCCAGACAAATCGGACTCGGATTCGGGTTCAGCTCCAGTTGGTTCCTCTTGCTCCTTTGGAGGTAGTTGAGCTTTTCGATAACGGATTTGCACTCGTTAGTTAGCTTAGAGTGTTTACGCTACGAAGCGTTTTTGACAATCTTCTTCTTCTACATTCTTCTGAATTCATTTGTTTATATTATGTTTGGCGGTCTACGACTCATTTTTTGGGTTTATTTTGTGTTTGTTTCCTAAGAAAATATAGGTTTATGGGTTTGTTGGAGATTAGTTTGTTTACTGGGTTTATGGGTTTGATTTGTGAAAATCATGTGGATTAGTGATTTGCTAGAGAATTTGGTCTTGAATGGTTGTTTTTTGTTGTTGTTGTTGTTTATTTATTTATTTATTTAATTTTTGGGTTTGTGTTCTTAGATCTGGTTTGTGTTCTTGTTATTCTTGTTCAAGACACTCTTAGATTTCAATTAATGTGATTTTTTGTTTTTAATTTTTTTCATTTAATTAAAATTAATAAATTAATTTTTTTTAATTTAGATGCTGATGTGGCAATTTTTTAATGTCAAAATAATTTTTTTAATTATTATTTTATTGTGCCGTCAGCCACGTCAGCATTTTCTGTTAGTTGGGTGACGGTAAGGACTTAAACGTCACGCGTTAATTGGTTTAGGGACTAAAAGTGGTAAAAATAAAATGTAGGGACTAAAATAGAAATCGGGTCAAAATGTAGGGACTAAAAGTGCATTTACGCCAATTTAATTTCATTCCTTCCGATTCCTCCTACTTTTGGGAAGAAATGAAAATTTGAGTTTTTGAGGGAATAGAGAGGAATCAGTGTTTCTTCTATTCATTTCATTTTCTCAAACTTACATTTCCAAACAATAGAATGATTTTTTCATTCATTTAATTAAAACTCTCAAATAAGGGAGTAGAGTGAATAATCTAAAAATATTATTTTCATTTCATTCTATTCCCTCATTTCAAATGGAGTGTAAGTAGGCCAAGAAGTGACCTACGATCCCTTTTTTTTTTTCTACATAATAATAACAACAACAACAACAACAATAATAATAATAATAAAATTGTTTAATTGTTTCAATTTGGTAAAATTTGGTAAAATTTTTGTTAGAAAATTGGATTAAAATTGGACAAGATTTATTTTCATAAAAACTAGAAATGCACGTTCCCTCAAAACCAAGTTTAAAATGTTTATTTTCATATAAATGCACACTCCCTCGAAGCCTAGTTTTAATTTGGCATTTTTCATATAAATATTCCCATCAAAATCAGTTCTAAACAATAGTCCAGAATAAGTAGATATAAAATAATCCATTCAATTGTAAACTGTTTTTATTTATTTAATTTTTTTTATCTCAGTTTTACTTTATGTGATATGTCACTCTTAATTCTCTTTGCATTGTGGGTTCTAGTTAGCTCAACTGGTAAAATCTCTGATGGTTGTATAAAAGATCTGGGGTTCAATCCCTGCCTACACCAAAAACTGATTGGTGTCTTGGTCTGATAATAAAGAGCAATTATCAGGAGCGGACGCCATAGATTGAAACTCTTTCAAAAAAAAAAAAAAAATTCTCTTTGCATTATTTTTTGGCACGCGAAAAATATGACACCTAAAAGAAACATACATAACTTTTTGCTAACTTGAAATGCCGGTCTTCTTATCCTTTAAGGTGAAGCATCTTAATGTGAAATGCATTTGTTCCTTTCCCTTGGAGTTTTGAGGATAATTTATACTCTGTCCTGACCATTCACAATAAATAAAAAAGGGTTGTTTAGAATTTTCATTAACATTTTAAAAAATCTTCAATCACCTTTTTGTTATCCTAAGTTGGTACACCTCAAATCAAATGATGTTTGACCAGGAGGAGCACTTAGATTATAGATTAAAAACCAATATCAATTTATCTTCAAGCCAAGCCTCCTGCTTAGTTCAAATCTTTGCCAGACTCATCAGGATGGGGACACTCCTCAAAGAAACTACACAATTTTACAAATAAAAAACATAAAACTCCTATTAACAAATCCTTCAATTATATTGAATTAAGTAGTAGAATAGAATTGCATACAAAAGAAAAATCATACTCTCTTCACGCTATTGAATTTGGTTGGGCTGCCAATGATAATGAAACGCAGCCTATACCTTGATTCATATTTGAACCTTGGATAATATTAATTCTAGGGAGTGCTTCCTCAAGACTATAAGAGGAAAAACTGCACTCAAAGTTTTGAAATTTGTAATTTTCAAGAATCAGCAATAGCACACTATAGACTATACCTTTGGTTTGGGAGGTGGAGGTGGTGTCTCCGAGCTTGGTGGAGTATTCTCAATCTTAAGTTGTTGCTCGTCAATTCTCAAACTGTTCTTGGCTCGAAGCTTAATAATTTCTTGTCTAACAATTATGTTTTTCATGATGTTCCAATTGTGTCTAATTCAGATTATCATTTCATTTTCATCTGTCCATAAAACAAAACTAATTAGTGGAAAAAAAAATAACCATATAAAACATATCAAAATAAATTGCTCTTTTTTTTGGTGTATTTATTTGTCCTTACCCTAAAGATTAAAACATTGTAACACGTAAATTGCAATAAATAATAGTAATTGATTTTTTTTGAGTAAACAGTAATACTTATTAGAGCATACACGAAAATAGTAATATTAGTGTTTTAAATCGGGTTTATAATACATTACACACGAAATTTTCATTTTTTGAAACTTTAAAAAAGTAAGTATTTATTTTGCAATATTAACTTGGTCATATCATTTGACTAATAAGTGCAAGCCACTTGCTCTCACATAATAGTGTGTCTCACGATTAGATTATGTGTTCTATTTCATCAAAAAAAAAAAAAAAAAAAGATTGCATATTCTATGTGTTCTTAACATACACGCCAATTTTCATACTAATCAAATGTTATTTATCATTCAATCCATAAACTCATCATTTATGTTTTATTCTAAATTACAAAAATGTGAATTTAAACAATTGATTGATGGTATGACTATTGATCTTTGATCACTTTGAAATTTTGCAAGCA
The DNA here is from genome assembly GCA_019022515.1 of Quercus aquifolioides. NCBI lineage: Eukaryota > Viridiplantae > Streptophyta > Magnoliopsida > Fagales > Fagaceae > Quercus > Quercus aquifolioides. Next base: position 1,934,014 of record CM032336.1, on the reverse strand, counting down.
TAGAAAATGTACGAAGATAATATAATCAAACGGTGAATCTGTCAAAATTCGCATCCAATTAAAAAGTCTTAACTTTAAATCCTTGTTGAAAGCCTTTTAAGAATTATTTAAATCTTTTTTTTTTCCAATATAATGTGATCATACAAAATCTTAAGCACTTTAAGAATACTTCTCTTCGCAGAAATACATGTACAAGTATAATTTTACATTAGGAGTAATTACACTCATCTCCTTTGAGGTTTTGGGAAATGACACTCCACCACAAACTAGAAGGGAAAATACATTTTCTCCCATTTACATGCGTTTGATCAAACTCTATTAAATTGATTTTAAAAATGTTGATTACTAACTTGCCCTTTACTTAAGGGGATGTTTCTAAAATTATCCTCCCTTTTCAAAATTAAAATTCAATGATTTTAATTTTTTAATTAAAGAGTATTTAAAAATATTTAGTAATTAATATGACCTTTTCTTTTCTTTTCTTTTTTAGTTTTTCAATGGGTTTTGGAAAGATTTACCATTGCAAGTATTTAAGTGCTTGATAAAATTTGCATTATTATTCCGAATTGTTCAGTTATGTTTTTATTAATCATGGTTAAATTTTGATAAAAATAATTTTATAGAAATTTAAAATAATTTGTTACTAATATAAATAGAAAGTGAGAGGAGTGTTATTTTCTTCAAACCTCAAGAGAGAGTAGCATTTTTTTCCCTTCAGGTTTGGAGTGAAGTGTCATTCCTCCAAAACTCGAGGGGGGGGGGAGGGTGTAGTTACCCTTTTGCATTATTATAAAAGTTTTCACCTCAATACCAAGACTTAAACAAACCTCAAAACTACTACCTTTTGGCAGAACCTTAACTTAGTCTTTTTTAACTATAGTATTAGATTTAGAATTTATGGATAACATTTATTATTGTGGGGGTGGGGGTAAGGATTGGGGTTCAAATTTTTAGGATGGAATTTTACACACATACACTTAGATTAGGCTCAATAGTAGTTTCAGGAATTTTTTTTCAGGGTGACTGGAATTATACAAAATCTAATAAATAGAGTACTTCATTTATTGACAAAAAAGAAAAGAAAAAGAAACACACACACACAAATACATAAAATCTTACAATTTCCTTCTACAAATTTTCTTATTTTGAAATTGTTGTGTGATAATCTTATAATCAAAGCTGCAAGCTATGTCTCTTTCAAAATTTTAGTTAAATAAAAATTTTCTTGGGTTTTTTTCCTTTTTTTTAAGGGCCTAATATATTGTTAAGTAGACCAAAGTTTAAGGACAAAGTTTGGAAACAAATTTTGTTGTACCCTAAGGCTACAATTCTCATTAAACAAATTAACATGACTATTTATTTTGAAAATCTAGGTGTTGAATTGCGTATTTTTTATATTCTTAAAACACATCAAATTTCATGCCAATCAAATGTTATTTACTATTTGATCCATAAACTACTTATTCTTTATGTATAATTTTTTAAACTACAAAAACTCGAAATTTAAACGTTTGATTGATGACATAGTTATTGATTTATGATCTTCTTGAAATTTTGCTAGCATGGAGGATATAAGAAAAGAAATGTAATCCGATGATGGATTTTTCAAAATTCAAATCCAATCAAATAAATTATTGAATGAAGTTGTAACCTTAGTCTAAAATAAAATTTGTTGTCAAACTTTGTTCAAAGTGTAATTATGTTGGGCTTAAAATGGAGCCGCCAGTTATTAGGCTAGAGACGAATTCATATCTTAGATAATAAAAAAACAATAAGGTTGAGATGGAAAAATTATGTTGTGTCAATTGCAATCAATTATCCAAATCATTATTAATAGATACAAAATTTGACCATATGTCAAGCCATAGAAGCTCCAACCTTGATACAAGATAGAACCTTAACTTGGTTTTTGTAACTATTAGATTAAAGGATAAAGTTTAGCTACAAACTTGATTGTAGTCAATAGCTACAACTCCAGTTAATATATTTTTATTGGATGTGAATTTTGATATATCTACCATTGGATTACATTTTTTTATTATATCCCCGTGCTTGCAAAATTTATAGAAAATCAAAGACCAATAACTATATCATCAATCAAATGTTTAAATTTCAAGTTTTTGTAGTCTAAAATTATATAAATAATAAAAAAAACATTTATGAATCAAATAGTAAATAGCATTCGATTAATAAAAAAATTTGACATATGCCTTTCGAACATAAAGAACTTGCAATTCAATAGTTAGATGGACAAAGTCTGACAACAAATTTAGTTGTAACCAAATGCTACAACTCTGCTCAATATTTTTTTATTGAATGTGAATTTTGACAAATCCACTATTGAATAATATTTTATTATAATATCCTCCATGTTTGTAAAGTTTCTAGAAGATTAAAAATCAATAGCTATGTCATCAATCAATTATTTAAATTTTAAGTTTTTGTAGTTTAAAATTATGCATTTAAAAAATAAGTTGATAGATCGAATAGTAAATAAAATCTGATTGGCATAAAATTTTACTTGTGTATTAAAAACATTTAAAAAAAATGCAATCCAATGGTTATATTTAAAAATATGAATTCATGTTAATTTTTTAAGTGAGAGTTGTAGCCTTAGACCATAACCAAGTTTGTACCCAAACTTTGTCCTAGTTAGATTTTCAAAATATTTAGTCATATTAATTTTTTTAGTGGAAATTGTAGCCTTAGGCAATAACCAAGTTTGTAGCCAAAATTTTTCCTAGATTATTATTATTATTTTTTAATTTTTTGATAAAGCTCCTAGATTAAATTAGCTTAGATTTGTCATGGATTCTTAAAAAAAAAAGATTTGATTTATCATTTATGGCAATAACAAATACTTTTTATTTTCTCAAACCTTTTATTCCTAATCAATTATGTCAAGGAAGTGGAATACATATAAATTAGTGCAGTAATAAATTGTTTTTCACATTTATAGACCCTACCTTTTAGAACTAATTAAAAGACTTATTTTAAGAAAAATGTGAAAGGAAGTTTAACTGAAAAAAGGTATAAAAAAAATTAAATCAAAAAATGGTAAAAAGTTAATGGAGTATTTGATGAGATTAATAGTGGACAATTAATGGCATATTTATTTAGCAATTTTGGGATAACATTTATTATTAGCTCATAGCAAACAAACCAATAATAAAGTTGGGGTTCAAGTTTTAGAAGGAAGTTTCACATACATATACACTTTTTTTTGAGAAAGACATACATATACACTTAGATTAGACTAGAGTAGTTTCTCAAAAAAAAAAAAAGATTAGACTAGAGTAGAGTTTCTATCATGTATAAAAAAAACAAAGGTTGAGATGGAAAAATCATTTTGTGCCCATTGAAATCAATTATCCAAATCATTATCAATAAATACAAAATTTGACCACATGTCAAGTATGGAAACTCCAACCATGAGACATAAACTTAGGCTTTTGCAACTATATATAGTATTAGATTAGATATTCCTCAAAAAAAGATTAGATTAGATTAGATACTCTCTCAATGATCTAGTTTCCAATGTCTTTCATAAGAGTCTCCAGATCTATCGGCAAGTCAAGTTAATTTTGCCTATGTTATTTTTATGAGTCTTGACCTTATCTCCTCTCCTCTTGGACAAGCATGCACAACAAACATCCAACTGTGAAATTTAAGTTGAATGCGTTGTGAAAGTTATAAGCAACTAATTATAGTTTGTCATGTCAAAATTCAATGATATTCGGGAAGATAAGGTATCCTTCAGACTTGGCTATAGACCAAAAAAAAAAAAAGACACAACTTTTCAATTTGCTAACATGGTAGATTATTAGTGGCCGGTAAAAAAAGTGATATTAAAAGTAGGCTCAAATGAAAAGCAATAAAAGTTAATTTTGATCTTTTAACTTCTTGTCAAAGTTCCATGATATTTTGAAAGATACATGTACCCTTCAGATTGACAAGACTTTTCACATTTGCTAATATGACAAATTATTAATGATCAATAAAAAAAAAAAATGTTAATAGTATGTCCGGACCACAGTCCTAATAAAAGAAGTCTTAGTTTTGAATTTGATTGAAGCGGTTGCTCAATGCTATTTTTGAAAATTGCACTTCCCCAATTCTTAAAAAAAGTTGGAGCTATCTGTGAGTTGTAATAAACGATTGTTTGTCTCTGACTTCTTCTCCGCGCCACATATGAATGAACGTGTAACAAATATAGCCTATTTCTGGTTCACTCTTGTTAGTTTTAAACTGCCATGCCATATGATGGAGAATGAATGAGAGCCAAACCAAACTAAACTAGTGGAATTCAAAAAACAATGACTATCAAAAACCCAAAACCCCACCCACAATGGTACTCGCCAGAGACTGGAATCTACTCCAGCACGTTCCCCAGTAGATATGTCCCCTCAGATCCTTTTCTTGATGTTGTTTCCTTCATCTTCTCCCACAAACACAGAGGGGTCTCAGCTCTCATTGATTCCTCAACTGGGTCTTCCATTTCCTACCCAGAACTCTACCCCTTGGTCCAAGCCATGGCCTCTGGCCTCTACCACAGTATGGGTGTCAGACAAGGTGATGTGGTTTTGGTTTTGTTGCCGAATTCCATTTACTATCCTATTGTTTTCTTGGGTATTGCGTCTCTAGGTGCAATCGCTACAACCATGAATCCTCTCAGTAGTACACCAGAAATCAAGAAACGGATAACTGATTGTAATGCGTCCCTAGCTTTCACTGCATCTGAAAAAGTTGACACATTGCAAGCATTTGGTGTTCCTGCAATTGAGGTACCAGATAATGTGAATTTGGATAGGAAGAAAGCTAGTTTTTCAGCTTTCTATAAGCTCATTTCTGGTGATTTTGATTTGCCTCCTAAGCCGGTGATTAAGCAGCAGGACACTGTGGCTTTAATTTATTCCTCTGGGACTACTGGGGTGAGCAAAGGTGCTATGCTAACACATGGGAATTTTATAGCAATGGTTGAGCTTTTTATTCGTTTCGAGGCTTCACTGTACCCGCATGAACCGAGTGAGGATAATGTGCATTTAGCTGTTTTACCAATGTTTCATATATACGGGCTGGCAATATTTGTGTTAGGATTGTTCTCTGTGGGTTCTTCAATTGTTGTGGTGAAGAAATTTGATTTGAATGAGGTGATGAAGGCCATTGATAGATTTAAAGTCACACACTTTCCACTTGTCCCACCATTATTGACAGCTTTGACGAAGAAAGCAAAGGATTCTGGTGGAAGTAGTTTCAAGAGTTTGAAGCAGGTTTCCTGTGGGGCAGCTCCTCTGAGTAGTATAAAAGTCGTAGAGGACTTAAAGCAGGCATTGCCTCATGTTGATTTCATTCAGGTACGAAGTCCCAAGTTTGGTATCTCAGATGTTAAAATGTACCTAAGTATCTTAGATGAAGGTCTTAATCAAAATATAAAATTGCACTTATTTTTAATAGACATACAATCCAAATAGTGAAAATGTTGAATCCATACTTTTTCCTCTGATTCTTGGGAAACCTATTGTATCCACAAAACAATCTGATTTGCAGCAAGCAGTAAGGTTCACTACTAACTGTCAGTTAAATTCTGTGGTAATAATGAAATTAGTAATAGCATCATGACTGTCCCAATCATTTTGTTCTTTTATTATTTGGTGAATTGTAATGGCCTTTTTTTTATTTTTGGAAACATCCAGTTGTAAATTTTGTCTGGTTTTAGGGTTATGCAATGACTGAGTCAGCTGGAATAGGAGCCCGCGGCTTCAATACTGAAAAGATTCGAAATTATACTTCAATAGGACTATTGGCTCCAAATACGCAAGCTAAAGTTGTAGATTGGAATACCGGTTCCTCTGTGCCTCCTGGCAGTACTGGTGAGCTTTGGCTACGAGGACCTGGAATCATGAAAGGTAATAAGCTTCATCAGTTTCCTTAATTGTTTCTAGTCTTAAAATTATGTACAGTACTGTCAATGCTAATCTGTATTTTATAAATTGCTAAATCTATGTCACTCTCCTTTTTAAAAATTTTGTCATGCTGGTATAGCCCTTTTCAAAAAATGAAAATAGAAAAATTTTCATGTTGGACATCATTTTCCTATTTTTCAGCTTAATTTTGTTTAGTAATGTTAGATACCTCGAATTCTTATTATCCCCACGATCATGTCCATATATGTTGAAAGTGCCATTCACTCACCTCTATGACTATGAGCATTTAAATGTTAATTTGACCTATGAGCTCCGTTTGTCTGCTAATGGTCTTGGACTGAATGGCATCTCCTTCCGCATAAATAAAGGGTGGAGGTTGAGGTCATTGGTGCAATCTGTGCATAAGTGTGAGTTTTATTACTTATTATTATTTTTTTAAAAGAAGACTTCTATTTCTGTCAAAATCTTTTCTGTAAACTGGTATTTTATAGCTCCTTCCTTTCTGGTATCCATAGTTTTTGTTTCTTTGTCATTTTACTTGAATTATCATACACAACCATTGTTAAAATCATTCTCACGCATACCTGCTTAGCTTCTTATTTTAAGTACGTCTCATCATTCAGTTAACTTCTTGGGAGAGTTACTCATCTCCAAAATTCAACATTTTATAATCCTGATATACAAGAGATTATTTCTGCCCTCATATTTCCAGGATATTTGAATAATGTGGAGGCAACTATGGCAACAGTTGATAAAGATGGTTGGCTACATACTGGAGACATTGTTTCTATTGATCATGATGGATACATTTTTGTAAAAGAACGATTGAAAGAGATTATCAAATACAAGGGCTTTCAGGTAAGTTTAGATTCTGTGCCGTCTAATTTGCACCACCTACTCCTGTTCAGGTAAGTTTAGGAATCTGTTCTTTGTTTCATATGATGTTAAATTACAAAGTGGATGTTGTGTGCATAATTTTAACTTTGTTGGGGGAGGGGGTTTCGCTAGAGAAAGAGCTCAATATTAAAGAACAGTAATATCTATTCTTGCAACTAGTCAGCCCTTTTTGAAACATTTATGCATGAATTTTTCTTAAATAAGTGTATAACATGTCTCTTCTGCAGATTGCTCCTGCTGATTTAGAAGCTGTGTTGATCTCCCATCCTGAGATACTTGATGTTGCAGTCACAGCGTAAGTGTGAGCATTTGAATGTATATCAAAAGGCCTTTGAAATTTTGTCAAGATGAAAATATCCTCTCTTTAATAATAGCATTTGTAGTTAAATGTGAATTCAGAAGCATTTTTCTGTGGGTTTATAGAGGAGTTCACCCTAGATCAAGCACATGGTGGTGCAATAAAGGAGTGACTATATTCAAGTACAACTGTAACATTGTTTATATCTTATTTAAATGGGATGTGATTAGAGTCAAGCATACTACATTACTACTTTAAAAACTAATCTACACTAAATGAGTGACTATTTTATTTTCTGAAGATTAAGCCTGTGTGTACTATCAAACATGCTCATAAAGGCCATCTCTAATTTCAATTTCTGATGTTCATATATACTCTAATTGCTTGAAATTTTTATAATAATTTGTTATGAACTTACATATAAATATCATTCCTTTTTTTCCCCCAGTATCTTGGATGAAAAATCTGGGGAGATACCAGTGGCATTTGTAGTGAAGAAGCATGGAAGCAGACTTTCTGAGGCAGCTGTTATGAATTATGTCGCTGAACAGGTATTCCATATTGACTTTGTATTTTGTATTCATATATTAATAGCTTCAACACTTATTCTTTTGCTGTAATCCAAGCTGAGCATCAGCTGCTGGCTACTTGCTTTGCTGATGATGACCAGATCGTTATAGCTTTGAAAAAATGTCTTCTCGTGGCAGGTTGCACCATTCAAGAAAGTCAGGAAGGTGGTCTTTACAAACTCCATACCAAGATCTGCAGCAGGAAAGGTCCTTCGAAGGCAACTCAGGAGCAACATGGCTTCTAGACTCTGAGAACTCTTTCTCTGGCTGGCCATAATCTTAAATTGAACAAATTAAATGAATGGACCTTTATCTTTGTATTTTTTGCTAATTATAATTGTTTAAATAAATCCATGACCTTCCATAAAAAAAAAAAAAAAATAAAAAATCCATGACCACAATAGGACCATCATGGTTTTTGCCAAAAAATTTTAATTCAAAATTTTACTGGATTGGAGAATGTAGAGTTGTCTCAATAAATGATTTTGTTGGAGGTGCCTTCTGGTTCAAAAGCTCAATAGGACCATCTTGGTTCCACCGGATCAGGGTTTCTGTGATCCAATTAAATTTGTACTCAATTTGAGGCCAAGTTCAACTTGAATATAACATTTGGTTCAACATCGTATTCAGTTGCTAAGTTTAATGTTGAATAAAGTGTTATTGCCCATTATAACCATCTTTGTAGTTAATCTTCTTGATATTGTTGTTATGATTCAGACTTGGGTCCATTTGGAATTTGTTTATTTTACTAAAATTGAAAACTTTTTGCTGAAAGTACTGTAGATAAAAGTAAAAATTAACTGAAATAGTATAGTGAGACTATGAATAGTATCAAAAAGTGCAGTGGGACCCATGAATAGTAACAAAAATAATCTGAATAGTAAAATAAGTTGGCAAAAATAATCTTTGTCAAACCCACACTTCATTAATATTAATTTTAATGGATTGGGTTGGTTTGGGTTGGGTTCAAGTTATACACCTCATGTAACTTTTGTTCATGTTATACTAATTAATTTCATTCTAATGTGTTTTTGAACTAATCAATAGTTGTATTATATTCTATCCTTATTCCCTACTTGCTTGCGAAATTTCATCAGAGATCAATAACTACCTCATCTATAATATTTTTAAATTTCAAGTTTTTTGAACTATAAAAATCTTAAATTTCAAGTTTTTTTAACTATAAAAATTTTAAATTTCAAGTTTTTTGAACTTTAAGATTATACAAAAAAGAAAGCATGAATTTATGGATTAGATAGTAAGTAACATTACGTTGAAATGTAGCATGTATTTGGGAACTGTTGATCAGTTGGCTTTTGCTTATCTTATGTACTATTTGCAGGTCCTACATGAGTCTCGCAAAAGAAGTAGCTTATTTTAACATTTTGCTTATTGTTGCATATTGCTCAAAGGGCAATGTCCATTACATGCATGCATGTTGCACACATGTTATACACACACCACTTTTGCAGAGAAATTGTGACTTGGAAGTCACAATTTTAGTTCAAAAAAAAAAAGTGTGTAAGAGATATTTCTCTAACTCAAACTTTCTGTTTGCTTTTTAGCTTATTGCTCAAAACTTAGTCAAAGAACTAGCTTAGTCAATTAAAGTTTTATGTGGGTCCCGCTCAAACTTAGTCAAAAGACCAGTTGGCTTTGTATTGCTTTTTGCTCAAAAAAAAATAGAAAAATTACACTTAACCACCTTAAATTATATTTTAGATTATACTCTGCACTTTAAACTTTTTAGATACACATTTTACACACAAAACTATGACATTTTTTACACTTTGCACCCTAATGCCAAGCTTATTGGACGAAAATCTAAAATTTTAGAGTGCAAAGTATAATTGGGAGTATAGTTTAGGTTGGTAAAGTGTAATTTTTCCTTTGTTTTTAAGGGTTTGAGAAAATGAGCAATTGAGTCTTTTTACGTGGTGCTATACTTTTCTGTCCAAGTTAACAGCAAACTTGACGTCGGGTGCAAAGTATAACAAAATTATAGTTTAAGGTGCAAAGTGTAATTAGAAGAATAGTTTAGGGTGGTAAAATAATTTGCCTAAAAAGATTAGTTTTTATATGGATTCACTCAAAAAGAAGTTTACATTTTAATCTACCATTTGCAGGTCCCACAGTAAAGTAGTTCATGTTTTACTTATTCCAATCCTCCAACTTTTCTATAATACATTCAACAAAAAATTAATGAGCTTATTTTATTTAACTTTTAGCTTTTATGTACAGTACTTTCAGACTTTCAGCAAAAAGTTAAATAAGTTATTCCCAAACAAACACATAATCCAACATTAAGATTTTCAAAATATTAGTTTAATTAAAATTTTATTAAATGAGGTAATATTAATCAAGAATTACATGAGATGCACTGGCGGAGGTACATATAGCCTTGGGGGGGCCATGCCCCCCTTCCCCCAAACATTTGAAATCCTCTTATAGTGCTTGTATAAAAATAAATTGGGCCCCTATAAATTATAATGATTGACCCCTCCAAAAAATTTCACAGAACCTTCTTGTTGTCAATGGAAGAAAATTGATTTAGCATAGTTGGATAGGCCACCTAATACATGAGTCTAGACTACTCTTAACTCAATTTAAATCTATATATTACTAAAAGCTGAAGCGTAGCGTTTAATACTGCGGCTCTCACGTTGCGCCACATCAGCTGCCACGTCATTCTTTTTTCTTTTCTTTTCTTTTTTAAAATATAATTTTCCTACAATTTTAAAATAGTTTTTACAATTTTTAGCCCTATAAATACAGTCCACTACTTATTTATTTACTTCCACTATCACCTTATAATAAATCCAGCCCACTACTTATTTATTTATTTCCACTATCATCCTATAATAAATCTGTATAATTAATCTAGCCCACCTCTTATTTATTTAGTTTCACTATCAAACCCAACCCAAAGCCTTTTCAATTCAACTTTAGGATTTTGTGTGAGCCTTTTCAGCTTAAAAATAAATAAATAAATAAAATAAAAATAACAACAACAACAACGTTGAAGCCTTTTAAGCTTTAAGGTTTTTTTTTTTTTTTTTTTTTTCAATTTTCCTATAATTGTTTTTAACATTTATTTTTTTAATATTTACATTTCTCCAACCTTTCTCTCTTCCTTACCATTTCATATCCCTACTACTTCTTCAATCTTTCTCCCCCCTTACCTTTTCATCTCCCCACTATCCTCTACATTAATATCATTCTTCCCATTTCCCTTCATCTTCCTTTATTTTTGTCTCTTCTTATTCACACCTTCTTACTATAAATTTGTCACCATCTCTTCTATTCTATGCATAGTTTTCCCTCAAAAAAAAAAAAGGTTCCCTCTCTCTCTCTCCCTCTCTAAATTTTTTGGTGGATTTTTTTTATTTTTCTTACATCTCTACTTTAGGTTGATAATATTTTATATTCTTTAAAACTCTATTTTGGGTTAATGTGATTTAGTTTTGTTTTTTAAATTGTGATTTAGTTTTGTTTTTTAAATTGTTGTTGTTGTTGTTTTTTTTTTTTTTTTTTTTTTCAATTCTCTTTGATTGTTAAATGTTATCATATTGCGTTCTAAAAAATTAAATATAACATATAAAAATATAATATTATTCTATTACATAGCATGATTTGGATAATTTGGTATTTATTCTGTTACATAGCATGATTTTTTATAGTGTTTAATTTATTTGTTAAACTATGAGACTTTACTAATTTTTGTTTATTTTCTAATCCTTTGTGGTGGACAAAGTACTCTTAATAGTTGTATTAGAAGTACTCTATAATGCCATTTATTTAAAGAAAAGCAAAGGTTAGTCAAACGAAAATAATCGGATAGGTGACAAATTTTAACTTTTGCAATTTTATTTTAATTATTATTATTTTATAACAATGCATGTATAGAAATTTAATTCTTAGATTTTGCTAATAATTGTTTATTTGATAATATGTTTTGGGCGGCCAAAATTATAATTTCTACAAAGAAAATAACCTTAATAGATTATCAAAAACAAAATTTTATCCTAATATTGGTTCAATTAATCATTGTTAAGTTTTATTAATTTTTTTTAGTTTACGTTTTTTTGGTGTTTTGAATTGTTCCTATATTACATTTATGATTGTTCCTATAATAAATAAAAATATAATTACGAAATACATTACTCATTATTAGATTAGTTTAAATTGTAAATTTTTTTTAATAAAACCACCATAAAAATAATTATCACGCGCAACGCGCGGGTTCGCGGCTAGTTATAATAAAAGAGAAAGTAACCAAGTGGTCCACCTAGTTGCAGAACATGCCAAGAACCTGGAGTTTCCAAACTATTAAATAGAAGATAGTCTCTGGTTTTAGAATTCCAATTAGCTATGAATATTCATCATCTTCACAGTTCATGCTTTTTTTTTTACTGTTGTTTTGCTTAGTTTTCTCTTTACTCTAATTTTGGATAATGACTTTCCTTTAAAAAAAAATGTCATAGAGATCACTTCATTGTTAGTTTTTATGTTATTTCCCTTTAAAATATAACAATGACTGCATTTAGTCATTTACAATTCCAATATTTAGTTAGTTTCTCAAGTGGACTCCACACAAACAATACACACACTTTTACCAAAATCCTATAAATCCCTAATCTCCAAGTGTCTTTCTTTTTATTTTTTTTTAAGAATAGAAAAAGGACGTTGTTCCTATTGTTTTCAATTTTTAAATGCAATGCGCGTTGCTCGAATTGGTGTGTTTTTCTTTTCATCCTTAGCCTTCAAATTAATTTATTCAAGTCCAATCATCATCATTTTTTCACAAAATTTGATCCTTTTCTCATATTTCCAATTTTTTTTTCCTCATATGTTTTTCTCTCATTATCATCATCTCATTTTATTTTTTTTAGTTGATTTTTTGTTTCCCTTTTGATTCCAGGTGCCTTATAAATTGTACCAACATTGATATGTTTCTACAAAATAATTTAGGTTTGTGCTAGAGATAAGAAACATTCTTAAGTCTTAACCCCCGCCCAATTTGAAAAAGGGAAAAATTGTTTAGAATTTCACTATGAAAATGATAATGAATGAAATTTATTTTATGAATGGTCATCATCAAGCACAATTCTAATAGGAGATGCTAAGGCTTTTAAAAAAAAAAAAAAAAAAAACTTTTATATGTTTATAGCAAATTGAACAATTTTTTAATCTTATTTGAGTTTTAAAATGTTAAATTTGACTATTTTATATAGAATATAATTACTAAAATAATTATGAGTTATGACTAGCATATAAATATATAACTTGGCCCCCCCAAGTGAAAAATCTTGGCTACGCCCCTGACGAGGTGTAACATGATCCTAAATAATTAGTTATCATAAACTTGATGACTTTCATGTTATGTTGTTTGCTTTGTGGGTTCAAAACCAAACGGGTAAGTGTGTGTGTCTATATATATATATATATATATATATATATGTATATATCAAACTTGATGGCTTTTTATGTAACGCTGTTTGCTTTGTTTAATTGTAAACTTGCTGCCTTCTGGTGTACATAATTGAACATAGTTTATGCTGAAGAAAGCACAGCTGAGCAGTAGGATTCATAGGTGAGGGATGCCCAAAGGGTAAAGTAATTGAGATTGTTTCCTTGGTCAACCTATCATGGATTGTCTTGCTCGTTTGGCCACAAAGCATTATCCATGAAACTATGCCTAACCACAAGGTGTTTGTACTATTTGGGGCTATTATTTGAAGCTAATGTGTCCATGGTGTTTACAGTTGATTTGTATTTGGAAATGACTGTTAGAGGCGAATTAATTACTATAAATAACCATCTGCAAAGTTTGTTCAGCGGCTTAGAAAATAGCATGTAGAAACTGTCGGATATCCTGGCAAATGTGTGCTATGTGGTAAATAAGGCTAGACTAGGCATGGGATCTTAGTTACAACTTAAGAGTATTATTAAGGGAAGAAGAGGTCTCAGAATTTGCCTTGTATTGATTGCATTCTTTCATGTCTTATTCAGAAGTGACTTCTAAAAGTTGATTACTACTATATATTTCTATGAATAAGCATGCATCCCTATATACCCCTAATCTTGGAATTATGCAATTGGTTGTGCTAATTTTTACAACTATCTTATATATTATATAGTAGATTGTGGAGTTACTTGTTCAAGGATGGAGCCAAAACTTTGAGTTAGGGGGGCGGTTTTATTGTTGGCTGTGTGCGGCGGTTTTAACCTCTGACGCTGCTACACACGAGGGTTACATGGTTCAGTCTAACGGCCTACATCCATGGAGAAAACCCTAAAGGACTACATCAATAATATATTAGAGTGTAGTACAAATTTTTGTATTACAATAAACCATAACATGTGTAAATATAGTAGGCTAAACTCTAGACTAGAAGGATTGAGCTTTGAGCCTATTACATTGGGCTAACAAATCTCTAACAAGAACAAAATTATTTTTGTTTAGAATTTTTTTAAATGTAGGGTTGTTTATTTTTGATAAAATTGGTTGATTGGGCTAATTTTTTTTTTTTTTTTAGGCTTGTATATTTTGTTTTAGATTTTAGATTTACAAATATTTTTTATGGTCACTAAAAACTCTTACAAGAAGATGAAGTCCCTTTTCTATGTACGCATCCACTCCAAGCAGATGTTTTTAAATTAGGAATTAACTTTGAAATAGACCTATCTTTTCACTTTAAACTCACGAGTTAAGGGGTTTCTTTGGCACTAAAAACTTTAGGAGGTGTTAGGTAGGGGTGTTTAAACAACAGTTTTCAGTGTTTAAACACCCCTACACGTATTTTCACAACGTTTTTTAACCCATACATATTTCCACAACACTTAAATAACGATACTAGAAATCTCTAACCAAACAGACCCTTAAACAAGCCTTATTACAGTGTCATCTCATTGTTTGTTGTTGACGTTTGGTTTGGGAGAATTCTCCCCATTTAGATTCTAGAGAATGTGACGTTTGGCAATCTCGATACTTGGGAATATAAATATTTTTATGTTTGGATTGATTAAAAATCTAATAAGAATCATGAGAATATGAGATGCCTATACTTGATTTATTTCTAGGAATCTTGTTAGAATTCTTAATTTTCCCAAAATATCCTTTGATTCATATCAAGTCTTTTTTTTTTTCACTCCAAATAAATTATAAGAAACAAAAATATAAACTATAAATCATGAAAAAATCAATAACATTTTCTAAATGACATGTATAATACAAAAATAATTATTTGAATTGTCAATTTATAATTATTACTATATTTTAATTTTATTTCTATTAGTCAAAGGGTAAAGAGAAATGGGTAAAATTGTCAATTTATTTAAACAAATGTAACTTTTTTCAAGCATGGGAATATAAATACCTACATTTTAAAAGAGAAATTTGAATTTTTACAAAAAGGGGATTGACCGATTGAGTGGGAATCTAGATTCTCAAACATCTGATTCTCTTATGTGATTTGCAACCAAAATTTCAACATTTCTATGAATCTTAAAAGATTACCCCATACTAAAGGCTTAGGAGTCCAATACTCATAATTAAGATTACTAACGGAATTGTTCTTTATTCAAGTTTCAAGAACATACTATAGGCCTAGATACTGATCCCTAGGGATTGAGATCAAATGAAATCCCTAGATACTGATCCTAATCCCACACTATGGTATCTCACTTTTGTTCTACAGTAGAATTACCTTAGGTTATGGGGCATCTTGGTAGTTAGGAAACATGATTTATCATTGTGCTTGATTAAAATGAAGATTCTCAATGGTATCTTCTTCTGTTTGAACTTTTAAGGATTTTGTTTTATGAAATTTTCCTTTTTGGGTTTAGCCTCTATTTGGATTGCGTTTTGAAGTCTGCATTTGTGTGTTTGTTGAAAAAATTGGGTCCCACGCGGCGCTATTCATGGACCCAAAAAAATCATCCAAAAACAAATTTCAATATAAATTTGAGTCCCACAGCACTATTCACATATTTAAAAATTATTTTGCTACAATATTTTCAGTTATCAGCAAATAAGCGGTATCCAAACACACCCTTAATGGTTAGACCATATAATAGATGTCCCCGATCCAATGATGCTAAAAAGGCTAGTAGCCACTTTTCATCTCCTATAAAAATTTAAAATTTAAAAAAAAAAAAAAAAGTTTTTGGTTTTACTCCTTTTGCCACAATTTTGGGCTAGTGAGTAGTGACTTTGAGGAGAAAAAATAGTTAATATATACGAAGTGATTGTCCACTACTGACACTACTTTTAATTGTAGAAACACTATACTTTTTCTTTTTTAAAAAACAAATTTATAAGTACGATGAAATTTCAATTTATGATGTCCGTTCCATGGTGATTATTATTATTTTTATTAATGGAGATTTCTCAGTAAACTTCGAGAGAGTTATTGACCCGCTAGTTAGGTTACACACATAAGTGAAGTTCCACATTGAATAATGATGAGAAGAATGAGTTGTTAATATAATATAATTGAGCACATACTCATTGAGTTTAGATTTTTTTGGATTAAAGTGTGTCTTTATATATTATATTAATTATTCAAGGAAGGTCCATGTTTATCTCCCAACACAACTCACTATAAAAATAAATATATGTGAGGAAGAATATATGTGATGAAGAGATGAAGAAATTGACTTAACATAAGCTTGAAAAGATATCTCCTTAACTAAAGATTTGCATCAGCTTTATAAGGAAACCCACCCCTTGACAAGTAGTAGTCATTCTTGGCAAAGTAGTAGTGTTAACAATTTTGCATTGCGACCAAACTTTACATTTGCACCACTCACCAGTTGCCAGTCATCATCTCTCCAATGCGTATCAGAGGAAAAGAAGAAAAAGAGTGCACGCGAATAACTTTATTATTATTATTATTATTATTATTATAGTTCCTTGTTTTTAAACAAAAGGACTGAAGAAAAGAAATGACCCAGCAATTTCCTGGGTTACATCCAAAATGACCATATATTTCTCAACAAATACCTTCAACTTTATTGCTTCTACGTTAAAGAAATCAGAGGTCAAAATTAATACTTTTTTGTCCTTTATTACTTTTTTAATTGTTATCATCGTAGTTTTATGGCGAAAAGCACATTTTAGTCCCTACATTTTTAGGCGATTTCTATTTTAGTCCCTAAATTTTATTTTTACCGCTTTTAGTCCCTATCCTGAAAAACGGTTTCCATTTTAGTCCCTGCCGTTACATCATAAACAGATATTGCTGACGTGGCAAACGGCATAATTAAAAAATATTAAAAATATTTTATTTTATTTTAAAATAAAATAAAATTTTAGTTATTAATAATTTTAAAATAAAAATATTAAAAATTTTAATTAAAAATATTTGTTCTTCATGTTCTTCTCCCTCAAGAACATAATTGCCCAGAAATTTAAAATTTTCTTTTCTTTTATTTCATTTTCTTAGCATCCAAACAAGCAAAAACATATACAAATCTATGCTCAAACTCAGATTAACTGAACGAAAGTTACTCAATCCTAACCAACCAAGACAGCCAAATTATCCACACTTTAAATACGATACAATAAACCCCTCAAACCAGAAAAGAAAGAAAGAAAAACACGTTCGCTTTTCTTAGAGGCAAAAGCGCAAACACATTAAATACAGAATCTTTGTTGGCCATCTCTCATCGTATGGCTTCCACTACTTCGTCTAATCTCAATCTGGGTCTTCGTTGTGGAGCGAATCGTGATGGTTTTTCGAATCGATTGGGTCAAGGGCCGTGTTCTTTGGCGATCGAGAGCAACGACGCCGTATGGAGAGGAATTAGACGAAGAGGAAGAATTTCGATGTCGATGACGACGGCGATGGAGGCGAAGACTGGTTCAAAGAAAGTGGAAACGATAAACAGCAGCGAAAAAGGGAAACTGGGTCATGAAAAGCTGGACGAATGGATGACAAGGTCGGTGGTGGAGATCGTGAGGAACCTAAGGTCGGCACCGCTAATGGTACAAGTTCACGCAGAGAATAATAGTAGTAAGATGTGGTTGGAGACGGAGAAGGCGGAGGAGGAGAAGTGGGGAATGGTGAAGAGAAAGTGGGAGAAAGGAGCGGTACTAAATCAAGCTAAAATTATTAATAACTAAAATTTTATTTTATTTTAAAATAAAATATAATATTTTTAATATTTTTTAATTCTGCCGTTTACCACGTCAGCAATATCTGTTTATGATGTAACGGCAGGGACTAAAATGGAAACCGTTTTTCAGGATAAGGACTAAAAGCGGTAAAAATAAAATTTAGGGACTAAAATAGAAATCGCCTAAAAATGTAGGGACTAAAATGTGCTTTTCGCCTAGTTTTATTTATGCACTACAATTTTTTTTAACTAACTTCTTTAAAATTTATAATTTCTATGAATGTGGTTGTTTTTGTTTTGTATGTCAATTAGAAGCCATTAAATTACCAAAATGATGTAAGTTTTTAATTAAGGATTCAGTATTTATTTGGACAAGTGGTGGGGTTAATTAAAGTTTCTTTAGTTGGCAGACTGGCAAGTTGCATTAAATATACTAAAAGTACATAATACCCCTATTTTTCATGAAATCAAGAAGAAAGAGCGACAAATGCTCATGTATCTCATAAAAGCATTTAAAAATGACCGCAACAAATTGTATTAAATGTTTCCTTATTGAATGTCCAAAAACAACCATTAATTGAATCCTATTTGGTTTATTATATAAAAATTAAAAAAAAATTCTAAATACAATTGTAAAACAATAATTAATGAAATAAAACTGTCTCCATACTAAATTACTAATATTATAAGTTGACAATGAACTAAAAGTTTAAAGGTTTAAAAAAAAAAAGTAATGTCATGTGCATACTATTTTTTAATAACATTTTCCATAATGATGGACAAGATTTGTTTTAATTTGAGGAAATCACTTTCATTTGGATTTATTATTCATATCATTTTTATTATGAAAAAGTGTGTAAACATAGTTTTTATGCCATAATTATTACTACAACCTTAACATGTACAAGTGATGAAAAACAAATTATGGGTTCATGTGAAAATAATGGTTCACTAATCACAATCTTACCTATAATCAAGTTGTAGGTATATTTCTTAGCTCCCAAATTTTAACCGATAGAGATATTTCTTTATGTGTGAGAGTATTAACTAGGCCTCAAATATTAACCAATATATAAAAAGAAAATCTTTTATCAAAGAAAAACAAATACAAATCTTTTCATTGAATGTAGAACTCATTAATTTACCACACATAAAAGCTGAAAAATCACTCTCTTTCAACAAAACAAAACTAAATGTAAGACAAAAAAAAATTCAATCTCAACCCTCAAAATTTTTTTTTTGTATGGATTGCTAAAAAAAATTAAATCCAAAGAATAATCTTTATATATGTAAGGACCAGATTTGAATTCCTATCCCACTACGTGAATGGATTTAGGCACAAAAAGCCCAAAACAATGAATTTATAGAGAATGTATTAGAAAACTGGGCTTCAATTAATCAAACAAACACTAAAATGGGCTCAAATGATAGAAAAATGAAAAGACGAAGAGTTGTACTAAAGAAAAATAGTCCTCGGCAGAAGATTCGAGGATGTTTGCTCTTATATTTTTCTCTCAAATTCAGTTACAAGTTTAATTCTAGGAAGCTACAGTGTTTTTCTCTTTTTTTCGATCCCCTAATCTTGTTGCCCCCTTCTCCATTTATACACCCTTCCTCCTCATTTCTACCTTCCATGTGCATGCTAGATAGTTAGTGTGGATACTTGTCCCATCATCCCCTTCCATTAGACTTCATGTAATAGTTGTAAGGCTGTAATCTACTGTTCAGGTATCATCTCCACATTAATGCGGACAGGGTGTTAGCTGTAGTGCATTTAAGGCGGAGGTAGCAGCTTTCCGCCTTAGATATTTCAGGGCATTTCCCTATTCACCACTCTTTCAATGCTTATCAACACCGACGAGACTTCTTGGAACTTCATCCCAAGTGACTGACAAACTTTTTGGACATCGGCATTGGTTAGCCGAGGACTAATTTATCCTTGGCCTATCCCTCGAGTCATTACGGTCAAAGTTAACCTCTATTTACCAATACAGCCTTTTTTAATAAAGATTCATTTTTCTCGAACAACCCCTTGTCCTCGAATTGGGTCACAGACTCGTAACATGAGCAAATGATGGGCTCCCGGGCCTAATATCCCTACAATATATATGACAAAAAACTTTATGTATATGTGTAATATATATACACACACACGTAAAATTTGTTTGTAACATGATTTAACAAATGCTATTTTCTTACATATAACAAAGTTTCTACATCAAGTATATATATATATATATAACATTAATAAAACTAAAGGATTTTTAACTCTTAACCATGAAATCCACATTTATTATTTCTTCTAAAAGGAGAAAAAATTTCTATATCTCTAATTTTCTAAATGAAATTTTTTTAAAGAAATTTTTTATAAAAATATTTACTTATATATTTCTAGGATATGCTAATGAGTTTTATATACATATACACTTAGAATATGTGTTGCATGTTTTTAGTTTTAGTAAAAACATAGGGGAGGCATTTTTTTTTATACCAAATATATTAAATGGAGGATGGATTTTTGAAAAGTCAAGGCATGCCCTCCCCCCCTGTTCTTAACTGCGTTGATGTTCTTCTCTGTAGGGCGTTGCCATTAAGATGCTTTGAGTTTCCATTCCTTCAGGTTTCTACTTTCTTCTCTTAAAACTTTGTTTCTTGCTTTACTTTCTTTCTATTTTATTCACTTTCTCAAAGCTTTTTTACTTTGTACTTGTTTTGCTTTAATGATGTTCAAACATATAATGTAACAAATCTTACTAATAAAAAAATGTAACATAAAAAATCTTGATAAAAAAGTACGATCTTCTTCAAATTTTGCAAGCATGATATCAAAAAGTAAATATAATAACAAAAACTCAAAATTTAAAAATTTAACTGATAACATAGTTATTGATCGTTAAACTCATTCAAATCTTACAAGCATAAATAATCTAATAAGAAAATGCTGAATTTGTCACGTCCAGTAAAAAGATATAGAGGTAGTTTGTAAACTAAGCTAACTTTGTTCTTGATTTTAATATGTAGTCATGTTTATTTGTAAGTAGAGGTTTGTAGTTAGTTTGTTAGCAAACTTTGTAATTATTATTATTATTTTAGAAACATTTTGTTCCTTATATTAATAGCTGATAAAAAAAAACCTTCCCGGGAAGAATCCGTTAGTGTCTGTTGTGAAAGGATCGGAATCTGATCCTTTTAGTTTGATTGATGTCCATACAAAATTTGGTGAGAGCCCCACCAATTTTGGAAAAATAAGAATAGTATGCTCTTTCTCTGTCTCTGTTTCTGTGCGTGTCTCTGTTTCCCTGAAGTTTCACTCACTGTTCCTTTACTCTTGTTCCCATGGCGACCACCCAAAAGTTAATGACTTTCTCTCTTCTACTCGACCACCACCATCCAAAACTCTCCTTCCCACCTTTTCTCTCTTCTAAGCCCCACAACCACAAACTCTCTTCCAAATTCTCACCTGTTGCTTTCAATGCCTCCCGGGCTTTATATACACACTCCTCCACTTCTCATTCTCATAAATTATTCACACCCATTACAGTTTCCACACCCAGCTCCAGTTTCTTGCAAATGGGTCCTCATGAAGCTTGCTCCAGTAGAGAAATCACTGTCAAATCTTCTGTTTCAGAATCTGGTGGCACTTCCACGCTCTCTCAAGCGGTACTTTTTAGCCATATTTTGCCTCTTTGCTTAATCCTCCTTTTCAATCTGTGTTTTAAGCCAAATTATTCATTTGATTCTTCAGTTTATTGAAAATGGTATTATTTTGATCCTAGAAAAAATTAAGCTTAAGAAGTTGTTCTATGAAAAAGTGCGGTTTGGAAACATTTTATCAAATGGGCATTGCTAGTCTGAATGACATTCTAGCTTGATGGTTTTTTGTTTGTTTTCAATGCACGTTAGGTGTTTGGGATTGCACATTTGATTATTTCGCTTGGGATTATCCTGGCGACAGATAAGATTTTGAAAAAAGCGTTTGTGGCTGCTGCTATTCGGTTCCCCAGTGCGCTATTTGGCATGTTCTGTATATTCTCCATTCTAGTTATACTTGATTCCACTGTCCCGGCTGCTGCAACTGGTTTGATGAATTTCTTTGAACCTGCTCTCGTGTTCATTCAAAGATGGCTGCCGTTGTTCTATGTTCCTTCTTTGGTTGTTTTGCCACTTTCGGTTAGAGATATTCCAGCTGCTTCCGGCATCAAGATTTGTTTAATTATAGGTAAGTGAAATCTAGCTACTTTTGTCAAATCTAATTCATGAAACTATTTGAGTGGCGACTGATTGATTGATTCAGTGACTATTTTGTATTGGATTTATTTTACTACCAATTTGGTTAGAAGCATAACATACCAAGCTCATGAGCTAGCTAATCATATTTTTGCTTGAGTCTTTAATCCTTTATAGCCTTTTTCAATTCTCATATGTCATTTTCCTTAGGGAAAAACTTAGGTACACTTCCTTATGTGTTGTACCTTAGGTTTCTCAATTAAATTTAATCACATGGATAAATAAATTTAATTTTCCTTGAGAAAGATGACTCTATTTGTGTTGCATTGGTCAATGCAGCCATGTAGATCAATTTAATTGGGAAAATGACACCTACCATCTCATTGTGTATTGTGCAAAAACATAAAGAAAATGTGAAACTAGGTCATCTAATTTATATCCTGCATCACCTACCAGACTCATCCCAGTCTAATAAGTAAAATTGCCACCTTTCTCTTGCTAGTGTGTTCATCTCTTGCCTCCCATAATCTCCATTATTATTGCTGGTGAATTGTTTTCACCTAATAAATTATCATGGAATGAGTCAATACCGACATTAAGGATTTGTTTTCAAACTTATTTGGAATGTGATGCTTCTGCATCTATCTCTTTTGTCAATGAATGCATCATACATCTTCATGGATCAACCAAGAATAGCAGCATCATTTGATGAAGCATATACCTACAGAATCTTTTACATGTAGGGTTTATGATTCTCGCTATATTCAGGTACCACATTTCATATGCAGTATGGTTCTAGCAAGAAATTCCTACCTTTCTATCTATCTCTAAAATGTTTGGATTTTTCAAGACTCCATGGACATGTAGAAGAAAAATCATACTCACTCGACCAGGACATTACTTTTACTTGTTGGTGTAATTTGAATCCTGACCTCATGCTAAGAAGCCTCTTTTTTATTATGTAACAAGTTGGTCTGCAATCTACTTATGGACCATCTTCTTGCAAGCTTTTAGATGAAGAAAGATAGTCTTTCTAAGAGGAGAAGTCACCTTACTGAAACTTTGGGATAATGCAATTATCTGGGTTTGGTTTAAAAAAAGGTCCAAGTAATTTTCTAATTTATTCTTTTTCAAACATTGCATTTGAACATAATCAATCACAAAGTCTATCTGATTAACCGTTTTCAGCACACTGGATCTTTATTTTAAGTATAGTGCATGAGATTGGTGGATTCATTGCTCCTAAACAGGATGGTGTTATTCCTAGCTTTTTCTTTCCAAGTATTTTCTTCTTGCTTAGAAATTGTATTTAAGAACTTTCTGCATGTCAAAAGAATGCTTTGATCATATGGGTCAGAGTTCACTACAAAGAGCTGCAAATATTTAACAGGGGAAAGAAAAAAGGTTTTCTAGGCTCCAAGTCCGAATTTCATTCTAGAGCTAGCTCATTTCAGAATGTTCAATTCAAGCAAGTGACTTAAAATCTCAGTCATGCTATGGCCATGTCTGTACAGTTTCAAAATTATAAAGGATCATATATCCGAGTGTCATGTGACTTGTAATCTATTCCAAAAATCTTTCCATAAGAATCCTGAGTAGTATTAATTAACTAATCAAAGTTTCTGTCTGCTATGTATTCCTGGTACATTACTTAAGGTGTAAATTGCTGGGAATCATACAAAGCTAGTTGTTTCTTTGGAAATGTAAACAATCTAACCTACGTATACTTTGAGCCGATGTTTTAGTTGCTACTTAAGAAGTCTCTCAGGAACGTATACGTACTGCATGTATGATTTATTGCTGTTGTAGCATGCTGCTTTTGTTCATTTTAATTAAATTATTCAAACAGCTTTTTAGTTGATTTTCTCTCAGTTAAACAACACAACGACTCTCTCTCTCTCTCTCTCTCTCAATAAATGAAATTTAGTGTCCATCTGGATTGAGCTTATAACCACAGCTTTTATCTTTTATATAGCTTTTTAAAACCTCACTTTTTTGAAGTAAAAGTATACTTTAGCATGCTTTCAGCAAAAAATTAGATGAGTTGTTCCCAAACAGACACTAGATGTCAGCCTCGGTGTGGTGGCAAGTGCCTTCTATCCAAAGCGACATGTCGTGAGTTTGGGTGTGGGAATCAGCCTCTCCAAAAAAGGGGAGGTAAAGCTACCTATCAAATACTTCTCTTAGACCTTGCAAAAGTGAGATTTTTGTGCACCAGGTACAACTAAATAAGTCCAAGTTTAATTTATTAATGTTAAGAGCTCTATAACTATTAAAAGATTACACATACCCACAGAAAGGCATTCTTGAAGGAATTGTTTAAAAACAGATATTAAGCTCAAATCTAAAGGCTTTGTGATATTGTCTGAAAGTAGAATACCTCTTAAGTTCAAGGAAAAGTTGTGTAAGACTGCTATAAGACCAGCTATGCTCAATGGTATTGAATGTTGGGTTGTTAAGAAGCAATATGTTAATCAAATGCGTGTAGTTGAAATGAGAATGTTAACATGGATAGTTGGAAATACTAGAAAATATATGATTTGAAATGATGAATTTCCCTTAAAGATAGGTGACCCCCATTGATGAAACAACAAGGGAGAGTTGCTTGAGATGGTTTGGTCATGTGCAAAGGAGAGCAATTAATGCACCAATGAGGAATAGTGAGTTGATTCAACTCAGCTGAACAAGAAAAAGTAGAGGAAGACATGAAATAACATTAATAGAAGTAGTAAAAAAGGAAACCTCGATTAAGGAGGTAGCAAAGAGTATGGCATCAGATGGACTAAAATGGCAGAAAAAAATACATGTGATCAGTCGTAATTAGTCTGTTGAGTATTTATAACTGACAACAAAATTTTGGAACTAAGGCTTGACTATTGCTGTTCTTATTTTTGTATTAATGCAAATACCATTAACTTGAGTTGGAAATTTCTTTTGCTGGTATGCTCTCTATCACTGTGTGTGTTTCTATGTGAAAGATTATGCCTGTTGTCAGCTTTTTCCTTTTCAATGCAATAGCAAGTTAGTGTTTATTGATTCCTTTGCAGTTGGAGGCTGGCTGGCTACGCTTTCTGTTGCGGGTTATACAGCTATAACTGTAAGAAAAATGGTAAATACAGAAATGACAGATGCAGAGCCTATGGCAAAACCGTCCCCTTTTTCTACCATTGAAGTGTGGACTTGGACTGGGATTTTTCTTATATCATTTGTTACTGCATTATTGTACCCAACAATACTGGGGACAAGTGCTCGAACATGCCTTCCTTTCCTACTTGCATCAACAGTCTTAGGCTACATGGTTGGCTCTGGGTAAAATTTCATTTCCTCAGTTTAGAATTTGAAATTGGCAAACTTTCTTAACAAATAAATTAATCGCTAGCTTATGGCAAATAATCTTATTATTATGTTTTAGGTTAAATTATTGAATTATTTATTTTCTTGTGTATAAGTTTCTCCTTTTCTCTGGTTTTGGACTTCAGATTGCCATCAGATGTGAAGAAAGTTTTTCATCCAATTATTTGCTGTGCGGTATCTGCAGATCTGGCTGCATTGGCTTTTGGGTACTTTTCTCGGTCTGGGCTTGATCCTGTTTTAGGTATACTTGAAAGCTAAAGTTTCTGATTTCCTTTGTCCAAATGACCTTTTCGCGTCCTTTCTCTTCTCTTATTTTACTCTTTAGTTCTCTATATACTATTTCCTTGATGTGTGTGTGGGTGTGTGTGGCTTACGTGAAGTAATTATATAAAGGAAAATCTTATATAACATGAAAGGACCACATGGGTACTTCCCTTCAGGAATAAGTTTAAAAAATCACTACAATGAGTTTGGGACAAATCATTTTGCAATCCCAACCGTTTTAACCATTGCATCCTGTAGAAAAATAGACTTTTTTGCTAAAGTTACAGGTTATTCAAATATATATTGTGAGTCATGTCTAAAGGCAGGGGTTAAGAGCCATATATGTACATAGGAGGCTAAGGTTTGGGAAAGCTAGGGACATAGCTAATCCTAAATTTGTTAAATTTGAGGAGAATCCTGAGTGTTCATCCAAATGACATAGAAGTCAGTAATCCAAGCCAGACATGATTTTGGTTGGTAGAACTATAAGTTAAGAGGGCAATGTCCCTCTATTCAATTGCATTGCAGTATTTCTTTTTCTTCCAAGTAGCTTTAGTGCAAAACCATAGTGAGTAGTAGATTATGACATCATTTTTTGTTATTGCAGTGAGTTGAAGGACAGAAATCAATCTGTTTATCATGTCATTAGCCACATAAGCAAAAAATGGATGGAAAATTAATGGAAAGACTAAATTGTTCCCTTTTAAATAGTTGAGGGACTAAAATTGAACTTTTCAAATATGAGTGACTAAAATCGAACTTATCATATATTTCAAAAATCATAAGTATAATTTACCCAAAAAAATTTTAGGTTACTTATAAGTAATTTTCTCTCTATGGGGCTTCATGGGTGGAGTGTTAACATAGGATTAAAGTTCTCACTACCCATTAGATTATTGTTTAGATTGTAAGTTCTCTATAGGCTTTGGTGTGATGGCAAGTTCTCTCCACCCACCCAATTAAACTTAGGGTCATGCTAACGAGTGCCGTTAGGACATTAGTTAACAATCTATTTAAAGAAAGGTTTGACACCACTTTTATGGAAAATGAAAAAAACTGTCAAAACATTAATTGTTTTTTTTTTTCTTTTCCCATAAGAACTTTTTTCAAATGGATTATTAACCAATGTCCCAAGGACATTCGTTGGCATTTCCCTTAAACTTATACACATTTGATTAGTGTTTCAAATGAAGAGCAAAAAGTAATACCTACAAGCCCCTCTCTCTCTGCACATACAGGCATTCCCACACATTGTTCCTTTCTCAAATGCACTAATATTGGTATTAGTGTTTTAGTTTAGTTTATCCATACTTTTTGTTGGTGATTTGTGTTTTTAATATAAACAGGGTGTTACCTTACAAAGGCATCTTCTAATCCTGGAGCTGGTGATGTTCTAATGGGATTTTTGGGATCTGTTATACTCTCTTTTGCCTTCTCAATGTTTAAACAGAGAAAGGTAATGACCTATTGTTCACATATAATGAGTTAAAAGAGTTTTCCCAATTGGCAACAGTTGTTATTATTTAGTTTGATTCTTCTCAAGTTGAAGGCTGGGTTTAGTCCACCTGATTACCTAGACAGGGTTCTGTGGATTATCAATGGACAAACATTGGTTCTATGTACCAAAGCATACCACTGAATTCATATAAAGGAGAGCACCATTTTTTGTATATCATTTCTCATTTTTAACACGTAGTTTATAACCATAGGATATCACCATGTAAAGCACTTTTTCTGACTCTCTTTTTCTTTTACTTGGTAGTCCAGAAAATCTAGGAAAGTGGAGAATAGATGGTGAAAAGCCGCTGGACAGGTTGATTTTGGTTAAAGAGAGATGGATCATAGATATTTAGACCATAGAGTTGTTCTTCTATCTTTTATACGTGCACCTTATTGCTCCAACATGAAATTGATACAAAGTCTACGTAAATGAGTGTCACCATTTCATATTTTTATTTTGCGTATTAATTCAGATTTAGTGCTGTGACAGATATATACTCAGATAATGTTATAAGGCATAAATCATTATCTGGTGACGTTATGATGTTGCTCTGTTAACCATCTGTACTTTTACAGCTTGTCAAGAGGCATGCAGCGGAGATTTTCACATCTGTGATTGTCTCAACAATTTTCTCATTGTATTCAACTGCCTTTGTTGGACGACTTCTTGGATTAGAATCTTCTTTGACTATATCAATTCTTCCTAGATGCATAACTGTGGCCTTAGCTCTCAGCATTGTCTCTCTTTTTGAAGGTACAATTGTATACATGGCATCTGTAGACAGGCAATTCTGTATTCTGCTAATTTTCTGCTATGCCTAAAATTGAGTTTTGAGATATAAAACCAATTAAATATAGAAAAATCCAAAATTAAGTAAATAGAAATATTTAGACCACATCTTAGTGCATATAATACTTGCCTGAAACTTAATTATATCATGGTATGTTTTCCGTATCTGTTACAGGTACCAATTCATCTCTCACAGCAGCTGCAGTTGTAGTAACTGGTTTGGTTGGAGCAAATTTTGTGCAAGCAACACTTGACAAACTGCGATTTCGTGATCCTATTGCTCGAGGGATAGCGACTGCATCAAGGTATGTGCATCTGTTGTTGATAAATCAGTCAGTTCTCACTAATAAAATTATATGGCCAAGTAGGCATCCCATGCGGCTGTTTTATGCTTAGGTTTTAATCATACAATCAATCACGCTATCTATAGATGTTTCAGAATGCTAAGAAGATAATCAACGTTTTAATTCTTTGCAAAAAGTTCAAATCATAGTAATATATATGATAAATCTTCTAAACAACTAAATAGAAGTATTATGTCCATATTCATCCATTTATGATTTATTTGCTTTTACTTGGTTGTTTTAGTGCTCATGGATTAGGAACAGCCGCGTTGTCAGCCAAGGAACCTGAGGCTCTCCCATTTTGTGCCATTGCTTATGCTCTAAATGGTATATTTGGATCTCTTCTCTGCTCAGTTCCAGCAGTCAGGCAAAGCTTGCTTGCAGTAGTTGGCTAAAACTATCATCAGTGCAATACACATCACCTTGATTGCAATTATATTCTTTCCATGAGATTGTTTTGTAAAGAGAAGCAACAGCCCATCATATTGAAAACTAGATGGCTGTATGGTGTACAGAAGTTGATATTAAGGAATTGAGTTTATTTGGCTAACATGTATCTGCTTATATGATGATACGGAAGTAATTTATATTGAACTACATTACTGTAAAAATGAGACCAACAAATATGGGGAACATTGTGATTATACGGACGATTATTAAGAGGACATATTGTGAAGTACTATTAAAAAGCCTCCTTAGGCAATTGTCTTAGCCATTTCACCATAACCATAGCCCATCACCCAAAGCATTCAGCAGTTGCCACACCCCTCTCTTCAACATAGGGCCATGGCCATGAAATTGCTAAAATTAAATTCAATCTAAAACAACCCAACGATCCATGGATCGGATTCAGGTTAGACCCAATCAGGCTTGGATCATAATCAAGTTCGGGTCAAAATTACTTGTATTTAGATGGATCTTTTTTCTTTTTTCTTTTTTTTAAATAAAAGATCCATGATGGGTTGGCACAGATTCTATTCAACCTGCAAGTCATACATCTTT
Organism: Quercus aquifolioides; assembly: GCA_019022515.1. NCBI lineage: Eukaryota > Viridiplantae > Streptophyta > Magnoliopsida > Fagales > Fagaceae > Quercus > Quercus aquifolioides. The sequence continues at coordinate 1,904,723 of CM032336.1, read as the reverse complement.
CTTACCCTAATCATTAAAAATATATTAGTCAATTATTTAGTAACCTTAAAATTGATAAAACTTCAACTCTCTCAATTTGGACCATCCAAAGAAAAGGATTAACCATATTTACACTATATCTCAAAAGAAAAAAAAAATTAAACTATTCTAGTCACAGTTGAGACTCATTGTAATTGTTTATAAAACCTTAATCGGCCCATTATATACCTGATGTGAAACCTACACAACACACACTCAACAAATTCAATTATATATTATCACAATCTTTTCCACGTAAATCCCTGACATACTCATTGAGGCCCATGTTATGAGGCAGTGTCTCTAAATCCACTCATGTAAGTCTTTATTAGCTCATGTTCAAATTTTATCTTCTCATTTTTCTTGCGCCATTTTCTTTTATTATTATTTTTTTTTCCGCTTCTTTTCTCTTTTTTTTTATTATCTTTTATTTCATTTCATATTATTTTCATTTCTCTTCTCTTTTTATCTCACACATTTTGAGGTGGACAAAACATGGATTCAAGAAGTGAATCATTTCTTCGATTCAAGAAGTGAGCTTATGTCAGCTCACAAGGTGAGTTAACATATCCTAAGGTGGAAAAGACCCTGATACTAGCAATGAATTCTTTCCCCGACTCAAGAAGTGAGTAGGTGTCAACTCACAAGGTGAGTTGAAACACATGCTGGGTTGGACAAAACCAGGAATAAGTGAATCCTTTCCTCGACTTAAAAAGGGAGGCTATGTTAGCTCACTAGGTGACTTGACAGTAGGGAAATTGTCACGCTCCGAATCCGACCATTAAGATAGGTACGTGACAACGGCTGCACGCTTATAATGTTTTTACCCTACAAGTGTGCAAGGCCTTTTGAGCAACTAAAAATTTATCCTCAAAGAAATTACATCAATAAATCCAAAATTATCCTAAATAATGCAATTGTCAAAAGATCTCCAAAGTACCAATAGAAACAACAATCCAAACCTCATGCCATTAAACAAAATGAAATACTAATTATTACAAGATCGTCTTATCCCAAAAATTCCTAATCTCCTTTCATGTGTACACTCCTAGCAAAAGCCCAAAACTTGCTATTCATCATGATCTAAAATTGGGGGGAAAAAAGATTTTAGCAAACTAGACTTTTAGCTAAGGATTTGTATTTAGAGTTTCAAAACATGACTTACTCGTAATGGGGAAAGTATTGAGCAAGGCTATTTTATTGAGTAAGCCTACAACCTTACTCAAAAAAATAAATATTATTATATATTTTGAAAATCTAACCATTGAATTGCATGTTTATTACGCTCTTAATATACACATGTCAAATTTTGTGTCAATCGGATATTATTTTACTATATGATTTATAAGCTTATATTTTATACATAATTTTAAATTACAAAAACTTGCAATTTAAACAATTTATTGATAACATAACTATTAATTTTTAATTTTAAAAAAATTTTGTCAAATATAGAATATAAGAAATTTCACAAGGTGACATTCACAAGTCACGTCTTGGGGCACCCACAATAGGGACTTAAGATCCTACATGGAATGAACAATCGTGACACACAAAAACACGACCTAAGAGCATTCGCATCAGTGTGTTTAAAGTCATGTAAAATCATGTAAACCTCAATTTTTACACATTTTTGCTCAAAAATGCACTCCATCAGCTCTTCTAAAATTGTATAAAAATGTGTATTTCTTTACACGAGCTACAGTAACCGTCTAAATATACACGGTTACTGTAGCTCGTGTAAAGAATAATTTATTCATTTCCATTCGCTCGTTTTTTTCTCTCTCTTCTCCGGCTCAACAAACTCAGTATCTCATCTTCCTCTTTTTCCTAAGATGCACACAACCAGACAAATCAACACACAAAACAGAGATACACTTGCTTTAAAAAAAAAAAAAAAAAAACACAGAGATACACAAACACGGAGATCGGAGATCGGCGATGCGGATCGGAGCTGTGGCGGATGGGTTTTGTGATTTGGTGGTGGATCGGTGATGCGGAGCTTCGGTGGTGGAGATTTGGTGGTGGATCGGTGGCGTTTGGTGGTCGGAGCTGTGGCGGATGGGTTGGAAGAGAAGACCAGAGAGTGGGTGTAGAGAGAAAGAGAGTGAGAGCGTGAAAGAAACCAGAAAATGAAAGAGAGAGAGAGGGCGCGGGTATTTAAGGGAGGTAGGTAAAAAGAAATAATAAAAAAATAGAGTGTAATGAATATTTTATTGAAATAACTTGTAAAATAAATGAATTGATGTGGGTGTTTTGTAAAAGTGAATGTGTAAAATAGAAAAAGTAAGTTTTTAGTGTAAAAATGAATGTGTAAAATAAACACACTGATGCGAATGCTCTAATTGTCTACACCATTCCAAGAACTTGAGGCCCATCGATTCAAATGAAGTGTTGATTTGATAGTCAAGTAGACTTGGGCATGGAACTCGGGCAAGAATACAGAACTCCATAGACGAGTAAAACCACCATCAATTGTACCCATAAAGGAAAGCATGGGAATTGGAACCTATGGCCTCCATTCACAAAGGTCAATGGCCGAAAAGTGAAAACCTAGAATCTCGCCCATGATGGTCACATTAACGCTCATTAAGGTTACAATCAAGGTAATGACTACAAAGTAAGAAGTAATAAACATTACAAGTGATCCTTTAAATTTCATAGCCACTCAATTAGAGTTATGTATCATGTATGAGTAATTTGTGTACTAAAAGGAGTGTTTTCTCTATTTTTTTATTTTAAAATTTAATAATTTGGAGTGAAGGGATTTGGACTATATCTTTACTGAAAACACTTGAAAATGTTAATTAAGTTATAAGGTCCTTAACGAGTATTATCTCTATTAAGATTACTAACTTAAGTAATTTGTGTCCTACAAGAATTTCATTACTAATCAGATTTTTTTTTTCTTTTGAGAAAGCATCACTAATCGGTTATGCAATGGCTAAATCATCATTTTTAAAATTATATTATATACTACTTCAATTTTGCTACGGAAAATACCAACTCTTCTACTCAAGCTCAAATATTGACTTGTATTATTATTTTCGTTTCATTGCTTTTTATCAGTGTGCTACCATAATCAAAATTAAGAGCCATCTTTTTTATAATATTTATGTATAATTTTCTCTCCTTATTTCCAGATAATAAGTTCAAGAACATTGATTTTTTTTTTTTTTTAACAGTTGATTGATATATTGAAATATAAGAAGAAGAAAAAATCAATAATAACTTACATGAAAATGATACTGTTTCAATTTATAAAAAAAAAAAAAAGTCTCAACAATTAAAAAATAGTTTAAGAAAAATGTTATTTTTCTGAAATTACTCACCAAAAAAAAAAAAAAGCAGGTGACATGCTCTGATGCCATTGGAGTGTGTTTGGCACGTAGTTGAAGAGGGCGTGGACTGACAAAATGCAGAGCGCACTTAATTTGAGGACAGAGAAGTCCTTTGAGATTGAGAATCTCTCTCTCTCTCAAACAGAACAGAACAGAACAGAACAGTCAAACTCAAACTTGAGGAGAGATATGAGATGATAGTCTAGCCGAAACCATTTTCACCTACGCCAACACTCACACACTCACACACCACATCTTTTCATTTGGTTTGGTGCTGCAGTGAGAATCAAAGCACAAGAAACTGCTTTTCCAGGTAAAACTATATTTTTCATTTCCTTTTAACATGTAGGACTGAAAATCTGTTATAAAAAAAAAAACATCATTTCTTGTAGATCTTACAAGCTTGTACCCCCCTTCATCATATTCATAGCTTGATCAATGCTCTCAGTTCTTTCTTTTTGATGCAGAATCTCTTCACTATCTACTGTTTGAAGCTTACTTTGATGTTTAGCCTAAATGGGTCTTTCCTAATTTTTGAAAGATCAGTAATTTTGGTTCTGAATGATGATATTTCACTTTTATAAGCTACTTTGCCTTTAATCTTAGTGGGTTTCTGACATGGGTTTTTTTCCCCCTTGTTAACTTATCTCTCTCTGCTTTTGCTAGTGTAACTTTGATGTGACTTTTGGGTTTTTTCTGTTTGGAAGAGCTTGCATCTTGGCATTTTTATTTCTCTTTGCGAGTGTTTGTGGAGATTTAGTCTTTCTGCTTGTAAGTGGAGGTGATGCATGTCCTTCGATTGTTTTTCTGGCATGGAGTTCCTTTTTGCTTTGAAAACTTTGTGCTTTTTCTTCATAAAATGTAGGTATGATGTTTGTCGCTTATGGGTTTAGTTTTTCTCTCAATATGTATACTTCTTGATGCTATAGCAGTATAGCTTTCAGGTCTATTGTTTTTATATAGGTTTCCGCTCAATTTTCAAGTCAGAACTTGTTAGTACTTAGTAGTTTTCTTTACTCTTTTTTTTTTTTTTTTGAGGGCATATTTTTTGAATTCTTTGTTGATAATGTAGATCATAACTTAGAATTTCAAATTTCGTTCTATTTATGTTTAGTGTCATTGTGTGTCACTTTGCAGGCATGCATGCTGTGTGTGCGTGTGCATATGTGTGCGCACTTGGTGTATTAGCCCATTGGCTTCTCTCTTGGGCTTAATGAGTTCCCTTTTTTCTTTTTCCATTTTTGTTTCATGACATTATTCCATTGTCTTTTTATACTTCATGTATCACTAATGAATTCTCAGCAATTTGCCAAAATTTTCTTTTATATTTTTAAGATCTCAATGACTAATTATTAAAACTTTGTACCCGTTCAACGACTTAAATCATGATGATACTAAATTAGGGCATTGTCATGCAGTTGTTTTACTGTTTTTCGTGTTACATGTGGGTTCTTAAGCAGCTGAGGAAAATAGATGGTGAATGTGTATTTGTAAAGAAGGGAAAGGGAGAGGATGCATTTGACATTAGTGTTTGAAAGTGGGAATAAAGAAGAATAAAAAGGGAGTGGAGGAGTTATAACTGTAGTAGGCTACATGCTGAAATTGAGTATATATATGTGCATGCGTGCGTACATCATTGTGAATGGTATGCTGTGCAGCCCGGAGATGTTTTCTGGGATTCATTCACAAGCAAGGGCCACAAGAAAAACCAACGTGGTTGTGAAGGAGGTTCCATATACTCTACCAAGGGAGAGATGGGATATGTTTGGGTGGTGCTGAGCAAGAATCCACCAATAATTTGACTTATAGTGAGATTGTTATGGCCATAGGGTTTATGAAAGTAGTTGCTATAGGGAGCTGCAGTGCTTCCCTATAAGATTATGGTGGACCATGGCAAAGAGTGTTAAAACGTGGTCCAACTTCCACTGTTTATTCAGGGACAAAGATGTCTGGGATTTTCATTTTAATAAGTTTCTCTTTTAACCTTTAAGCTAATGTTGATCCAATTGGCGGGTTACTATTTCCTGAGAATGTCCTTTAGAGCAGAATCTTGCTGAAAGCTTTCTGAAGTTGCATAACCTTTTCGAATGAGGAGCATGGTTGATGGTTCTCAAGTACCTTTCTACGCCCATGATTTTACTCTTTCGAAACCTGTGCCCATAGTGTGAGACTGCCCAGACAATTTCCAACCCTACTTCAATTACAAAACTAAATTAAAAACCTTCAGATTTCTTATTCATAGACCCATGTCATAGCTGGTAACAGGAGTTCACATCCAGAATAGTACAACAATTGTTTTTGAGAATTTACAATAATATTATTGTTCTATTAGTTTATAATAAAACTGTTGAGATGAGGATAAACTGCTTAGCCCGTCAGGGGTGAAAAGCCCCTGGATTACCTGGTAACTGGTTCTGGCGGGTGGGTCAGTTGCCCGTAGGAGTTTGATTAACAGTGAGGATTGTTGTACAGTATGCTCTGCGACGTGCAACTAATCTGAGGGAAGTTCTCCTATGTCATCAAAAAAAAAAAAAAACTGTTGAGATGACCTGAGAAATTCACTGAATTCTATTCTAAGTCTATTTAACTTCCAAAAATAATATGGTACTTTTGGTAATTATGCTTAGTTCAAATTCATTCTTCCAAGAATGCGTTGAGACATTTATTCAATACATTAGAAGTTCAAATGCCAATTTTAAGCTGTCAAATTGTTTTGCATAAATTTGTTTTTTTCTACATACTTATTTGAGGTTGGATTTTGATGTTGTATGGTTTGACTTAGTTGCTAACTAATTTCTCCTCTGAAGTTGCTCTAGTTGGTTTGCCTCAACAACTGTCAGATTGTGTGCTTTTAATTGGTTTCCCTCAACAAAAATTATTGCTCTGAGTGTTGGGAAATTCTTTGTTGTGTTCATTATGTAGATACAGATGGTAGATTGGGTACTAGCAATTTTTCAGAGCAATCTTTGAGTTTAGATGCAGTGCTGAGACATCAGGTAGTTGCAAATATGGGAACATACACCAATAGAAACCCTATGATACCTGAAGCTACGGCAGGGGCATCCGTTCCACATTTTACCTGGTTTTATCCAGGAAGTTTTATGTCTGCATCAAAATCCAACTCAAATCCTTTGCAAGGGACTCAAATGAACCCAGAACCGGGTATTGCTGTTACTCCCATCCGAACCATTCCTGCCACAACTGAACCAAAAAAAAATATTAATTCAGCAACTAAACCTGCGAAGGTTAGGAAACAGAAGAATTCTATGAAGGAACCTAATCAAACTGCATCCAAGGTTTGCAGGCCAAAGCAAGCCAAAAAAACTCCTTCTACTTCTAAAAAGACAAAGGGACAAAGTATGCCTGAAGCAAAACGTGAAAAGAAGATTCCGATTAATATTGATATGGACAAAACTGACTTTGATTTCTCTGGGGTGCCTCCTCCATACTGTTCTTGTACTGGTAATCCTAGAGCGTGCTACAAATGGGGTGCTGGTGGATGGCAATCCTCGTGTTGCACCATTAACGTATCAGAATATCCTCTGCCCATGAGTTCTACAAGGCCTGGGTCTCGCATGGCTGGGAGAAAAATGAGCAATGGAGCATATGGGAAACTTCTACTGAGACTTGCAACTGAAGGTCATGATCTTACTCATCCAGTTGACTTGAAGGATCACTGGGCAAGACATGGTACTAACAAGTTCGTTATAATTAAGTAGAAATATGGAGAAGGGAGATTAAAGATTTGTTAACTGCTAGTATATATCATTCCCATGTTTTCTTGTAGGATGTAGTTTACTTCTTCATCTTAGAGACAATCCAAGTAAGTAGTCTGTATATAAAGTTTCTCTGAAGTTTCCTAGCATCTAGACTTATTTGGAAGGAAATGCTGCTATGAATCTGGAGACATGTTATAACATGAATTTCTTTGCCATCGTTATTGTCGTATTCCTTTCAGTGTCATGTTAGTTTATATCTTACATAAGATGATAATTTTATCACAAGAAGAAATTATGGTAATGTACATTTATTTTCACTGATTAATTGCTTCATTGGTTTGCATCGGTATTGAGTTATTATGTATATATTAGCTATTTATAATTATCATATAAACTTTTAAAATGAAAACTTCATTACTCAAGAAGCTGCATATTCCAATGAACTGAAAAAAGTCAAAATTTTTATTTGATGAGATGGTGGTGGAATTCAGGAGGGGGTGATATCATTTGGAAGTACACATAACTGTCATATTGATGAAAGAGACCTATCTGATAGCCTCTCAGGGCATTTAAATGGCATGTATTAATTTTCCATGCTTCTGCTGTGTAATCGGTAATAAAATATGTTGTTCCAAGTATGCAGAGGGTGAATCTGCAATAAATAAAATAGATTAGCCATTTAAAAATACTCTTCTCATGGAGGAAATGTAGAATGAGGACAGAACAAATAGCTCTTCTCCTTATGTATGTTGGTGTGGTTTCTTTGAGCAAAAACTAATTCTATACAGTGACCGGTTGTTCTTTGTTTAGCACACATTCTATTGAACCACTTAAGTTTGTCATTCACGTGGCAACCAAGAAAACTGGGCGACTGTCTTGACTCATGAATGTGGTCAATGATAGAGCTACTACCTATTAGATGAGTGTCTTGACTCTTGAGTGTGGCAAATGATAGAGCTACTGCCTAGAAGATGAGTTCCAACAGTGGCAATGTTGTTTAGGTTCGCGTTGCTTTTACCATAATGCTTGATACAGGAAGTTATTTTGCGGTTCCATGTTGACTTAGGGCATGTTTTTGAATTGTATTTCACCTTTTTATAATGTTTTATTTGATATAGGATGATTGTTAATAATTTAAAAGCTGTCATTGATGTGCCTTACTTGGTAAAGCTGAGAAATCAAGATTTTGCTTTATGTGTTTCATCCTGCACAAATCGTTCTCCTGAAGCTTGCTTGATATTGACAAATTTTAGGTTCAACTGTTATACCTATTCTGCTCTTGCTTGATCTTGTGTTTCCCATGATAAAATACTGTGCTTTTAAGTTGTTGACACAGCATGGTATCTTTGTCAAACATAGGAACTGTGGTTTATTCTAAAATATTTGTCAAGAGTATTCATTTTTCACTGTTGGTCTTGGCTATTTCAGTGTCTGGTATGTTATATGTAACCTTATTTTACATACCGTGATGCATTGTTTATTAGTCAACAATACCACTTGAGCAGAGAGGATTGTGGCGACCATTTTTGCATGTAGTTTGTTTTTATCCCCCATCAAAGCATTAGTGGCAGCCTCGCTGCAAAATAAAATAGAGGGTAAATTACATATTTTGTCTCTATCTTTTACACTATATTTTAATTTAGTCTCTAATCTTTCAATTGAGTCAATTTGGTCCTTAATCTTTTAGTGTTGTGCCAATTTAGTCCCTGCCGTTATCTCTTGGATGAAAAAATCTGATATGCCAAACGGAATAATATAATAAAGAATTAATTTACCTACCACATCATATTAAAATATTTAAAAATAAATAAATTGTAGTTCTCACGGAGACTAGGCTTGGGCAAAAAAGTTAAAATCCCTCTCTCTCGCGTACGCTCATCCCTTGGTCTCAATGGAAATACAATTGGTGGCTGGTGACTAATTTCAATGGGGATCTTATGGTTCCTTTTCTTATAAAGTGGCTTAAACTTCTATGGCGAAACAAAAAGGGTCCAAATTTTTTTTTAATCCATAAAATATAGCTCAAAGTTCAATTTTCTTCCTAAAAATTATGTACAGCTTAGTCTGTCAAGTTTTAAGAACAGGAATTATATCTCAAAGTTCAATTTTACACCCCTGAGCCCTAACTCTCTTGGCTAAAATAGAAATTTCAAATGGCAACGGCTAGGTCTGGCAGCAAGGACTAGCGCTGTGTTTTCTCTTTGGCAGCAAAAGGTTCGACTCTCTAAATTATTATTTTGGATTTTGGGGGAAGTAGTAGAAACTTGGGGGTTTTTTTGGCTTTGAACTTAGAAGCTGAGAGATGCTTGGGGTTTTTTGGCTTTGAACTTAGAAGGCTCCTTGAATGGGAATAGCCGCCTTGGAAAATTTTCAAAATTAGGACTTGCCACGATACTTTGGTGTTTAATATTTTTGCTACTAGTCACTTGTTCTCAATCTATCATCAATCATTTGTTTTAGATGATGATTTCGTATAATACTTTTGTTTGGAGCCCAAATTGTTTATGGTTGTTCTTTTATGCTTATGTCTGTTCTTGTGGGTTTTTTGTGGCTGTTTATTTGAAGGCGCTACTAGAAGAGCGCCGCTGGAAGGAGAAGGCGCCACTAGAAGGAGAAGGCACCACCGTCCACACAGTTAGGGATTTTGGATTTTAGGAAGATATGTGTTTTAGATTTAATTTGGGTCTGCCCTATTTAATAAAATCAGCAAACTTTTTAATCAAACAAGAAATACATTTGATTTGAGTTTTAAAAAAACTGAAGTGGCAGTACATGTGTCCATTGATATGGCAAAAAAATGATTTTTTTATTTAGACTGTTTGTCATGTCAACAATTTTCATCTAATAGATAACGGAATGGACTAAATTGACATGTCACTAAAAAGTTAGGAACCAAATTGACGCAATTAAAAAGTTAGGGGCCAAATCGAAATATGGTGTAAATGATAGGGACCAAATACATAGTTTACCCTAAAATATACTACTTAACAATGGTTTGAAAATTTTGTTATCTGCTACAAAATGTCCTAGTGCTTTGTCATGATTTAAGCTGCCTAAAAATTGACAGAAAATGCCCATACTAGATTCAATGGCTATACCCTTGATAAGATTTGCTTTTCATGCCATACATGATACATGTTTATTTATTTGTTTTGTTTGTTTCGAAGTTCAATCCTCTTGAAAAAGATAGTGTAGACGGATTACCTTCTGAGGTCATTTCTTTAGTTTAAAAAGAAAAACAGGTGTTTTATAACTCGTGGACTGACCTTGTTTAAGGGCTATAAAGGGCCTCTATCTCTACTCTTTGTACCAATCGCCTGAAGAAGTAGAATCCATATGGGGGGGGGGGAGAGGTCCCTCTACCCAAATGTTTTTAGTTTTTCCATTTATGAGTGAAATAGAGAACTTTGAGACTATATTGATAGTTTCCTCACCCAATGTATGTAGCAGCTTAAGTTTGATTTCTCTCACAGACAGAGTGACAAAGCCGAAATTGCTGACCACTTAAACCGTTTGTGCTTGCCATTATTCTTTATTTGTTGTGTGTGTAATTGAATAACAAGGCGGGTGGTTATAAGTTACAATGGTGATGCAATTAATGCAGTATGGGAATTAAATGAACAAAAAAGATAATGGCAAGAATTAAAGGGTACCATTCTTCTTAGCTAAATTTTATCTATGCTTTTGGCTTCTCTCTATATATTACATTAATTATCACATTGATCTCCAGAATAGAAAATAAGTAGGTACAGAGACTGTGTTCTCATTAATTCTTATCAATTAAGAACAGCCTAACACTCAAAATGAAACATTATGGAAGAGGGGGAGAGTTGAAAAATTAATAAAAATAAAAAAGTGGAAAATGATTTTTTGAGAGAGAGAGAGACTTAATTAAATTTTTGGTGGGGTTTAACTTGTCCATGCAGGCAAGGCAAGGGTTGGCTAGGCATGATGATGCTTCTTAATTAGGCCTTTAATTTGTTGCTTCTACAGGAGTTTTAGCCGTGGTGGAGATGAGTTGCTCGTACAGGTCTCTTATCTTCAAACCAACAATGGTTTGGAAAAGACCAGTTCCATTGCTACTGCCAGGGAAATCACCATGCTTCAACATTTGTTGGGTCACTTCTCCATAGAACTTGGTAGATATGTTGCTTAGATGGCTTTCCACGTAGATCAGCTCATCTAATCGGTCAAATTGACCATCCATCTCCAGCACAGACACCTAATAACATATAAGATATAGATATTATAAATTAAAAAAAAAAAAAAAAAACATTATTAGAATCATGAATTAATTAGAGTATGGCTATACCTCGTGGCCGAAATAAGTGTCAGGGCCATAGCAAAACCTGATGCCAGGGTATGAGCATGTAAGCTTTCTTCCGCATGGTATCCATGAGATAGTAGAGCCTTCATCAAACAGGTAAACTGGGTTGAAAAACTCTACCCCTTCTTTCATTATCAACCTCACTCTCAATATCTTCCCCTCGTTATCATCTGGAATCAATTGGGTTGGCAACACTTCTATCACTGCATCTGCGTATTGCTTTTGTGGATCTGCAATTAATTATTCAATTTAACCAATCAATTAATTATGACTGCTCTTCATATTATTGATCTACCACAAGTAATTTATTACATAAATCTTTACAAATTGATACATAACTAATTAAAAATAAATAAAAATTTATCATGTTATTGAAGTGACATCAATCACAATATTAATTAGTTTGTAAGCATTTTTTTTTTAATTTAATAATAAAATCTTACCGATATACGCGTCAAAATCAGGCTTCCTGGCTTCAATACTAGCTTTGATGCTTTCAAGACTGTGTCCACGCTCAGCCATGTCCCTCTGAAATTTTTGTCACATAAATAGAGATCAAGATGAATTGAGTTTTTATTTATAATAATTAATATATAAATGAATAATTGAGGTGTTACAGTACTGTTACCTGAATTTTCCATGCAAACTTAACCTCATTGCTGATGTCCAAGTAGATACTGAAGTCCAACAGGTCCCTTACTCGTGAATCGAACCTACAAATACAATAGTTAGGACTTAGGACAACTTCACTGATTATTCATGCAACCACTTTCCCGTTTTGGCACCATAAACATATATATTTAATAATTACATTAAAATTGCTTTCTTTATATATAAAAAAAAGATTGTTATTCACCCCCCTTTTAATAAAAGCATTTTGTGAAGGGCATGCCATAATGGGCTCTTTAAAGTAAGTCCTAGCCTCCTAGGTCCAACCAAAACTAAAATTCTCCTAAATAATTTAAGCGCATAAAATCATTATCAAACTCTTTTTTAGGAATTAGGATTAAAATTTAATCATCTTATAAGAGATTATATTACCTCTTTTGAAGTAAAACGAAATAACTGTAGCTATTCATGAGCTTTTGGTGAGCTTTATTCACTTATCTTATTTATTTAGTTTTTTTTTTTTTTTTTTTAAAGAAAAAAAGGGTTCCGCAAACCTAAATATGGTGCAAGGCCCACCAAGAAGAAGATGACAAAACAGATAGAATTCCTCAGCCATACAATAAATTGAGATAAACTAATGCTCTATATCTCCAACCTATGTATCAATAACCGATAAAAAAACAACTATCACAGTATGGCATTTTTTTTTAGAGTATGGCATATAATCATATACTATCAAAATAGATTTCTTTTAAAAAATAATAATAAATGATATACACACATATATATATACTTTTTTTACCTTGGGGACAACCTAAATTCCCTCATAACAATCAGAAACATTGAATGTATTTTGCAATCCATCTTAAAGACAATGATAACATTGTCAAGAAGTTTATGGTTAAGTGATATTGTCTGATTCTCCTTTTTTTTCCCCAAAAATAATTTGGTTTAAATCTACCTTCTTTCTTATTGCGAAAAAAAAAAAAAAAAAAGGACACATGAACATGATAACGTTATTTTATGGACACCATTTTTCTTTAGATATATGAAGTAGACACGTACAGGCTACATAAGTAACTTATCTGAAGAGATATGTTGACAAATGTAAAGACTTCTCTGTTTCTTTTTTGTCCTTTGGAAATTTCATAAATACTCAGTATGGTAATAAGTTTAAAAACAAATATTTATTTGTTAAAAAAAAAAAACAAAAATAATTTTTTAGATAAAAAAAAAAAAGAAAAATAATACCATAGCATTATACCTTAAATAAAATTATTTAAAATATAAACTAACCACTTATTTACATAAATTCCAAGGAAATTAAGAACAAAATTTGTTTCATGGAATATTCTTCTTTTTCTATGAGATCGATGCAAGAACAATTCTCCTTTCTTTCGAGAGACCAGATGTGAGTGTGTGCAACAATGTTAAATTAAATGATTAAATTTATTATTTCATAATAACTTAAATAATATGGTATAAGAGCAAGAGAGCATATCACAAGTAATTTATCAATAGAGAGAGAGAGAATACTATTACTGTTACTTACATTGGGTGCAAACCTTCAATGACAAGAATCTTAGGGGGCTTGATGAGCTCAGGAGGATCCAAGAGACCAGAAACATGATTGTAAATAGGCTTATCAACAGGAATCCCATCCTTGAGAGCCTTAACTTGTTCATACATGAGATCAAAGTTGTTGGCTCTAGGGTCAAGTGCAGTGACACCCTTCTGTTTCCTTCCAGTCCTATCCAGTGAGTGATAGTCATCCAAGCATATCACAGTGGTAGTGTCACTGATGAGCGTGTTGGAGTCTGGGTTACCCCCCTTTGGTGGCTCTGCAGCCCCACCAAACACACTGGTCAGCCTCCTCATGAAGGTACTTTTCCCACATCCTGAGTCTGCTGCCAGACCTATCACAACTGTCTTTGAATTACCTGCTGATGTTGTACATGTTATCACATATGGGCTGGTTGTGTTGCTGCCTCTCTTGCTAGTTTTCTTGCCACTAGAATAGAAAACTACCTGTTTTTGGTGAAATCCCAATTGGGTTTTTGATGTGGTGGAGATTGAACATGTGGAATTGAGAGATGGGGTGGTGTAGACTGTGCAAATTGCCATTCTCTCCGTCTCTCTACTCAGAAAATGAATTCACAAAGTGCTCTAAAAGAGCAAGAGCTATGATTGAATTGGCTTTTGGTAACTCTATTTAGTTGGTGTTTTGAGTAGTAGTAGTAGTAGTAGTAATAGTAGACATGAAATAAGCTTGGCTTCTTGTCCTCTTGAATTTATACGAAGAATTTGGAACACAAATAAGAGGGTAAAAGGTTTTGATGAAAGCAGAAGGCAGTTTTGGTTTTGAGGATGGGAAAGAAAATGTTGGCTTGGTGATACTGATGGGAGGCTGATGTGTCTTTTTGTTTATGGGTTTGTGTGACTACCCCTGGTTTTGGACAAATTTGGAGGTAATTTTAAGGTGGCATGACTCATGAGAAGGGACATGGGTGGAATAAATTATTGGATAGTAGCTAAAATGGTCTATTCTAATTTTCCTTCCCCAGAAATTGAAATTTCTAATTAAAATATTTGTTTATCTTTTTTATTTTTTTAAAAATGATGGAATATGCTGACGAGGTTTTGGTATTTGGGATTAAAAATTGAAATAAAAAATGGCATGGAGAAGCTTGGTGGTGATTAATTGCATTTTGGATATTTGCAGTTCCACGTGGCAATAATGGGATGGCTAGTTGAAGATTAGGGTTGGAGGGTGTGGAATGGAGGAGAGATATGGAGCCTATCTTTCCAATTCAATCTTATACTGTTGTTGTGTGTGAGAGATGGAGAGTGTACTGAATAGTGTATGTATACTTATAATCTCACAGCTGACAGTATTGCGAGACATGCTGAGGAGTGAGGACCACACCTAGTAACCCACATCTAGTGCACAAAATTTCTACTTTTGCAAGATTTAAAAGATATTAGGATAGATAGCCTTACTCCCCATTTTTTGAAGAGGCTAATTTTTGGATTAGAACTCACGACCAATCTTTTTTGTGGAAAACACTTGTCATAATAGCAACACGCGCGTGCGCGCGCGCACACACACAAAATAAAATAAAATAAAATTGCTAAGATAGAAAACAGCCTTAACTAAGCAGAAATTTTCTTTGGGTCTGATAAACGTAAACACATGGAGTTTATGTGATACAGTATATTTAGTAGAGATAGTGTTCAACAGTTTATGCAGTTGTGTTCATATTTCATTTGCAGTTTTGGAATGTATGGTTTCGGAGCAGATTACACTGGTTGTGGCCTGTGGGTGACCCAGTTTCATCTATTAAAAAAAGTGAAAGGAGGATGCTTTTGAGACGACTCGTTTGACTACATACACCAGGTTGGCCCATGGCCGAAGACCTTTTTCGAATATACCATGGTTTGGGTTACAAGAGTCAAGTAATCCTGTAGCCATTTTTTTTTCCTTAATTAAACCTGCATCATCATGTGCATATGCAAATTGATATGGGTTACAACAGGGGCGACGTTATGTAGAGTTCAGGGGGTTCAAATGAACCCCCTGAGCTGGCATTTTTTTTATAATATATAATATTCTTAATTTTAATTTTTGATTTGTCCCTCTTAATATGAAAATTTGAATACCTGACCCTAAAATTTTCTTTTAGTACAATTGAAATAAGCTTAAATATGATCTTCTTAACAATATTTTGGTCTTTTTAAACACACAAAAAAAGCCCAACAACAACGACGACCAAAAAAAAAAAAAAAAAAATCTTAAACCTAAAAGAAAGCCTATTTAGATCTTAACAAATTTGAAATAAACTAATAGAAAATTCTTAGTTTACATTGTATATATAACATCTATATTGTCTCTAAACAAATGTGTATTGTACATTTTTTGCAAATTTGTATAATATTGCACACATTTGTTTAGTCTACAATATAAATCTTACATTAATATTACAATATTAACATATCATTGTCCTAAACTAATAGATAAAAGTATTTTAAATAGTAATAACTAAAGTTCACTTAATGAAAATAATTAATATGTTCATTGTATTAAGAAATAATGTGCTAAATGAACTTATAGTTTATTTTTTATTCTTTTACTTGTGCATACTATGGGCAAATTTGTAATAAGAAATCTTTGTAAAGCGCAAAATTCATCTCTTACCCAAAATACATCTTCTTGTTGACCCCCTTAGAAAAAAACTCTGAAGCCCCCACTGGATTACAAGCTTTCTAAACCACCCTTTTTTTTAGAATTGCTTTTTCAACAAACTTAGTAGTCAGTGCGCGTTTATTATAGGTTTTTCTATTTTTCCTATTTGTTTGATTCATGTATAATTTTATTAAAACTTTATTTTATCTTTGTGAAGTCATACTTTTGACTTATTTTTTTAAATCTAATAAGTAAATGAAAATACTCTCTCAAATGTGATGAGAATTGAGGTGGGCTTTTTTGTAATGTTGGGTTGGGCTGTCTCTTGCTGTACTGGGCCCAAGTGTTCTAAATAAGAGAGTTGGGACCGGTCCAATTGTAACCCACTTTGGTTCGGCTTGTGCACAAACTACACCCCATTTGCCAAAACTTCGGTCACATGCTCATGACAGGCGAAGCTGCTATGGGAAGGTTATGGCAGACAGATGTAATAAAGATAGTAAAGAAATACGTTCGCTATTTAGACAAAATAAATAAAGGACAGCAACAGAAAGTGCCCCGTACATAAAATTGCAGAAATAAGTGGGGAAGAAATAGTAATGAATTTATTGAGTAAAAGGGGGAAATATTAGTTTGCCGTGCCAAGTTATGTTACAAGACTGAAACAAAGAAGGTAACCATTTCCTCAATGCGAATAATCTCTTCGGAAAAGAAATTAATCGCTTTGAAGAAACGGGCCTGAATGGCCTATGCCCAAAAGAATCATTTGTCTTTGACAGAGAGCAGGGCTTTAGAGGGAAAAAGGAGATCAACCTATTGGTGCATGCCTACCGTTCTATGCTCTCTATTTTCTTTCGTTATTTCTAACTCTTTTTCTCTTTCTCTCTTCTTTTCTCAATGCTTGCTTCTATGTTGTGATTCTCTCGTGGAGGTTACTCTTACCGTGATCATGATCTCCCTGCTGTGCATGGCAAGGGTCCTTTATATAATGTCTGCCGTAACTAGTTTTTACTATTTTAGCCTTTAACTACCTTTATCTGGTCTGGGTGTCCTTGCCGACCACCACTGGTTTGTCAACCGCCCAGCCACCAGCACTTACCTGTGCTGGCTGTGCCACTCCCCATCACCAGATAAAAAAGACTATTTTGTTTGTTTGTTTGTCGTGGCACTTCTACCTACTACGGTGTGGGTGCTCTCTCTTTCTCTATCCCTCATGGCATGCACCCAGTGGTTCCAACTCATTCTTACTTCTTTTGGGCGGTACGTCATCCCAACATGACATTTCCCCCAAAAAAGCCTGAGCAGAAACCCCAGAATAGGTTTTCCCCTCTCTCCACCGCCAGACCATGCCCTCTTAACTCTGACCCATGACCCACCACTTCCTATATTGGCTGGGTACAGGCTGGTGGTGTCTAGGCCTTGCACGTGCTCTACTTCTGTGTATGTCCAAAACCTGCCCGTTGCTCATGCGTTTGCCATGGTCTGGAAGCTCATCTGCACATTCTGCCGCCCATCCTTGACTTCTTATGGCATGAGCTATTTTCTGACTTCCCATTCTTTATGGCCTGCTCCCTTTAGAGGCTGGGCTTTGCTTGATTGTGGGCTTTTCTTCCTTTAGCCTACTATTTTGCTCTTTTCTGCAATCTTGCTACCATTTCCTGCTGTACCGCTCTGTCATTCCTACTGTGATGTTATTTGACCCAAGTCTACTGGGCCTCTTTGAGCCTGCTGCTTATTCCTCTCTCAATGACTCAGTATGATCATTGGGTTTTTTATTACATTGCTTGCAAGCTCCTGTGTCCCATTTATTTCCTCTTGGGCATCCTTGGCCCATTTGCTTTCCTTGGACATCCTCGGCCTTTTTTCTAATTCTACGTTCCCATAGGCTTTTACTAACTCATTTGGGTTTCCCTGACCCAATTACCTTTTCCTTCATCCTCGGGGCTCATGGACTTTCCATCAGCCCCTTACTTTCTTTACTTACATTACTTCAGGCTTGCTGTGACTCATTCTCACTTTTCTACATCACATACTGCTCATGGGTTTGCTACTTCTCTCTCTTCGGGCTCCTTTAGGCTCGTTTGCTTCTTAAGGCCCATTTGTTTATTTTATGGGCCTATGATCCATTATTCTTGTCACTTGGGCTTAATGGTTTTTCTATCCACTTACTAACTCTTTTCTGCCCATATTGCTGGACTTCTTCCTTCTACTAGGCTTCCCAAAAATGAGCATCAACAAGAATCATGCAATAATTTTTACTTTTCTTTCATCCACCAAACCTAGCTAATTATATACTTTTACTAACAACATTAAATTTTCTAAGGATTCACTATAAAACATCCTATTTCTAACCTCTAACAAAATATCGTCACATTAATATTTTTTTTTTTTTAAAACCATATAAGAATTATGAAGCCATAATTCTATTTAAAAACTATTCATTATATAATTAATTATACAAAATTCTTGAGAAAATGAATAGGTTTTGTAGGAGAGTGGTCCTCCTTTAGCTGTATTCCACAGGCCGTGGGCCACAAGCCCATAATTGGATCTTAAATAATGCATGTGTTTCGTGAGTACGTAGGTAGGTGAAGTTCCCTCACCTTTCCCAATCTTCATTCTACTGCTCTCCATCTCATGTGCGTGGTGGGTGCATGGGTAGCTGAATTTCCCTTTACCTTTCCCACTCTTCAATCTACGTACGGTTTCAGAGACCAAGCATATCTAGAAATTAAGGGGGTGTTTGGTAAGGTATTTTAAACATATTAAATATAACAAATTCATCATTTTCTTTTCTAAAGAGTTTTATACCATTTCAAGGGGGAAAAAAAATCACAACATTCCCAAATTAGCATGTCACCTCACATATGGGCCATTAAAAAAAAATTAATTATAGAATGTGTGAGATGGTAGACTAATCTGAAAATGTTGTGAAATTTTCTTGTGTCCCTAGCTTTATTGTTCCATTCTTTCCAAAATATGCTTCCAAACTTTGGATCCTTTAAAGGGCTTGAGGATGCGGCAATGCATGTCATGCTCTTTCCTTTGTATCATTTTGTCTTCATCTTTAAAATGGGGCTAGTTACAAGGAATTTCGTAAGCGGATCCTCATTCCTATACCTAAAAATATACTATTGTAAATATATTTGGACAACCAATAAGACAAATTTGAAACTCTATTTGTGAGTGCACACTAATAATGTTGCAGTTATATTTAAGAGAGCAATCGCCTAAGCCATTTCCAACAAAAGGTTTTCCTAGTGGTTGGGGGCAAAATCACTACTTAAGGATAAGTGATTTGATTTCATGCCTCGACTCAACAAAACTGATTAGTTCCTAATTCCTTCAATTTTGGTTTTAATATACTATACGGATATATCTTTTTAATTGCATTTTATAATTTTGCTAATTACTTTGAGCAATTTTCATATATTTTTCCAACGGCTATAACTCTTCATTTGAATTGACACACTTCTAAACATAATGACTGTGGGGATAAAAGCCCAAGATCGTATATTGGGCCTTGGGCCCTATTTGAGGATGTGAGTACGTCCGAGGAGGAGTGGACTATTGGGAAAGGCCCCATAGTGAAGAATCACGTAAGGAAAGGATAAGGGAATATAGTTCGAGGAGTGTACCCTTCTCGGATACGATGAATATCAGTCAAGCAGGTACTTGGGCGATTTAGGTGACCTTCCTGGAAGTTTCAACGATAATGATGAACTTCAGGCACGTACAAAGATGATAAGAATACAGAAATATCTAAAAGAAAAGCTGCTACCAACGCATTAAATGCACTGCAGCCACTTTTCTGACCGCATTTATGTGGAGAAGACCCTTGAACAATGCAGTCTCAACCACCACCATTCACAGAGAACCAAAGAAGATGACTGATGGGACACATACTCAAATGAAGGCTTAGATGATTAACAAGTGTATGATCAAGATGATCTAAGAGGAAACTATATAATGTAAAAGACCTCCCATAAGAGGGGGATCGAAAAAAGAGAGAAAGAAAGGAGAGAAGAAGAATCACTGTAGCAATAAGGATTACTTTAGCTTTCAGGAACAATTCAATTCATAATTCAGCTCCTTGGATAACAACTTAATCAAGTTTTAAGTGCGTTTTTTATGCTTATTCATCTTTTAAATCGTTTTTAGCAGTTGTCCAATTCATATATAGTCCAGCTCTTTCACCCACTCTCTATAAATTTATTGTATTGGGTTCATTGGGCTCATATCCCATCTCTTTTGGGTTTGGGCTACAAATCGTGACCCCACAATTGGCGCCGTCTATGGGGAAGAGCTTGAGCGATAGTGAACGCAACGGCCAACTATGGCAGAACCAGGTCCACAACAAGCAGAGTCAAGGGCATCCCAACATGGCGATCCTTTCCTCAACCTCGAGCGGAGAGGTGACCGTGAAGGAAGTGAACACACAATCCACGCTGAGAGGAGACAATCACGTGGTGGTAGTCATGTCTCCCATGCAAAGAGCAATAGGGGCATGCAGCTAGAGATTGACCGGCTAAAGAGGGAGCTGCGCCATGCAAAAAGGAAGCAAGCTTCTCCTAACAGTGACGTTTCTTCTGATGATGAAAGAGACACTAGTTACAAGCGAAGGTCTCGAACTCTGCCCAGTGAGTCTTTTTCTTACGAAGAGGAGCTCCATAACGAGCGGCGGTTTAGAAGCTCGCCACATAGGGATGTAGGAAACGATGCTATGAGTAGAGCCCTGGACCAAATCTCTAAGTCGCCTTTCACAGGTAGGATTGAGGGGGCGAAACTTCCCCGACGTTTTCAACAGCCAACGTTCACCATTTACAACGGGTGAACAGACCCTGTTGAGCATGTGAGCCATTTCAACCAAAGAATGGCTGTCTATTCCAAGGACGAGGCCTTGATGTGTAAGGTCTTTCCATCTAGTCTCAGACCTATCGCGATGAGATGGTTCGATGGCCTAAGAGCAGAACCCATAAATTCCTACCACGAACTCACTCAGGCATTTGGTTCCCGGTTTGTGACCTGCAGGATAGTTCCTAGGTCGTTAGCTTCCCTCTTGTCCTTGAGCATGCAAGAGGGTGAGAACCTTAAAACGTATTTCGACAGATATTGGGAGTTGTTTAATGAGATTGAGGGTGACTTCGACGATGTGGCCATCAGTACATTTAAGCTCGGCCTGCCATCCGAGCATGGTTTAAGAAAATCCTTGACTGGTAAGCCCGTTACCAATGTGCGTCAGCTCATGGACCAGATTGACAAGTATAAATAGAGTTGAAGAGGACCAGTAGCAAGGGAAGGGAAAGGACAAGGTTGTCCTTCAGGAGATGAAGGATTTCAGGTCTGATCGTTATAGTAATAACAAACCGTGTAGGGATTTTGCTGGGCAGTCAGGATCAGCAAACCTCCAAGCAGTCAACGCTGTTTTCAAAGAGCCAGTGCATCAAGTGTTGGAGAAAATTAAGAACGAGCCGTTCTTCAAATGATCGAATAAGATGGTGGGAAACCCTGAAAGACGCAATCATAATCTCTACTGCCAATACCATCAGGATCATGGGCATACCACAGAGGATTGTAGAAGTCTGTGGGATCATTTGGACCAACTTGTCCACGAGGGCAAATTGAAACAACTCCTGCATCATTCCAGTGGCCAAGGGAGCCAAGCTAACTCAGAACCTCGAAGAGATGATTCTTCAAGACCCCCCTTAGGAACTATCAATGTCATCTTCGTTACACCGGGAGAACAGGATCCTGGCCATCTAGGATAATGTCTGTGGCCCGCCTATCCACAGGAGACGTTAATTAGAATCTGAAGAGGGCTAAAAGAGAAATTCCACCAGTCCTAGGCTTCTCGGATGAGGATAAGATTGGGACTATCCAACCCCATGATGACGCTTTGGTAGTTACCCTCAGGATTGGAGGGTATGATGTGAAGAGGGTGATGGTGGACCAAGGCAGTGGAGCTGAGATAATGTACCCTGACCTTTACAAGGGGCTGAACTTAAAATCTAAGGACTTAACTCCCTATAGTTCCCCTCTGGTGAGTTTTGACGGAAAGATCATTGTCCCGAGGGGTCAAATACGATTACCTATGCAAACTGGTCCGGAGATAGTGGAAGTGGATTTCATTGTTGTAGATGCATATTCACCCTATACAGCGATCGTGGCCAGACCCTGGCTTCATGCACTAGGGGCTATTTCTTCTACTCTATACCAGAAGATTAAGTATCCATCTGAAGGCCGGGTTCAAGAAATTTTGGGAGATCAATCTATGGCCAAAAGGTGCTTGGTGGTTGCCATACAGTATAAGCCCGAAACTGAGTCCTCGGCCCATCTAGGAGAAGATTTATAGCAATTAAAATACCCAACGGCGCCCATCGATAAATCAGCCGAGGAGACAAAATGTGAAGATTTGGTAAAGGTTGCTATTGGGGATGATCCAAAGAAGTTTTTTCAAGCCGGCTCTCAGTTGCCACCTCAAGAGAAGGAAGAATTGGTAGAATTTCTCAGAAGGAACATAGATGTATTTGCTTGGAACGCCTATAAAGCCCTAGGAGTGGATCCAAAATTCATCTGTCATCACCTGAATGTCAACCCACTGGTCGTCCTTAAGAAACAGCCTCCTCGGTGCCCATCCAAGGAGCACGCTGATGCGGTACGAGAGGAAATAACGAAGCTCAAGCAAGTTAGAGCTATTAAGGAGGTGTTTTATCCTAAATAGCTAGCTAATACTGTGGTGGTGAAGAAGAAGAATTGGAAGTGGCGAGTGTGCGTAGATTTCACAGACCTAAATAAGGCGTGTCCGAAAGATCCATTTCCTATGCCTAAAATAGATCAACTAGTGGATGCAACGGTAGGCCATCCTCGAATGAGCTTCCTAGATGCCTTTCAAGACTATCACCAAATACCCCTAGCCCTGGATGATCAAGAAAAGACTGCTTTTGTTACCCCCATTGGGAACTACCACTAGAAGGTGATGCCATTTGGTTTGAAAAATGCAAGATCTACATACCAAAGAATGATGACGAGGATGTTTGAACCACAGTTGGGCAAAAACATTGAGGTCTACATAGATGACATGGTAGTGAAAAGTAAGGTAGTCTCGGAACATGCTTTGAACATTTTTGAAGTTCTTAGAAAGTACAAGCTGCATTTAAACGCCTCCAAATGTTCATTTGGCGTGGGATCAGGCAAGTTCTTAGGTTACATGGTGACTCACCAGGGGATCGAGGTCAACCCTGACCAGATAAAGGCTATAAACAATTTGCAACCACCTCGAAATCCTAAGGAGGTCCAAAAGCTGACTGGAATGGCCGCTACTCTGAACCGATTCATCTCTCAGTTAGCGGATAGGTGTAGACCTTTTTTCTTGTTGATTAATAAGTGGAAAGGGTTTGAGTGGAATGAAGAGTGTGCCTTAGCTTTTCAACAACTTAAAGATTATCTTGCTCGGCCACCAATCATGTCTAGTCCTGAGCCAGATGAGGTCCTTTTTGCCTACATTGCTGTGGCTCCTTTTGCAGTAAGTTTGCTGTTGATAAGAGTTGATAGCGGTGTACAAAAGCCAGTTTATTACATGAGCAAGTTGCTGCATGAAGCCGAGACTCGTTATCTGCCACTGGAGAAGGCCATCCTGACAGTAGTACTTGGTACACGAAAGCTGCCTCATTATTTCTAGGCACATACGGTCGTCGTCCTCACCCAACTCCCACTTAAAGCAATACTCCGAAGTGCTGACTACACAGGGAGGATAGCTAAATGGGGTACAGTTCTAGGGGCTTTTGACATCAAGTATATGCCTCGCACCTCCATGAAGGGTCAAGTACTCGCAGATCTGGTGGCCGAGTTCACTGAACCCCTATTAGAAGAATTGAATCCAACACAGAACATGGATGAAAAATCGGTTGGCATGATTTCTCAACAAGGTCACTTATCTTGGGAAGTATACATGGATGGCGCAGCGAATCAAAAAGGCTCCGGAGTGGGGCTAGTGCTGATATCCCCTGAGAAAATTATCATTGAAAAGTCATTAAGGATAGGCTTCTCGGCCACAAATAATGAGGCCGAATATGAAGCTCTACTGAGGGGAATCGCCATGATTCGAAAAATGGGTGGAAAGGCAGTGGAGATGTTTTCAGACTCAATGTTAGTCGTTGGCCAGGTGAAGGGAGTGTTTGAAGCGAAAGATGAAAGAATGCAGGAGTACTTGAGTCAAGTCAGACACCTGCAATTAGAGTTTGAGTCTTTCAACTTGCAGCATATCCCCAGAAGCGGAAATACGCATGCTGATTCCCTAGACATGCTTGCAACCTCCTCGGCGCAAGATCTGCCACGGGTTATCCTTGTTGAGGATTTGTACAAACCCACCGATATAAGAGTTGAAAGTGTCTTAGTTCATCAGATCAGAGCAGGGCCTAGTTGGATAGACCCTATAATTCAATTCTTAAAGGAGGATACTTTGCCTGAAGAAAAGTCAGAAGCGGACAAAGTACGGAGGAAGGCTACTAGGTTCTGGCTATCTGAGAACCAGAAGTTATACAAACGTTCATTTCAGGACCGTATTTGTTATGTGTGCATCCTGAGACGACTGAATTACTCCTTGAAGAATTACATGAAGGAATTTGCGGAAGCCATACTGGAGGTAGATCTTTGGCCCATCGAGCCATCACCCAAAGCTATTGGTGGCCAAATATGCAAAGGGAGGCCCACGAATATGTTAAAAAATGCGATCAGTGCCAACGGTTTGCACCAAATATACACCAACCAGGGGGAATCCTTAATCCGTTATCCAGCCCATGGCCATTCGCTCAATGGGGCTTAGATATTGTGGGTTTATTCCCTAAAGCAGCAGGAAACAAGAGGTATCTGCTAGTCGGCACAGATTATTTTACCAAATAGGTTGAAGCCGAACCTCTGGCTAACATCAGAGATGTGGACGCGAAGAGATTTGTCTGGAAAAATATTGTCACACGGTTTGGGATTCCTTATACACTCATCTCGGACAATGGCCTTCAGTTTGACAGCAAAGCGTTCAGAAGTTATTGTTGCGAATTGGGGATCACAAATAGATACTCTACTCCTGCTTATCCCCAGGGAAATGGACAAGCGAAAGCTGTTAACAAGGTCATAGTAAATGGACTAAAGAAAAGGCTAGATGATGCAAAAGGCAAATGAGTGGAAGAACTGTCACATGTCCTCTGGACATACAGGACTACGCCTCGTAGGTCTACTGGGGAGACCCCCTTCTCAATGACTTATGGGGCTGAGGTTGTTATCCCTCTGGAAACTGGTTTCCCAATAATAAGAACTAGTTCATACAGTCCAAGTAGCAATAACGAGCAGCTAGAGAAGAATTTGGACTTGATTGAAGAAAGGAGGGAGAATGCAATGGTCCAATTGGCATATTACCAACAAAAGCTCAGACAAGGTTATGACGTCAACGTAAAAATAAGGCCTTTATCACCTGGCGATCTAGTGTTAACGAAAGTTGTGGGCACTGCAAAAAACCCAGCTTGGGGGAAGTTAGGACCCAATTGGGAAGGGTCATACCGTATCACTTTAGGGGCTGACATCGGGGCATATTTTTTAGAAGACTTAGATGGTCATGTAATACCACGGCCATGGAATGTAAACAACCTTAAAAGGTATTATTATTGAACGAGTTTTCTTTCATCAATATGCTTATCTGTTATATTAAGGTTTTTATGTCTTCTGTTGCCATTACAATCTTTAGAAGTGTTTAAATTTAAATATAATCATGCCTAAAGTCCTCGGACCA
Source organism: Quercus aquifolioides (assembly GCA_019022515.1). Taxonomy (NCBI): domain Eukaryota; kingdom Viridiplantae; phylum Streptophyta; class Magnoliopsida; order Fagales; family Fagaceae; genus Quercus; species Quercus aquifolioides. The sequence goes on along the minus strand of CM032336.1, from coordinate 1,878,748 downwards.
GATGATATGGGTTAGTTAACACTCCATTACAGTTTTTATAAGTGTTTAAATTTAAATCCAATCATGCCTGAAGTCCTCAGACCAGATGATATGGGTTAGTTAACACTCCATTACAGTTTATAAGTGTTTAAACTTAAATCCAATCATGCCTGAAGTTCTCGGACCAGATGATATGGGTTAGTTAACACTTCATTACAATTTTTATAAACGTTTAAAATTAAACTCAATCGTGTCTGAAGTCCTCGGATCAGATGATATGGGTTGGTTAACACTTACGATTTCCATGAGTATTTAAATGGATCTTAGATTATGTAACTCTCTCAGACCACGTATTTAGGTAAAATTAGCACTTGGCAATGTTCCTTGTAAATATTAATCATGGTCCAACCCATTTAAAGTTACTAAACTCCAAAAACCTGCCTAAAACTTTAACCAAGTAAAGTTGTGAATGATTTACTTTAGTATTAAAGAATACAAAAGGAATCTTCCTCTTCCATGGGTTACTAAGTTGATCATGACTTCTTGCGTGAACCATTTTCTGCGGGTACTTAGTTAATTTGTTGGCATCATTAGCAAGGTGTTATTGGTTCTGCTCAAATTGGAATAACATCAAAGCAATATTACTTACAATAACAAGTATATAGAGATGGTATAGAAAATGAAAAAGAACTTTTTCATTGATTAGAAAGAAAGTATTTTACACACTTACTAAAAAAATAAAAAATAAACTAATTCTTTCCCTTGGAAGCCGAGGGATTAGTGGTCTAACTGGGCAAGGAGGCAGCAGCATCTTGAGCTTCATCCTAGGACGTAGGGTGAGTTTTCTTCTTGCCTTGATCCTTGCCTTTATCCTGAGGATCTTTGGCTTCCTATCTTTGGCCACCAGGAGGAATAGGTTGGTCCACTAATGGCTGCTTGGACGCTCCTGGGGCTTTCTCGGAGTGAGAGGAGTCAGGACCTGGGAGCTCACGAATATCAGGATCATAATAAATGCTCTCGGGCCGCCTCAAGACAGAATCCGCAGGAACCCCAGCAGCATCTATGGCTTTTCCCCATGAGATATCGCAGTAGTCCTTACAAACCACAGAGAGCTCCTCTGTGAGCCTGGCTTGAGTCTCCTCCACCCCAAGCTTATATGCCGCTTGTTTCTCAGCCTCGGCTGCCTCCTTGGCCAGTTGGGCAGCTTCCCTGACTTTCTGAAGCTCGGCTCGAAGATCCTTCGCCATTTGCCTCTCTGTTTCCAGATTAATTTCAGTCATATGCAACTGCTGGCGTTGATCTTTGGCATGCTTTTCAACGTTTTTTAAGCCTGCATCGAGGCTGTCCCTAGCCCTTATCGCCTCTTTCAGCTAGTCGGACAGCTTAGCGTAATCTTCCTTAAGATTACCCAGAGATTTCTCAACCTCGGACCGAGAATGGGCCTCCGCCTTGGCTTCGTTGCGGGCATCTTTATTCCATTCTTCGGCCACATAAACTTGCTAGGTAATCTGCATAACAGAATGAGAAAATTTTAATATAAAACAAAGAAGAGGGGTGAATAAAAATGATCAACGGTTTACTTGGAGAAGCAAATCAAACCACTTACCATGGCCAAGTCCCTCTTAAGGGATAGGAAGAGTTCTTGCTGACTGAAGCGCCTGTAAGACTCCATGTCTTTTGGCAAAAGAAGTGGCTGCTCTAGGACTTCAGCAATATGGCCCGCCTTCCCTCCTTGATAGTTCCTCACCACAGTGTCCCAAGCGAGGGGGGCACCATCTAACTCCAGCTTAGGGGACCAGATGCGCGGTCCTCGGCGCACGTCAGTAACGAGAGAGTCATCTCGGCTGTCAACAGACGAAGCCCTTTTGCTACGTTGATCCTTGGCCACTTTCTGTTGTTTGTTCCCTTTGGATGGTTCCACCTCACCTTCCTCAAGAGCTACATTATGCCTTTTCTTCTTTGGCTCAGGGATTGGCTTTAGGCCGAGGTCAGCAGGAAGCTGAGGAGGAGGGGGGGGGGAAGATTAATAGCGGGCTGGGACTTATTGGTTTCTTTGGGCTCAGGTGCTTTGTTCCTTCCCTTCAGGAGGTCCCTTAGGCTATTGTTCCTCGTATTCAAAGCCATTCCTTCTTCTTCTTCCGAAGAGTCATCTAGAAGGGCAGTTATTAAAACAGGGGCGTGGACGCTGGAATGCCTATCAGTCTCTTCCTCGACTTCCGAGAGGGGAATTATCTGAACCTCTCTAAATGCCTCTTCTTCAAAACGGAACTTGCCAATTTGCTCCTCTAGTGAAGAGTTCGAGGAAGCAACTCTTTATCCTGCTGCGGCAGCTTCAAGGGGAATCTGTTGAACTTGAGGGATGAACAGTGGTACACCCTAAGGGACTGGATGTGGTATAGGGGGAAGATCAAACGGAGCTAAGAAGTTAGGCCGAGATACATCTATCCAGTTTAGCCGATAGTCTCCCTGCCTTATAGCATTGCCGACCGCTTGAAACGCGTCCGAGAGAGGCTTGAAATCCAGAATAAGATGGACGGCCCGAAGTTGCCCGTCTTCACTTACAAAAATCTCTGATCTTAGTAGGTAGTTAAGCACGGCAACGTTAGTCAGGCTGAGCCGAGGAGCTACGTGCCTTTTATCTGTTAACACCACAAAAGAACTAAGTATAATCAGAAACTTAAGGTAAAACACTAATGCAAAGAGAATAAAAACAACGTCAATGATGAGGACCCTAAATCTATTGTTAGGGAACCTAAGTCTGGGATATCCCACCTGGCTCTCCTAGTTGGGTTGGGCAATGAAGACCGTCATGCCACGCTCCCGAGACAATCAGATAGCCGTCTTTCATCCCCTTGTTAGACTTGGGAAGACAGGAGATAAGCCTAACGATGTCGGATCGAGATTTAAGGTAAAATCCCGCCCCTTTTTGTCTATGACACTCGTACATATGGACTACGTCAAGCCAGGAGAGCCCCAAGCCTAAACGCCGATTCAAAGCATCAACTGCTCCTAGGATTCTAAAAACGTTAGGTGCGCAATGATCAGGACAAAGCCTATGATTACGAAGGTAGTCTCTCGTAATGGGACCCACAGGGAGAGTCATTCCCCCCTCTATGAAAGCTATAATAGGGATTATGACTTCTCCCACCCTTTAGTCAGTTGCTAATCCTTCCGGGGGACAATACCGCAGGTTTACATCCTGTGGTATGTGATACGTTTCTTTGAATATCTCTATCAGGGCAGGACTATCCACTAAATACCTAAATCTACCCATTTCAGATAAGCAGAGAAAGGGAAACACTAAAAGTGACAACTTGGAAATGAGAATTTGAAGGCCGAGGAATCTGGCCAAGGAGAGAAAGAAGGGTTCGAAGAAATTGGAACTTACACAAACTGGGTGGGAAAGTGATCCTTGAAATCCTCAGAAGAATTCTCAAGAATTTTTAAAGAAATAAGACTGATGATTTGAAAGTCTTTGTGGGTTTGAATGCTTGAGTTCGCTGGAGAGTCTGAGAAATTGTGAAATAAAGAGAAAATGATTTCCTTTGGGGCTTTATATAGGGGCCAGAAAATGAGCGGGAGTTATCCCTCCCAAACCCTGAAGAAAAATGTCGTTCGTTGGATCAATGGTTCACCGTTAGATACCAAAGACACAGCGCCACCTGGAGCAATTAATGACGCTTCGCGAATTCTGAAACGTCAGTAGCAATGATGAAGCGTCTAAATCTATGATCCTGCACGTGTAAACTCAGGTATTTTTACGTTTCTAGCCCTTATTTTTGTGGCATATCAAAATCCTATTTTTTCTCCTCGGATGTGAGGGAAAAATTAAAATTTTGAGGGGCTATTGTGGGGATAAAAGCCCAAGATCGTATATTGGGCCTTGGGCCCTATTTGAGGATGTGAGTACGTCTGAGGAGGAGTGGACTATTGGGAAAGGCCCCATAGTGAAGAATCGCATAACGAAAGGATAAGGGAATATAGTTCAAGGAGTGTACCCTTCTCGGATACGATGAATATCAGTCAAGCAGGTACTTGGGCGATTTAGGTGACCTTCCTGGAAGTTCCAACGATAAGGATGAACTTCAAGCACGTACAAAGATGATAAGAATACAGAAATATCTAAAAGAAAAGCTGCTACCACCGCATTAAATGCACTGCAGCCACTTTTCTGGCCGCATTTATGTGAAGAAGACCCTTGAACAGTGCAGTCTCAATCGCCACCATTCACAGAGAACCAAAGAAGATGACTGATGGGACACATACTTAAGTGAAGGCTTAGATGATTAACAAGTGTATGATCAAGATGATCTAAAAGGAAACTATCTAATGTAAAAGACCTCCCATAAGAGGGGGATCGAAAAAAGAGAGAAGAAGAATCACTGTAGCAATAATGATTACTTTAGCTTTCAGGAACAATTCAATTCATAATTCAGCTCCTCGAATAACAACTTAATCAAGTTTTAAGTGTGTTTTTTATGCTTATTCATCTTTTAAATCGTTTTTAGCCGTTGTCCAATTCATATATAGTCCAGCTCTTTCACCCACTCTCTACAAATTTATTGTATTGGGCTCATTGGGCTCATATCCCATCTATTTTGGGCTTGGGCTACAAATCGTGACCCCGCAATGACTTTTCAAATTTATTCATAACCCTTCAAATAAAAAAATTTATATAGTTATTTTTGTATAAAAAAAAAGAATAACTTCTATAGTTAATGATCTAAAAATCTAATCTTATTTTAACAAAATAAAATATCATTGTTTGCTTTTTATCACACGTGTCACACATACACGTGCTACGTGTTTAACTGCACGACATAAGCCCCGCTAAATTGCTAAATTCACCACACAAGCACCACTTGTGATACAAGTTTTAAAACACAACCCTTTTTTTTTATATAGAAAACTTCAATCTATGACATCCACTTCTGATAATAGCTCTTTATCATCAGACTAAGATATCAATCAGTTTTTGGTGTAGGCGGGAATTGAACCCCAGATCTCTTATATAACCATCAAAAATTTTACCAGTTAAACTAACTGGAACCTACAAACACAACCCACTTTGATAAGTTGTTATTGAATGTTGCTAGTGAATATAAAAGTAATTATAATGGTGGACTCAGATTAGAATCAATAAAAAATTTTCACTTAAAATTTGTTGTAAAATTATTGTGTTCATTCTAGCATGACTGCATTTGTCTTTGCACTTCAACAACTTTGACCATGCATATATGCACTTGCGTATGTGTACGTAATTGACTATGCATTAATTAAGCATTATTTATACAATTAATATGTCTTGTCCTATATATCTTTCATAGTTAATAAAAATAAAAAGGGGAAAGAAGCACGCTGTTTCAGCAGCTGATGAGGCAGAAAGGGATTTAGTAGTGAACCATTTGGGGAACCAAAAGTTACAAATTGCATGTCATTTACTTAATAATCTAATAATATAAATAAATAAATAAAAAATCCAGTCTACGTCCTCCCACTTGTTCCATGTCCATTCATCCAGTCTCTTCTTCTCTTCTATTCCCATTAGTTATATCTCGAATCTCGATCATGGACTAAATTAATCATAATATTTAAATAAGTGATTAGAATAAAATTATTTTAAAGATGGTTCTTTCCAAACTTTTCTTTCAATCTTCATAATATTAGGACTGTGACATGCAAACACAACCCATTTTGATAGAATATTACTGCTATGGTGTGCCACTGCAACCGGTTAGCTAGTGACTCGTCAGCACCGCCCGAGAAGAAGTGCACGTCCTCGGGCAGGAGGAGACCTTATGCTAAGCTTCGAGCGACCCGTCCACCTTCGCCCTGCGCCCAGGTTCGAACATTGGCTGTCACAAGAAAGGGCTCATCACCGAGCCTGAAGGTGGTCTACCAGCCCATTTCTTGCCGAGAAGAGGACGCCACATGAGAACCATCTTGGGCAGCTGGCCGAGTGTCACCGGTAGTCTCTCGGATGGTAATTCCACCAAACACCAAGGGAGGTATGGTTCGTGGGGGAACCTCACCCGTGACAATGGGTTGTTGTTCAATTGTACGCTGCCTTTTTCGCAAGCGGCCAGCAGGGGGGAGTTGGGCTTCTGCCTTGTTGTTGTTGTTGGGCTGCAGGACGGGTGTCGGGCAAGAAACGTCTGATGGTCAACGTCTTCCTTGATACCATTTCTCCTTCACCTGAGTCGGCCTCTGCTTTGGATGAATGAACAGATTTGGCCGCTTCCTGCTCGACCGGCTGAACTAGAGTTTGGGGGTCTTCAACGGGTCTGTGGACTGTTCGGTTTCGGGAAACGAGGTCCGCTGATTCGTCCCTCACAGGCACTAGCATTTCTGCTCTTACTATCCAGGGACCAAGGTCCCAAGCTTCACCTACAGCAAAGTTGGGTGGAAACAACTTAGGATGCCATACGTCAATGTACAACAATAAGGGGTTGTCCACTAATAGGGCTTGTCCGAAAGGTTGCCACGTAGAGTACACTGAATTGCAGCCGAGTATGAGGTGAGATGCACGGAGCTACCTATTAGAGTTCACAAATATCTTCGACCGAAGCACAAAGTTTAAATCCCTCACATGCACCACTCTGATGTCCGATTTGAACCTTTTACCATCTGCATCGAAACAAGTCAAAGTTGGTTAGTATACGCTTCAACAAGAGACAAATATAAGAGCAAACTGAACAACGGAAACAACACTGTAGAATATTGAGTACTGACCAACATCACGCAGCGAAGTTGGGCAAATAAGCTCGCTGTCAAGCCAGTTGCCTCTCACCCAAACATATTATCCTGCCAAGTTTCTGTTAGAGTCGGGGAGGCACGATATGAGCCGTACCCGTATATCTCTAACCTTAAGGTAGTAGTCAGACTTAATGTTACCGCACAAATTGTACATGAAATTTATGTCGTGGTGGTCTAGTTGTAATCCATATATCTAGTTTAAGCGGCTGATGCAACTCACTACTCGGTAAAAATTGGGGGGAAGTTGGTCGGGGCATAAACTGTAAAACCTAAGGGTACTAAGTATAAGGGAATCTACGGGAAACCTAAACCTTCCCTCTAAAATAGCCATTAAAGGAAAAAATACCACATGAGGGCGTCGTTGAATAGCGATGTCATCCTCATGGCAATAGGCTATATCTACGTCCTCAGGAATGTTGTAAGTTGCCTTAAAACTAGGTAGATTTGCCTCACTGTTAAGAAGGTGTGAATAACCCTTTCCTACTATTCGAAGGATGAAAAGAAAGAGGAAAAGAGGAAAAATTATTGGGGCTCTAGGAGGTAGTGCTCATTGGAAGATCAATGCACAGGAGGAGTATGCTCGGCAAAGAGAAAATTGAGGGAGTGGGGAAGCAAAAAGTAATCTGAAGGAGTAGGAGGAACTATTTATAGGAAGGAAACATTTATTGGAATTGAAGGCGGGAAAGCCTTTCTGAATTCTTTTTGTAACTCCCATACGCGTAGCCTCAGTTCACGAACCGTCAGGTTATGAGTGTAGTTAGATGTGACAGCCTAGTGTAACGCTCCTTTTGAGATGACTTTTAATGAACATCATGTTCGTTTAATAACTGATGAATGGGCTCCCCGAGGAGTCTCTCCCTATCAGATTGTCCTTGTATAATCCTAGAACAACTCATTTAAAAGATAAGTGTTAATAAAATTTTATTTTACAAAGATTAATTTTAAATTAGTATTGTGAAAATATTGTGATATTTTATTATATCTCTAAATTTTTTAAACAAGTACTATTTTTCTTTAGAAAAAAAAATAGTACCATTGACAGAATAATTTTATAACAATTTCATAATAAAGTTGTACGGGGTATGAGCCTGAGCCCATTGAACTTTGGGCCCTGGTCTTATGGCTTAGTACACAATCCCATGCTCATCGAACCTTTGGTCCTAGTACGAATACGCTTCCAGGCCCAATTTGGGCCCGAATACCAAAATAGGTCTATCTCTTCTTGAACATATCAGAGATAAGCCCATGCCGATCAATTATGTCTTGGTCAGGAATGTGTGCACCAAGAACATCCTATGTTCTCGACTTCCCGATATTGCCTTGGGGAGTATCGCTGCCAAGCAGTCTTTTGGAGGCTGGAACCAGTTCCAATGCCACTACCACTGTTCCTGACAGAGCATCTTCTTATCAAAAACGATGAAACCAAACCCCACCCACACGGTGAGGTCAGGAAGAAATCATAACCCCTCCACCCATCTGAGGCTATAAATAGGAGAACAGAAGGAGCGGTCGGGGTTGGCAAAGGGAGAGAGAAAGCAGAAAGAAAAAGAGTGATAGTATCAGCAGGGAGGAGAGCAACCTGGAGAGGGAAAAGAGAGTTCACAAAAACGGGGGGTGCTATTGGGTCGCCCGGCAAAGGACTACCCTTAGTAGGAAACTCTTAAGCCCACAATACAAATAAGTTGTGAGCCCAAATATTGGCCCATCTTGTTAAAGCTAAATTGGGCACGCACAAAAGTTTACATAGTAAGTTGTTATTAGTTCTCATCTAGACCTACTAGTGACATTTTTTTCCCCTACCATTAACAACTTGTCATATAGACTTTGTTGTGAAATTTTTATGAAAATATTGTGTCCATAACTTGCATTAAGAGAGGTAATTAAAACAAAGAATTCTATTTATATATACATTTTCCTTTTTGGTAATTTACCTCTCAAACTGCCACTTTTATAAGTGCTAGCCAAACACTCAGCTTTTTCAAAAAACACTTTTTAATAACTTTTACCAAACACTCAGCTTTTACAAAAAGCTCAATTTCATACCGCACTTTTTGAAAACTCCACTTTTTCAAAAAGCCCAGTTTCAAAAAACTGAACCAAACTCACCCTAACTCTCCTATCCAAAAGAAGGGGGGGGGGGGGGGGGGGAAGTAAGAAAGCCTTGGAATTTAATACAATTAATCGGTTCTTTTTACGTGGAAAACTTGGATTTGAACTCCTTCTCATTTGTTTTAAGTGAAAATAAATAAATAAAGAGATAGAAGGTTTAGAAAATCGAAGAGGCTTGCATAAGCAACATTACGATTCTATCACGACGGACTTTAATACTAGGCATTATTATTTGAGGAATCACTAAAAGTTATTTTTTTAATAAGTAATAAACTCCAAAAAGTTTCCTTCAAAGTAAAAAAGGCTATAAAATTCCACCGATAAAAAATAACGAAAACAAACATAACATATATTTCAATTTTGATTGAACTGAAGTAAACGTTTTCAAGTTTCAACCCATATTTTCTACTCCCATATCCATCCCCTCATATTTTAATGAGTGATAAGAGAGCGCGTAAAAGCATTCCCCGCTAGATGCCAAAATCTTCTAGGAGTGTTCATTGGAGTAGTTAACTAATACACTTTGAGAACAAAAAGATTATTATAAGATCCTTACAATTTTTTAGCCCATCCATATATCTAGGGGTAAAACCGTAATAGAAGTACCAAACAAAAAGCAAAAAAAAAAAAAAAACCTTAACTTTCTTTAACTTATAAATGCTTGTAAGGGCAAAAAATGACTACATAGCCTATTGCATCGCACACTTTTGTCAGTGGTATTGACCAAGCAGCAAAACCAGAAGACTCTACAAAACCACCAACTATATTCAAAACAAACCACCAAAACTCTCTTTTTTTTTTTTTTTTTTGTTAGCGGTATTGACCAAGCAACAAACCAAAAGGCTCTACAAAACCACCATCTATATGTAAAACAAACCACCAAAACTCTTATTTTTTTATATAGATATAGATATACTCTTTTCTTCTTCTTCTTTATATATAATATACTCATGCCCATGTCATAATTACGTAACCTTTCTTACATTTTGAGTGTTTTGCTGATTATTTATTTGCTGAGACTATTGTAGAAAAGCATAGAGGATTTTTTTTTTTTTTTTTTTTTGGGGGGTGAGCGAGGCTATGTATGTGAGGCCCGTCAAAGTAAATTTAAAAGGCCCAAAAATTGGCTTTATATAGAGTAGATTCGGCCATAGTCCATCGGGAAGCCCAGCCCACTTTCTGCACTTTTTACTTGTAAGTTGTAAATTGTAGTCATATGCTAGATGCTCCCCGTCCCTACCCAAAAAAAAAAAATAAATAAATAAATACTAAGAGCATCTCCAGCAATTTCTCTATATTTTTGTACTGTTTAGACAGTGAACAGTGACATTTACCTTTTACCTACCTACTTTTTCAAATACATCTTCAACAGATTCTTTATCCTTCTCTATCTCATTTAAATATTATTTATTCTTTCATTATTTATTCATTTTTTAACACACGTATCACCATATCCCCATCCCCACTCCTTTCTTTGCTAATTTTTTATTCTGTTTTATTCTTTTGCTAATGAACAGTAGCACATCAGATGAACAGAAGCACATCAGGTTTGGAGAATGACTGTTCATTAGCAAAAAACTTTTTGAGTTTTAAAGAAGCTGTTAGAGGACTATTTTATGGTTAGAATCACTAAAATAAAGATGATCTTGTGTTTGCCAATGCTATTGGAGATGCTTTGATACAGCTACAATAATTTCACAATAAAACTTATATAAATGAAAAATTGTTATTGATTTTCACTCTAACTCGCCATTAACATCATTTTTTTTTTTGGTCGTGAATTAACCTTATATTACTTCCTTATTAAAGATTTATCAACGAATCATATTTATAATTGCAATTTATTTATTTGTTTGATTTTTGTTTTATATATATATATATATATAAAGAATAAAAGTGATGTTAGTGACGATTACATATATATAATTAGTAATCGACTATAAGTGTTAGAATCATTGAGGAATAATCCCCTTGATGATTGTTGATCCCCTCATGAATCAGTGATATATACATATATACAGGCTAAAATGCAAAACTGACCCTCTAAGTTTCACATTTTGTCATTTTAGTCCTCTAACTTTAGTTTTGGTCAATTCACTCCTTTAAATGTCAAAAGTGTTTCAATTTAGGCCTTCCACTAACTTCTGTTAATGCTCTACCGTTAAGTGCTTTTTTTTTTCTTCTTCAGTTTTTTATATTAAAAAATGCAGAAAACTAATTTAAATTTAAAAAAAAATTGAGAAATCCCATAACACACCACAAACCCAGCACACAAACAATAAAAAATTTCTTTACATTGATCACCAAAAAGAGAAAAAGAAAAGAAAGCAAACTCACTCACGTCGTGTAAGTTGGAGATCAGAACGAGCTCCATAGACTTGAGATCAAATGCCTATGCCTCTATCCCCTTCTTACTCTCACTCTCACTCTCACTCTCACTAAGCTACAAACCAAAATGGAGCTAACAGCTCAATGCGCTTCACGCTTACTATCATGTACCCCTAAACTTCTCAACAATCCTCTTGAAACTTCTCGACGATTGGTATTAAGTACTACTACTACTCTCCGAAACCAAAAGAGAAGCTAACCTGGTCCTCCTCGATTGAAGATTGTGAATGTGAGGAGAGAAAGTGGCGGTGGTGCTAGTGGTGGAGCCGAGGTCAACACTGATGTGACGGTGAAGGAGAAGCCGAAATCGGAGCGGTTCGAGGTGTATAGAGGTTCTCCGACGCTGTTTTCTGCCACCGCTCGCAACGGTGGTGTCAATTTCGCTATCTTCTCTGCCAATGCCGTCTCCGCCACTCTCTGCTCGATCTCTCTCTCCGATTTACACAACGTGAGTGAGTTTGCTTTCTTTTCTTTTTCTCTTTTTGGTGACCAATGTAAAGAAATTTTTTGTTGTTTGTGTGCTGGGTTTGTGGTGTGTTGTGGGATTTCTTAATTTCTTTCCCTTTTTTTAATTTAAATTAGTTTTCTGCATTTTTTAATATAAAAAACTGAAGAAGGAAAAAAAAAGCACTTAACAGTAGAGCCTTAACAGAAGTTAGTGAAAGGCCTGAATTGAAACACTTTTAAAACTTAAAGGACTGAATTGACCGAAACTAAAGTTAGAGGACTGAAATGACAAAATGTGAAACTTAGAGGATCAATTTTGCATTTTAGCCACACACACACATATATATATATATACCTCTTAGACAAGATAGAGACAAGGCTCTTTTTCATTTTTTATTTTTATTTTTTGAGAGTGACAAGCCTTTAAATTTCCCTTGGATTAGACCAAATGGGCCGAAAACTACTTCTTCCTTACCGCAACCAAAAAAAAAACCTTGGTTTCAAAGTAAGGAGGCTAAGTACATGTCAAAAAAAGAAGTAGGATATATTATTTTAGTTAATTTGATCTTCACAGAGTATATGTTATATTTAATCTGAAACAATTGCCGTGGCTTCTAAAGTTGTTCAATCTCTAAGAGCATTCGTATCTAGAATCTTCAAACTATTTTATTTTATCATCTCAAAACCTACTTTATCATTTATAGCTTACTATTTTACAACACTCCGAACATCCCAACTTTTATTTTTGTATTCAACTCATTAAAATAATATACCTACCCAATAAAATAATACTACTTTGTAAACCACTCGTCACCACCCAAAAGGGCCAAAACCCACAGTAATTTGTAAACCACTCATCACCACGCAAAACCCAGTCCCATGGATTCAAGCACTGAAACCTTAGGCTCCTCCTCACTCTCATAGGCTGAAAGTAATGCCACCATCTCTTCTGTATACAACCGATTGTGCTTGTACCTCAATGTGCATATCAAAATCCAAAATAACATCTTGATTCTCACAATATCCTTGTTCTTCCAGCTTATATATAGGTTGACCTTGGTCTTGGCATCTGACTCATTACAGAGGCCAACCACGGCACCACCCCGATCCACCACCACGACACCATGCCGTATGATCTGAGATACACCAATGCATGGGCACCGATCCACACAGAGAGGGATTGAATGAGAGAGAAAGAATCAAAGAAAATGGTACCGGTGAGAGAGAGAGTAGAGCTCTGTGAGAGAGATGAGTTGAAAGAGAAAAGTCAGAGAAATGGCACTGTAGCACAATTGCAATTTTTTTTGCAATGCCAAGATTTTGCAAGACGGGATGCTGAGCTATTTTGTACCTTAAATGCTAAAATATCCCAATATATGGCATATAGAAGAGCCAATGCGAATGCTCAATGCCTGCCGAGCTTACTTTCCCATAACTTGTTTTTTGTTATTTCGCATTTGAAAAGATCGATGATGATGTAAGATGTAATGCTATATAAGCATAATGCATGCCTTTTCTCCATTCTTTTTCTTGATAGTACTGTACTGTAGCAACTAGCAAGTAACTGAGTTTTGGGTTTTATCTATCTATCTTTTCTTGAATTTATTAGAATAGTTTTTTTTTTTTTTTTTTAACAATAGTAGTTTTTGGAATATAATTTGATAGTTTGTTCACACTTCTTCACATTGTTCGATCGGAATAAGATTTTGCCCAAATGCATTTTCATATCATAGGTGGGTTATTTTTTATTTTATGCATCATGCTATATATATGCTAGACTCGTTGAATTCAAATAAATAAATAAATATCTATATATATATATATATATATATATATGAATCTAATTACTAATTAAGAACATGTTTGATCTGCTTGCTTGAAGTAGGGATAGCAAAAATTCATTCGCCAACCCAATAATAATCCTCATTAATAATCCTCATAAAAGTGGCGAAGCCAAACTATTTTCTTTAGGGGGTTAATATGCAAAAATTAATATAAATTTTTTATTTTTCATAGAAAATACAAGGAGGAGGAGGGGTTTTTTCAAAACCTAGGGGGCTGACCCCCTCCCTTTACTAGTGCTCAATCACAATGAGTATAGAGTACAGTACAGTACACACAATTCTAGATAGACTTGGTCCATGAAGTGAAACCACTAATCGAAGCCAATCCTCCTCCTTGAAGCACAAGAATCACCTAGGACACCTACACAATGTAATTAACATAAAACTCCTCCAAGAAAGAGAGAGACTGGTTAAAGGCAGTGTTGGACTAAATAGCAAAGCAATCTATCACACTCACTAATATTATTCAAACTTTTGTATAGTGTGTTAGTTTTTTTTTTCCTACAACTAAAACTTTAAAGTTCCAAAATTAATTATTTGAATTTCTCATTCTCTTAAAAAGATTATTATGATAACCAAACTTCATCACAAATTTACAATTGATATTACTCAAATAATTTATAGAGACATTCAAATACATAATCATCTCACTTCTAAATTATCTAAAAATTAACTCAAACCTAAACAATAAGACAGATAAAGAGTAAATGTGATAAATAACTCAGAAAATACACCACCAAAGTGTATCATTCAAAAAAAAAAAAAAATCATCAATCTAAAATAGAGTTGCAAGAAAGAATTAATGAGAGAGAGAGAACAAACACCTTTTTTGGAAGAGGTTGTGAGACAAATAACAAAATTATATAAAAGAAGATGAGTAGAAGAATATTCAAAAGAAAATGTATAGTTGTAAACACCAAATTATCCAAGTCATGCTATGTAATAAAATAACAATAAATCATTATGTAATATCATAGGATAACATGTAACAAACAAATGAAATAAAATTTTAAAAATTAAAAATTAAAATATAACCAAATCATATCAACCTAAAATAGAGTTAAATATAAAAATTCATCAATCTAAAGAATTAAACATCCACCAAAAGAAAGAATATATATATATATATATATATAGAGAGAGAGAGAGAGAGAGAGAGAGAGAGAGAGAGAGAGAGAGAGAGAGAGAGAGAGAGTATTCATCTTTTTGTGTGAGCAAAATATGGATTGAATGGAATAGAAAATAACAAATTTTTATAGTAAAAAAATTGGGAAGAAGAAGAGTTAAAATAAAAGGAAGATGAAAGGATGGAGAAATTGTAAGGTTAAGGTATAAAGTAGTGGGCAGATAAAAAGGTAAAAGTAAGTAAATATTAGAGAAGGTGTAATTGTAAAGTAAGCAAATTGATAAGGAGAAAAATAATTTAAAAAGAGAGAGAAAATACTGAAAATAGGTTGATGACGTAACGCTAATGTGACTCAATAGGAGCACAACAACATTAAACTCTATGCTTCAACTTTTAGATATATATATATATATATATATAGAATAGAAAATAACAAATTTCTATAGTAAAAAAATTGGGAAGAAGAAGAGTCAAAATAAAAGGAAGATGAATGGATGGAGAAATTGTAAGGTTAAGCCATTAAGGTATAGAGTGATGGGGAGATAAAAAGGTAAAAGTAAGTGTATATTGGGAAAAAAGTGGCAAATTAATAAGGAGAAAAATAATTAAAAAAGAGAGAGAAAATACTGAAAATAGGTTGATGATGTGGCGCTAATGTAGCTCAACAAAAGCTCAGCAACATTAACCTTTATGCTTCAGCTTTTAGATATAATATATGGTAATATAGATATAGATGAGGTCTCTAGATTTTTAGATCACTATAGTGAGTAGATGATGGGGATGATCCAGCAGGTCTGGATGTTTTGTCGCTTGAGGTCATCTTCTTTATCAGTTTGAATAGTGAGTATCTATCACAGAACCATCAGAGTCCCTAATTAATTAGTATTTGGGTGTATATTTTACTCTATTTTCTCTTTTTAAGCATGCCTTTGCCTGTTGAAAAACATAAGAAATAACAGGCACAGTTACAACTTGCAAGTATTTCTTTAAGTCAAGCATGAAGCATATAGTGCATACTTTGCGACCTCCACGATTATTTATGAGGGTTCTAGATGTGTCTTGTGGGGGGTGAAAAGTCCAACCTAATATATTGGGCCTAAGACCCTATTTGAGGACTACTGTTTGTCCGAAGAGATGAAAGTATTTGAGAAGAAGCCCATGTGAAAGAAACATACCTGGAGATGAACGTGGGGCATAGTCTGAGGAGATATTCAATTGTCCGAAGAGGTCATTATCCTCGGATTCAAAGAAGCTTGGTCAAACAGATGTCTGGGAAGTTCAAGTAATCCTCCTGACGATTCTAATGATAAAGATGAACCTCAAGCGCGCATGGAAATGACAGGAACGGAGAAATATCTAGAAGACAAACTTCAACCACCACATTAAATGCACTGCATCTACTTTTCTGGCCGCATTAATGTGGAGAAGACCCCTGAACAGTACAATCTCAGCTACCGCCACTCACACAAGGCTAAAGAAGATACATGATGGGACATGCACTTAAGTGGATGTTTAGATGATGAACAAGTGGACGATGAAGATGAAGGGAGATGGTGCTATATAAGGGGGAGAGGCCTCTGATAAGGGGGGAGGAAACAAAAAAGAGAGAGAAGAAGAAAATAACTTTACTGTAGCTCTAAGAACTGTAACCAACTTGCATTCAATAAAGTGCCTCTTCGGACTTTCATCTTTGCCTTTGTCCAAGCATGATTGCATGTTAGTTCATCCGTAAATACCATAATCAACTCTTGTTTAATTTACATCCGGCCCAGTTCTTTCACCCACGCTCTACAAATTCATTGTCTTGGGTTCATTGGGCTCATAATCCATACCTTTTGGGCTTGGGCTACAAAAGTTGACCCTACAATTGGCGCCGTCTGTGGGGAGAGCTTGTGCAAGGGTGAAAACAACAGTTGGTGATGGCAGGACGAGGTCAACAACAAGCAGAATCTAGGGCATCCCAACACGTGGACCCTTTTCTTAACCTAGAAAGGAGACAAGATCATGAGGATAGTGCGCACACTACGCATACTAGTCACAATCAGTCACATGGTGAAAGTCATGCGTCCCATGCAGAAAAGAACCGGAACTTGCAACTGGAGGTAGAAAAACTAAAAAGGGAGTTGCGCCATGCAAAGAGGAAACAGATTTCCTCGTATTCTGATGAGGATCCTGACGACGAGCAGGATGTCACTTATCAGCAGAAATCTCGGACACCAGCCAGTGAATCCTATACCTATGAAGAAGAGTCTCATCGCAAGAGGCAACACAGAAGCCCATCACGTGGAGACGTAGGGAACAATGCCATGAGCAGGGCTCTGAATCAGATTTCTAGGTCACCTTTTACGCGCAGGATTGAGGATGCGAGACTTCCTCGGCGTTTTAACCAACCAACGTTCACCATCTACAATGGTAAAACAGATCCCGTGGAGCACGTGAGTCATTTTAACCAAAGGATGGCTGTCTACTCCAGAGATGAAGCTCTGATGTGTAAGGTTTTCCCTTCCAGTCTTGGGCCAGTCGCAATGAGATGGTTTGACGGTCTGAAAGCGAACTCCATCAACTCCTTCAAAGAGCTCACTCAAGCATTCGGCTCCCGTTTTGTCACATGCCGAAGAGTGGCCAGGCCCTTATCTTCACTGCTATCCTTGAACATGCAGGAGGGTGAGACCTTGAAGGCATATTCGGATAGATACTGGGAGATGTTCAATGATATGGAGGGCAACTCTGATGCAATGGCCCTCAGCACATTCAAGCTCGGCCTTCCTACTGACCATGGTTTAAGGACGTCCTTATCCGGAAAACCAGTTACTAACATGCGTCAGCTCATGGACCGTATAGAGAAGTATAAAAGAGTTGAAAAAGATCAGCAACGGGGGAAGGGAAAGGACAAGGTTATCCCCCAGGAGAGGAGGGATTTCAGGTCGGATCGCTACAATAGCAATAAGCCAAGGAGAGATTTCGCTGGGCAATCGGGATTAATAAATCCCCAAGCGGTCAACACTGTATTCAAAGAGCCAGTACACCAAGTCTTGGAAAAGATCAAGAATGAACCATTCTTCCGGTGGCCGAACAAGATGGTGGGAAACCCTGAGAGGTGCAATCATAATCTCTACTGCCAGTACCATCAAGATCATGGGCATACCACGGAGGATTGCAGAAGCCTGTGGGATCACTTGGACCAACTGGTTCGTGATGGTAAATTAAGACACCTCTTACACCCCTCCAGCGGCCGAGGAGGGCAGATGAGCTCAGGGCCACGAATAGATGACCCTTCAAAGCCACCATTAGGAACTATTAACGTCCTCTTCGCCGCACCTGGAAGAATAGGATCCTAGCCATTGAAGGTCATGTCGGTAGCCCGATCAGTAGCAGGGGATTTCGGCCGAGGTCCGAAGAGAATTAAGTCTGGTGCTCCACTGGTTATAGGGTTCTCGGACGAAGACATGGTTGGCACCATCCAACCCCATGATGATGCGTTAGTCGTCACCCTCAGAATTGGAGAGTACGATGTGAAAAGGATGATGGTGGACCAGGGTAATGCTGTGGAGATAATGTACCCTGATCTCTACAAGGGGCTAGGCCTAAAACCCCAAGACTTAACACCATACAATTCCCCCCTCGTGAGTTTTGAAGGAAGGGCTATCACCCCGAAAGGCCAAATACGCTTACCTGTGCAGACCGGCTCCGAAGTGGTAGAGGTGGATTTTATAGTTGTGGACGTGTATTCA
The DNA here is from genome assembly GCA_019022515.1 of Quercus aquifolioides. Taxonomy (NCBI): domain Eukaryota; kingdom Viridiplantae; phylum Streptophyta; class Magnoliopsida; order Fagales; family Fagaceae; genus Quercus; species Quercus aquifolioides. The sequence continues at coordinate 1,860,368 of CM032336.1, read as the reverse complement.
CCCTATACGGCAATCGTAGCCAGACCTTGGCTTCATGCACTAGGGGTTGTTTCCTCTACTTTGCATCAGAAAGTCAAGTACCCTTCTGAAGGGCAAGTTCATGAGAACAGAGGGGATCAGTCCGCAGCCCGACAGTGCTTAGTGGCTGACATCCAACATCAGCCCGAAGCTGAATCCTCGTCCAGGGCCGAAAGGGGTTTATAGCAGTTAAGGTCTCGGGAATTGCCCGTCGAAGGTCCAGACGAAGGCACTCGATGCGAAGATTTAGTGAAAATTGTTATTGGAGATGATCCTGAAAAGTTCTTCCAAGTCGGATCTCAGCTACCTCTTCAAGAAAGGGAAGAGCTAATAGAGTTCCTCAAGCGGAATCTTGATGTATTTGCCTGGAGTGCTTACGAAACCCCAGGGGTAGACCCGGAATTCATATGTCACCACCTGAAAGTAAATCCACTGATCACCCCTAAGAAGCAGCCTCCTCGGCGCCCATCCAAAGAGCATGCTGATGCGGTAAGAGAAGAAGTAGCAAAGCTCAAACAAGCCGGAGCTATTAAGGAGGTTTTTTATCCTGAGTGGTTGGCAAATACCGTGGTGGTAAAGAAAAAGAGTGGGAAATGGCGAGTGTGCGTGGACTTCACTGATTTGAATAAGGCTTGCCCCAAAGACCCATTCCCTATGCCGAAAATTGATCAACTAGTGGACGCCACTGTCGGCCATCCTCGGATGAGCTTCCTGGATGCCTTCCAAGGCTACCACTAGATACCACTAGCCCTGGATGATCAGGAGAAGACCACTTTTGTCACCCCTATTGGTAACTACCACTATAAAGTGATGTTATTTGGCTTGAAGAACGCGGGGTCTACCTACCAGAGGATGACGACGAGGATGTTCGAGCCACAGCTGGGCAAAAATATCGAAGTCTACATAGATGACATGGTGGTAAAAAGCAAGGTTGTTACTGAGCATGTGAAGGACCTTGAAAGTACCTTTGAGGTTCTAAGAAAGTACAGGCTGCGCCTAAATGCTTCCAAGTGCTCATTCGGGGTGGGGTCCGGCAAGTTTTTAGGATACATGGTGACTCACAGAGGAATTGAGGTTAACCCCGACCAGATAAAGGCCATCAACGATTTACGAGCTCCTCGGAATCCCAAGGAGGTTCAGAAACTGACCGGAATGACTGCTGCCCTGAATCGATTTATCTCTCGATCAGCAGACAGGTGTCGACCCTTCTTCTCTCTGCTCAACAAGTGGAAGGGATTTGAGTGGACTGAAGAATGTGCTTTGGCCTTTCAGCAGCTTAAAGATTATCTAGCTCGGCCTCCAATCATGTCCAGTCCTGAGCCAGATGAAGTATTGTTTGCCTACATTGCTGTAGCTCCCTATGCGGTGAGCCTGGTGTTGATACGATCAGACTGTGGTGTCCAAAGGCCGGCCTATTACGTAAGTAAGTCGCTGCGTGAGGTCGAGATCCGTTATTTGCCTCTGGAGAAGGCTATCCTAGCAGTGGTGCTTGGTACACGAAAGCTACCTCACTATTTCCAGGCCCATACGGTCATTGTCCTCACTCAACTCCCACTCAAGGCTATACTCCGAAGCGCTGACTACACTGGGCGGATTGCTAAATGGGGTACGATCTTAGGGGCTTTCGATATAAAATATATGCCCCGCACATCGGTCTAGGGCCAGGTCCTTGCGGATTTGGTGGCTGAGTTCACGGAGCCCCAACTAGAAGAAGTAACGCCCACGTCGGACATGGATGAAAAATCAGTTGGCATGATCTCCCAGCAGAGCCCCTCCCATTGGGAAGTGTACGTTGATGGCGCAGCAAACCAAAAAGGTTCTGGAGTTGGGCTAGTGTTGATATCCCCTGAAAGAATCATTATCGAAAAGTCGTTAAGGCTGGGCTTCTCGGCAACAAATAATGAGGCGGAGTATGAGGCCCTACTGATGGGAATGGCTATGGTCCGAAGAATGGGAGGAAAGTCTATGGAGTTGTTCTCGGACTCAAGGTTAGTCGTAGGTCAAGTACAAGGCGAGTTTGAGGCGAAGGATGAAAGAATGCAGGGGTACTTGAGCCGAGTTAAATGTCTGCAATCGGAGTTCGACTCTTTCAGTTTGCTACACATCCCCAGAAGTGGTAACTCACATGCTGATTCTTTGGCCACGCTTGCCACCTCCTCGGCGCAAAATTTGCCGAGAATCATCCACGTCGAGAACTTGCATGGGCCTACAGAGGCAAAAAGAGAGGTAATCCAGGTTCACCAAGTCAGGACCGGACTCTGCTGGATGGATCCTATAATTAAATTCTTAAAAGAAGATATTTTTCCAAAAGAAAGGGGGGAAGCTGACAAAATTTGGAGGAAGGCGACCAAATTCTGGCTATCCGAGGACCAGAAATTGTACAGACGCTCCTATTCGGGACCATACTTGTTATGCATGCATCCTGAAGCGTCTGAGCTATTACTAGAAGAATTACACGAAGGAATCTGTGGGAGCCATACTGGAGGTAGATCCTTGGCTCACCGAGCCCTCACTCAAGGATATTGGTGGCCGAACATGCAAAAAGAAGCCCACGAATATGTTAAAAAGTGCGATCAGTGTCAGCGATTCGCCCCAAACATTCATCAGCCAGGGGGAACTCTTAATCCACTATCTAGCCCGTGGCCTTTCACCTAATGGGGCTTGGATATCGTGGGACCGTTCCCTAAGGCTGCAGGAAACAAGAAATACCTTCTGGTCGGCACATACTATTTCACCAAATGGGTCGAAGCTGAGCCTCTAGCCAATATCAGAGACGTAGATGTTCAAAGGTTCGTGTGGAAGAATATTGTCACTCGGTTTGGGGTTCCTCATACTCTCATCTCGAACAATGGCCTACAGTTCGATAGCAAAGCATTCAGGAGTTATTGTAGTGAACTGGGAATCATAAACAGATACTCCACCCCTGCTTATCCCCAGGGTAATGGGCAAGCAAAAGCTATCAACAAGGTCATAGTAAATGGCTTAAAGAATAGGCTAGACAATGCGAAGAGCAAATGGGTGGAGGAATTGCCACATGTACTTTGGGCTTACAGAACTACGCCTCGCAGATCTACTGGAGAGACCCCTTTTTCAATGACCTATGGGGCTGAAGCCGTCATACCTCTAGAAACCGGGTTCCCAATATTGAGGACTAGTTCATTCAGTCCGACCAGTAACAACGAGCAACTAGAGAAGAGTTTAAACCTGATTGATGAAAGGAGGGAGAATGCAATGGTTCGGCTAGCACATTACCAACAACAGCTCAAGCAAGGCTACGATGCCAACGTAAAGCTGAGGCCTCTAGAACCTGGCGACCTGGTGCTGAGGAAAGTTGTCGGGACTGCAAAGAACCCAGCTTGGGGAAAGTTAGGGCCCAATTGGGAAGGGCCATATCGTATTACTTCAGGGGCTGGCATTGGGGCGTATTTCTTAGAAAACCTAGATGGTCATGTAATACCACGTCCTTGGAATGTATATAACCTCAAAAGGTACTTTTATTAATCGAGTTTTTTCTTCAGCCGATATGCCAATTCGTTAGATGAAGTATTCTCTCAAGTGTTTAAACTTAAATCCAATCATGCCTGTAGTCCTTGGACCAGATGATTTGGGTTAGTTAACACTCATTCACCGTTTCTCTCAAGTGTTTAAACTTAAATCCAATCATGCCTGTAGTCCTCGGACCAGATGATTTGGGTTAGTTAACACTCATTCACCGTTTCTCTCAAGTGTTTAAACTTAAATCCAATCATGCTTGTAGTCCTCGGACCAAATGATTTGGGTTAGTTAACACTCATTCACCGTTCTCTCAAGTGTTTAAACTTAAATCCAATCATGCCTGTAGTCCTTGGACCAGATGATTTGGTTAGTTAACACTCCGTTACAGTTCTTAATTGTTTAAACTTAAATCCAATCATGCCTGTAGTCCTCGGACCAGATGATTTGGGTTAGTTAACACTCCGTTACAGTTCTTAAGTGTTTAAACTTAAATCCAATCATGCTTGTAGTCCTCGGACCAGATGATTTGGGTTAGTTAACACTCCGTTACAGCTCTTAAGTGTTTAAACTTAAATCCAATCATGCCTGTAGTCCTCGAACCAGATGATTTGGGTTAGTTAACACTCCGTTACAGTTCTTAAGTGTTTAAACTTAAATCCAATCATGCTTGTAGTCCTCGGACCAGATGATTTGGGTTAGTCAACACTCTGTTACAGCTCTTAAGTGTTTAAACTTAAATCCAATCATGCCTGTAGTCCTCGGACCAGATGATTTGGGTTAGTTAACACTCCGCTACGGTTTCTTAAGTGTTTAAATTTAAATCCAATCATGCCTGTAGTCCTCGGACCAGATGACTTGGGTTAGTTGACACTCCGTTACAGCTCTTAAGTGTTTAAACTTAAATCCAATCATGCCTGCAGTCCTCGGACCAGATGATTTGGGTTAGTTAACACTCCGCTACGGTTTCTTAAGTGTTTAAACTTAAATCCAATCATGCCTGTAGTCCTCGGATCAGATGATTTGGGTTAGTTAACACTCCGCTACGGTTTCTTAAGTGTTTAAACTTAAATCCAATCATGCCTGTAGTCCTCGGACCAGATGATTTGGGTTAGTTAACACTCCGCCACGGTTTCTTAAGTGTTTAAACTTAAATCCAATCATGCCTGTAGTCCTCGGACCAGATGATCTGGGTTGGTTAACATTCGTTTACAGCTCTCTTAGGTGTTTAAACTCAAATACGTTCACTCCTGTAGTCCTCGAACTAGATGACACAGGTTAGTCAACACCCCCACGCAGCTATTATCACTGGGACTTAGCGTTAAAATGAGTCATGCTTAAAATTCTTGAATGTGTTTAAATTGACTTAACTTGTGATGGGCCTCCTTAGTGATGTCTAATTCAAAGCCAAGGGGTAATAGCATTCTCTGTGCATATCCGAGAAGACTTGTGAAATTTCCATAAACACTCACTGCACTCATAGCTTATTAATTCTTTCTATATAAATTGATCTTTTCAGTACGAATTTTAGTTATCTATGTCACTTGTATGATATGTTGGTTAAGTCTACTCACATTACCAAAATTACAAAGTGCAGCTATTTGTAGCAATAATAACTCATAAGATGTGCAACGAAGACACCAAAAGTAAAAGGGAAATGGTTTCATTAATCAAAAGAGAACAGTTTACAATCCCTTACCTATAAAAAAAAAGCTAAAACTAAAAACTAGAAAACTAATACAAATACAAAATCAGCACTCCTAAGTGCCTAAGCCTTCTCTTGAGGGACCAAAGGATCAGCAGCTTGACTGGACTGTGCTGCAGCAGTTTTTGGGGCCTGGTCCTTAGATTCTGGGGGGGTTTTCTTTTCTCCCAAGTCTTTGCCCTTATCCCTGGGAGCTTCAACTGGCTTACTCTGATCACCAGGCTGACCAGACTCCTTGGGGGCCTCAAGGTTGGCAGGAGGGACTTGGCTGGCCAGGGGTTGCTCTAGAGCCTTTGGGAGTTGTGTTGGGGGAGAAGGATCAGACCCTGGGAGTTCTCGAATTTCAGGATCATAGTACACACTCCCAGGTAGTCTCAAGTCAGAGTTCGAAGGGACTCCAGCAGCATCCAACGCTTTCCCCCAGGTTACGTCGCAGTAATCCTAGCTGAGCGAGGCAAACTGCTCAGTGAGGTTGAGTTGGGTCTCCTCCACCCCCAGCTGATAAGCTGCTTTCCTTTCAGCCTCGACAGCCTCCTTGGCCAGCTAAGCACCCTTCTGAGCTAGCTTGGCAGTCTCTTTGGCTTTCTGGAGTTCAGCTCGAAGTTGCCCCACAAGTGCTTTCTCAGTTTCCAAGTTAATCTCGGTCATATTTAGCAGCTTGCGTTGCTCTTCGGCCTGCTTTTCAGCATTCTTCAGGCCCGTATCCAGACTGTTCCGCTGATTAGTCATCTCCTTTAACTGCTCGGACAGCAGAGAGTAATCATCCTTCAGGCTGCCCAAAGACCTCTCTGCCTCAGACCGAGATTAGGTCACTGCCTGGGCTTCAAGATAGGACTTTTTATTCCACTCCTCGGCCACAAAGATTTGCTGAGTAACCTACATAACGGAAATTTCAAATGTAAAGCACAGAAAAAGGGGAAAAGTAAAAAGGCTCAGCGACTTAATTAAGTAGATCAGTTCACTCACCATGGCCAAATCCCTCTTAAGGGATAGGAAAAGCTCCTGTTGGTTGAAGCGCCTATAAGATTCCATGTCCTTTGGGAGGAGGAGTGGCTGCTCCAAGGCCTCAGCAACATAACCTGCCATTCCCCCTTCGTAATTCCTAAGGGAGGTGTCCCAAAGGATTGAAGTGCCATCCAACTCCAACCTTGGAGACCAGATGCGAGGTCCTCCTCGGCGTACATCAGCCACGATGACTTCATCTCGGCTCTCAGTAGACGAGACCCTCTTGTTCCGGTGGTCTTTCACCACCTTCTGTTGCTTGGTCCCTTTTGGTGGCAACGCCTCCCTTTCTTCAGTTTCAAGAAGGGCCCTCTTCTTCTTCAGATCCTGTATGGGCTTCAGGCCGGGGTCAGGAACCTGGGATGGTGGTGGAGGCAGACTCACCACAGGTTGGGACGTACCAGTCCTTTTCTACTCAGCCTTCTTACCCCTATTTTTCATTAAGTTCCTCAAATCTGCCATATCTTCCTCGTCCGAAGAGTCTTCTGGAAGAGCAGTTATTAGAACAGAAGGGTGTACAACAGATTGTCTGTCAGCTTCCTCCTCGGCGTCAGGCACTGGTATCACTTCAACCTCTCTTGAAGCCTCTCCTTCGAACTTGAACTTGTCTATCTGCTCCTCAAGTGAAGAGGTTGAAGAGGCAACTCCTTCTCCTGCTTCTGCTGTCCCGAGAGGAACCTGCTGAATTGGCCGAAGGAGCAGGGGTACACCCTGTGGATTGGGATGTGGCACGGGTAGAAGATCGTACGGAGCCAAAAAGCCTTTCTGAGCTACGTCTATACGGCTGAGACGATAATCTCCCTGTCTTATCGCGTTGCCGACCGGCTGAAAATCCTTCTTGTTTGACTTGTAACCAAGAATAAGGGGAACCGACCGCAGTTGCCCGTCCTCACTTACAAAGATCTCTGATCTTAATAAGTAATTGAGCGCAGCAGTGTTTGTAAGGCTGAGCCGAGGAGAAACGTGTTCTCTATCTGTTAAACATCACAACAAAACGTAGTCAGAAACTTGAAAATAATGATACAAAAAGAAGAAAAAATGGTTAGAAGGTGGAGATCCTAAGCCCACTGTTAGTAAACCTAAGCCTAACATATCCCACCTGGCTCTCCTGGCTTGGTTCGGCAATGAGGACCGTCATGCCACGCGCCCGAGACGATCACGTAGTCGTCTTTCATCCCTTTGTTAGACTTGGGAAGGCAGGAGAGGAGCCTAACGACATCGGATCGGGATTTAAGATAATATCCCGCCCCTTGCTGGCTATGACACTCGTACATGTGTACCACGTCACGCCAGGTGAGCCCTAATCCGAGAAGACGGTTCAGATCGTCAATGGCTCCTAAGATTCTAAAGACGTTGGGCGCACATTGGTCAGGACTAAGCCTATGGTTTCGGAGGTAATTACTGGTAATGGGACCCATAGGGATAATCATCCCCCATTCTAGAAAAAGCGATGATGGGGATTACCACTTCGCCCGTTTTTCGATTTGTTAGTATTTTCTCTGGAGGACAATACCTCAAACCCACATTTTGAGGTATGCGGTATGTTCTCCTAAACTCCTCTATTTGGGCGGGGCTATCTACTAGATATTGAAATTTACCCATCTTCATTAACTGGGAAGAAGGAAGCACTAAACGTAATGACTCAGAGGTGACTATTTGAAAGCCGATGAGGCTGGCCGAAGAAAGGACGGAAGGTTTTAGTGGAGAAGAACTTACTCAAACTAAACTGGAGACTGATCCTCGAACTCGTTGAGAAATTCTTATGGATTCTGAGGAAGGCTAAGACCGGTGGTTGGAAGAACTTGAAAGATTCAAGTGCTTGAGTTTGCTAGGCGCTCTGAGAGTTTGCGAAGTGAAGGAGGAATGACTTGTTCTGAGACTTTATATGGGGACAAGCAAAAGAACCGGAGTCATCGCGCCCAAATCCTGAGGAGAAATCATGTCCGTTGGATCAATAGCCCACAGTTGGATACTAAAGACAAAACGCCGCCTGGAGTAATTGATAACGCTTTGGGAATACTGAAACGACAGCAGCATTTATGAGGCGCCTACTTCTATGCCCACACGCGTGTAAGTTCAGATATTTTTGTTGTTTCAAACTGTCATTTCGTGACAAGTCAAAATCCTATTTTTTCTCCTCGGATGCGAGGGAAAAACTAAAATTTTGAGGGGCTATTGTGAGGGGTGAAAAGCCCAACCTAATATATTGGGCCTAAGGCCCTATTTGAGGACTACTGTTTGTCCGAAGAGATGAAAGTATTTGAGAAGAAGCCCGTGTGAAAGAAACATACCTGGAGATGAACGTGGGGCATAGTCCGAGGAGATATTCAATTGTCCGAAGATGCCATTATCCTCGGATTCAAAGAAGCTTGGTCAAACAGATGTCTGGGAAGTTCAAGTAATCCTCCTGACGATTCTAATGATAAAGATAAACCTCAGGCGCGCATGGAAATGACAGGAACGGAGAAATATCTAGAAGACAAACTTCAACCACCACATTAAATGCACTGCATCTACTTTTCTGGCCGCATTAATGTGGAGAAGACCCCTGAACAGTACAATCTCAGCTACCACCACTCACACAAGGCTAAAGAAGATACATGATGGGACATGCACTTAAGTGGATGTTTAGATGATGAACAAGTGGACGATGAAGATGAAGGGAGAGGGTGCTATATAAGGGGGAGAGGCCTCTGATAAGGGGGGAGGAAACAAAAAAGAGAGAGAAGAAGAAAATAACTTTACTGTAGCTCTAAGAATTGTAACCAACTTGCATTCAATAAAGTGCCTCTTCGGACTTTCATCTTTGTCTTTGTCCAAGCATGATTGCATGTTAGTTCATCCGTAAATACCATAATCAACTCTTGTTTAATTTACATCCGGCCCAGTTCTTTCACCCACGCTCTACAAATTCATTGTCTTGGGTTCATTGGGCTCATAATCCATACCTTTTGGGCTTGGGCTACAAAAGTTGACCCTACATGTCTCATTAGAAAAGTGTTAAAGACTAATATAATATTTCAATTTGCAAAATTCAGATTGAAAAAGAATTAAATTTCATGTTGCATAATACAGCTTACAAAACATAAAGAAAAAGCAACAAAATGCATTGGAATTTTTTTACGTATTGTTATTGTAATACACAACATTCTTTTTTACATAGAAGTTCAAACAATATGGTTTTCAATTGAACAAGAAGCACTCTCTCCAACTGCATAAGTTTCTTGGTTCCTCAATTGCCATAGGGAAACAGCATATAAGGGGTTCATTTTTGGTTTCTTATGAGAAAGAAATTCTTGAGACACCCATTTCATTGTTGGTCGAAACTTTGGTTTAGCACATAAGCATGCAAATGCAATTGTAGCAATGAAGAAAACATCCCAAGCAACCAGTCGGTTTGGAGGTGGGAGACGTTTGTCTAATATTTCATTTAGCATCATATTTTGAGGTGATGATGATGATGATGAAGTCAAGAGTTCACCTAGATGTGTTCCCATTAATATTTCTAGTGCCAGCACACCAAAACTATAAACATCACATTTTTCAATCACCATCATAGTATATGCTAGTTCTACACATAAATAAAAGAACAATGAAAAGTATTAAAACATAAAAGAAAAGAAAGTAGTGCCTTCCTTTTTCTTCAATTTTCTTTTGAACTTTTTCTTTGTGAATTTTTATTTTTTTTATTTTTTATGAAGAGGTTGGTTTTTATATAAAATTCCATTGCGAAAATGATTGTTTGCAACCATGAATATGTGGTTTGGTTCATATAACAAAACAATAAAGTAAGCTAAGTAGTATGATTATCAAGAAAACCCTACATGGGAAATAAGGTATAGTTGGAAAAGAAAAATTCACCTGGAGCAATATAACCATAAGTCCCAACAATGTTTGATTGGAGGAATTCAGATCAAGAAGTCTAACCGTGCAAAAATCAGAGACAAAAGCCTCCAACTCAGAGTTCAATAGAATGTTGTTGCTGCTTATATCTCGATGAACAATAACTTGGACACATTCATGATGCATATGAGATAAGGCATGTGCTATACTTTTGACGACGAGCATTCTTTTCATCCAATCCAATTGCACAGCCTCATCATCATTGCTTAGGACAGAAAACAAGCTTCCCATTTCCATGTACTCATAGACCAAGAACATGCATCTTTTATGCAAACAATAGCCATAAACTTTAATAATATTTCTATGTCGAATTTTTGTTAACATTTTGATCTCATTTTTGAAACTCTTGTCAAATGTCAGATCCTCGGCTTCTAAGCGATAAAGTTTCTTTAAGGCAACCACTTTACCACTGGGCAACTGTGCTTTGTATACACTACCATAACTGCCTGTTTCAATACAATATCTATTGTCAAAGTCTTTTGTTGCTTCAATGATGTCTTCATATGCAATTTTGCCATCATAATTCCATATTGAGAGCAAATCCCCATTCTTTGTTTCCATTGGATTAGATTTAGTTTTCTTGACCCTACTTCAAAAGAGAAAAACACACCCAAGAATTACAAGCACAAGTAAAAAGCCGAAAACTAAAAATTTTATTTGGTGGACAATTGATCTATTATTGTGTGGGCCCTGTGGGGATGATGGAAGGCAAGGAGGGAAACCTATGATGTCACCACATAAATCTTTGTTGCCCATGAATGTGTAAGGTGAAAATTTTAAGCAGCCATTTGGGATCTGACTGTGTAAAGAATTGTAGCAAAGATCCAAGATCTCTAAATGCCATGGATACCCAAGTTCAAATGGAATCTCTCCAGTGAGCTCATTATTATTAAGGTACAACTCACTCAAATTATTCATGTTGCCTATTTCTTGGGGAATGGAACCATTGATTTGGTTAGAGTGAAGAGACAAAGTAACCAAATTGGTTAAATTACCCAAAAAAGAAGGGACGGAACCACTGATTTGGTTCCGATGAAGAGACAAAGTGACCAAATTGGTTAAATTACCCAAAGACGAAGGGACAGAACCACTGATTTGGTTCCAATCAAGAGACAAAGTGACCAAATTGGTTAAATTCCCCAAAGAAGAAGGGACGGAACCACTGATTTGGTTCGAATGAAGAGACAAACTGACCAAATTGGTTAAATTCCCCAAAGAAAAAGGGACGGAACCACTGATTTGGTTCGAATGAAGAGACAAAGTGGCCAAATTGGTTAAATTCTCCAAAGAAGAAGGGACGAAACCACTGATTTGGTTCCGGTGAAGAGACAAAGTGACCAAATTGGTTAATTTGCCCAAAGAAGAAGGGACGGAACCACTGATTTGGTTCCGATGAAGAGACAAAGTGACCAAATTGGTTAATTTGCCTAAAGAATAAGGGATGGAACCATTGATTTGGTCGAATGAAGAGACAAAGTGACCAAATTGGTTAATTTGCCCAAAGAAGAAGGGATGGAGCCACTGATTTGGTTTGAATGAAGAGACAAAGTGACCAAATTGGTTAATTTGCCCAAAGAAGGAGGGATGTAGCAACTGATTTGGTTTCGATAAAGAGACAAAGTGACCAAATTGGTTAAATTACCCAAATAAGAAGGGATGGAACCACTGATTTGGTTCGAATGAAGAGACAAAGTGACCAAATTGGTTAATTTACCCAAAGAAGAAGTGATGAAACCAATGAGCCTGTTATTATTGAGGTTCAAGGAACTCAAATTCTTATTGTTTCCTAATTCTAGGGGAATAGGACCATTGATTTCATTAAAAGACAAATCCAAATTGGAAAGATTGGTTAAAAATGCAAGAGCTGAAAGGATTGGTCCAGTGAATTTGTTATTATTTAGACTTAATTCTTGAAGATTCTTTAAATTTCCCAATTCTTTGGGGATGGAACCTTTGATTAGATTATAAGAAAGGTCAAATGTCACTAATTGAGTGAGGTTTGCAATTGAAAGAGGTAATTCACCAGTGAGTTGATTACCTTGTGCACTTAAATATGTGAGATTGGTTAAAAGATATATCTCTGTGGGGATTGGTCCAATGAAATAATTTGAACCTAGATCTAATTTAAGAAGACTCTTTAAATTTCCGACGTCTTTAGGGATAGAACCACTGATTGAATTATAAGATATATTAAATGTCACTAATTGAGTGAGGTTTGCAAGTGAAATAGGCACTCACCTTCCAAAACATTGTTGGATAGATCAAGGTAGGTGAGCTTCGAAAGTGTACCTATCTCATGTGGGATGCTCCCTGAAAGCCCCAAGTCAGAAAGATCGAGACGAACCATATTTGGGAAGGAAGAAAAGTTTAGTTTACCTATCTCATGTTTGATTTAAAAGGTCTAATTGTAAAATCCTTCTGCAATATCTGATACTCTTGTAGTACTGTTTGTGCAGGTATAGTTCTTTGTCTTGTTTTTAATGTAATCGTTGTGATTGCATGCTGGATCAAAGGCGGGGGTGAGCTTCTCTTTTTCAATGTTGCTTCAGCATTCAAGATATAATAGGCATTGGTTTCAATGTAATTTGGATCTTCTCATAAGCTCCACTCTGTGCAAGTGTCAAAAATTTTTTCCTTGCAACAATCTATGCTCTACTTGGATGCCCACTTTCGTATGTGTTGTGGTATCGGCCTCTCTATCGTGCTATGAGGTTAATATTTTGTAATGTAGAGAAAGAGAAGGTTTTCTTGTAGGCTATCTTAAGTTGAAGAGAAAGAGAAGGATTTCAGTGACCTTAGCCCCCCAACTCCTCCCCTTTTATTCTTTTTCTTCTTTTTTGGGTGTGTTCCCGTGTGCATCTCAGTGTTTTTGTGCACGTGTGCCTTTGTACATGCATTTATATTGTATAGCTAGTGGCACCTGCTTGTTTGGGTGGGGCGAAAATGGGTAACTAAGCATAACTTTCCAACTATATAGTTAGTAGGGCCAGTTCAAAAACTATATAATATACTAACATATCGAGTCTCAAAGACTCGATTTTGGCCTTATAAATCGAGTCTTTGAGGCTTGGTTTTTTCAGTTTGACATGGCCACATTCCACGTGAAGTACACCTGGAACTCGAGTCTTAAAGACTCAAGTTATATACCGAGCATTAGAGCCTCGATTTCTGTGCTCTGAGATGCCACGTAGACACCACTTGGATCTCGAGCCTTAGAGACTCGGTTTGCTAAAAGCGAATCTGAGTCTTAGAAACTCAATTTTTAAATGTGGTCAGTTGCTCCACGTGGGCTGGTCATGTCTGGTCCCATCTGGTCATATATGGTCCACTGGCTTATATAGTGTCTGGTCATGTCTGGTCACGTTTTCTAATGAAAAGTAGTGCAGGCTCTTAGTAACAGAACATTCAGTAGTCCTCTCTACACACATTGCTCCTCTCTCAGAACTAAGGATACGTTTGGTACACTGAATGAGAATTACGATAGGAATTGTAATCTTTATTACTAGGAATAAAATTTGTTGTAATGTAATAACTAAACCTATTCATTAGTTTGGTTGTGAATTATAATATTAGAATGAAACTTAACATTTATTTTAGGAAATTTCTTACTTATACAATTAAATCTCCTTAAGAATTGTTATTTTTAAATTTAAGAGAGATGTGTGTGATTTTTTATTTTTATAATTGTTAGATGTATATGGAAAGTTTGTTTATTTGAAAATATATTAAGTTCTGAAATTATTGCTCTTACTAAGGAATAGCTAATACAACCTTTTAAAGATGAATAGTTATTCCTCATTTTGCAGAATAGCTATTCATAAGAAATGATTATTCCTTATAATAAAAACATAACCAAACTAAAGAATAACTAAACCATAAGAATAACTATTACATTACAGGGCCTATTACAATCTACCAAACATGCCCTAAAAGCACATCCTCTCTCACTCATACACAAATTGCTCCTCTCTCAACTCTCATACACATTCAGTAACAGAGCAGAACATTGCTCCTCTCTTAACTCTCATACAAGCCCAACATTCATTGTAGTCTCCCTCTCTCACTCCCCCTCTCACTCTCATACAATCCCAGCAGTACATTTGCACATCCTCATGTTAGGTAAGGGTCTCCTCACTCTCTAGTTGGTTGTTTAGTGTATATAATTGCTTTAGAAAGTGTTGCTTGCATTGAATTTGTCATGACATTTCCTGATAAAATATTTGTTTGTATTAACCACTTTATTTATATATATATATATATATGTGTGTGTGTGTGTGTGTGTGTGTATTTATATATATACCACTTTATATATACATACCACTTTATATATAAAGTGGTATGTATAGGACCCAACTGTTTCATTAAACTAAAATCTTCGTGCATAGGACCCAATTGATGAACTTAAAAAGATTTAAGTACCCAATTTTATATGTGATTTCAGGTATCTCTCTAGTATCCTACCTGTGTGTACTTGAGCAATTTCCTTACCTTCTAATAAAATATATTGCCAAAAAAAAAATTAATATTATCATAACTCTCTTACCCAACCAATTTCATAACTTGATGATCTAATCTAATATCACGCCTGATCATCACATAGCAAGAGCTATAATTTGACATTCTCTGTCAAATAACTGACATACACTCTACTGCAAGTCTAAATTGCAGCCCTAGAGTTCACATTTGCTTTTTACTAGAGTTTGGAGAACTTTATATAAACAAAAACTTAAGTAGACCAGGCAATCAGCAAAAACAGCCAAAAGTAATGGAAAGGGTAACCTATTCAGCCAATTAATTAGGGGAGGACTGGTATGATATAGATGACAGAAGTAAATGAAACAATAATTCAATATCAAATAAAATATCCCAACACAGTAAATGTAGGCAAGGCAAGAACTTAGCAAATAAAATCAAATAAAATAACACTACAACAATATTACATTAATAAACACAATATCATTTCTGACATTATCAAATTTAGCAAGAAGAAAGTCATCAAACTTTCAGTAACATAGATCCAATTAAACACACTAAATCATCAACTTTAACAAACCCTAACATCAACAATTTAATTTAACAAAGACCTAGTCAACAAACCCTAACATCATCACTGCAGAACAATGCATAGTTCAAGATAGAAATTTGAAATTTGCCTGATATTAACCCACGAACAGAACAAAGCGCAAAACAAAACCAAAAAAAAAAAAAAAATCAAACCCACAAACCAATTCAATCTCAAAAAACAATAAAGCTTCCATCTTTTTTAACAGTTCTATTAGAAATTCAATACAGAAACCAAAATAGAAAAAAACTTGGTGAAACCAACGTTTCTTTGATTTTTCCCCTTGTTTCTCAGCAACCAAACAGTGAACTTTGTACAAACCGACTCACCTTTTTTTTAGTTTTGAGAGACCGCGTAGACTGAAGGTAGCAATCGTAGACGTTGGTTGTGTGCGGGGCTCGGAGCGCAATAGTGGAGACTGAGAGAAGAGGGTGACTAAGAGAAGAGGGTGACTGAGTGAGAGTGGAGAGTGGAGAGGGTGACTGAGTGAGAGTGGCTGCGGTTCAGTGTGAGAGTGAGAGGGTGAGTGAGAGCGTGAGAGTGCAGGCTCTATGTTAGAGAGGTGAGTGAGAGTGAGAGTGGAGAGTGTCTAGGTTCTGTGTGAGAGGCGTTATTTTTTTAAAAAAACCCAAATTGAAATCGAGTCTTAGAGACTCGATTTCCCATTTAGAAGCCCACGTGGAATCGGACACAGACATGACCCAGACATGACCAGCCCACGTGGAGCAATTATTGACCACATTTAAAATTCGAGTTTCTGAGACTCAGTTTCACTTTAAGCAAACCGAGTTTCTAAGGCTCGAAATCCACGTGGCATCTCAGCGCACAGAAATCGAGACTCTAATGCTCGGTATAAAACTCGAGTCTAGAGACTCGAGTTCCAAGTGTACTCCACGTGGAATTTGGCCATGTCAAACTGGAAAAACCGAGCCTCAAAAACTCGATTTATAAGGCCAAAATCGAGTCTTTGAGACTCAAGATGTTAGTAAATTATATAGTTTCTAAACCGGGCCTACTAACTATATAGTTGGAAAGTTATGGTTAGTTTCCAATTTTCGCCTTTGGGTGGCATCAATGTTACATTTGTTCTTTAACTGGTGAGAGAAAGCTCTTACATTAACCTATTAGAGGAAAGATATTCATTTATTTTTGTATTTGAAAGAGTTTCTGTAGTGATAGCATAAAAAAAAATGTCATATTATGTGTGCTAATGGGTATTGCAAATTGCTTTGTTTCCAATTGCAGGACAGACAGTGCCTTGAATTTCAGCTGGTTTTTCTTGTTCTATCTGGTATGTGATATATAATTCTGTCTTAGCTATGCTTCTCATGAATAGGTGGCCTATTTTTCTGTCTATTGATCAATCTGGCACGATGCAGCTTCATATCGGTTTTTGTATTTTTGCTGCTATTGCACCCCCAATTGTCTTTCATGGGAAGTCATTGACGTAAGTACTAGTATCTTGATCTATTAGAATTAGAGTTTGAAGTGGTTGATTGCCATTACTAAAGCTTACAAATATATTTGTTATGTTGTATGTTTTGAAAGAGCATTGAGTAAAAAAGAAAATAGTTCAAGCACTTCAGTTGTTGTCTCGAACATGTTTAGTGACCGGTTAACATATGTGAATTTGTAGTCAAAAGATATAATGGTATAATTTTGTTCAATTTTAACTAAGCTAAAGTAAATCAGTAATCTCTCAGAAAAAAAAATGTAAATCATTAAATAACTTGTTCTTGCTGAGAATAAGATCCTTTACACTGACCATTAGGTAAGGTAAATAGTATGGGAACTGGATTCTGCTATGGGATTTTAAGGGCCTTGATCATCTTTCTGTGTAAGGAATTGGATTATTTTGTTGAAGGTTCTTTCACAGATTTTTGATTTATATAAAGCAGTGAACTAATGTCATTATGTCAATCATTAAGAAATTGTAGCATGTAGAGTACAATGTTCAACTTTTTTGTAACTTCCATAGTATCTTTCTAAATCGATTTAGGCTTGTTGATGAGCATAGGGTCTTGCAACAGTTGTTATGATCACGTTTCAGTTGTTTCTGGCCTATACATCGGAACCTACTAATATAATTTTTTTCATTCTTGTTTTTGTGATTCAGGGGAATCCTTGCAGCAATTGATGTCTTCTCTGACCATGCATTGATTGGGGTAAGTTTTTTAATGTATTCATGTCATTTTGGCTTTTACTTTTTGCCACTAAAATTTCAGTCATGATGATGTTCTTATGGTTTAGTAGGACAATAGTCAATGAAATGTTTGTGTATTCATTTTTCTCTCGTTCAGAAATATGACGGTAGGAGTAGAAGTTTTCTCTTTTGTCGAGTTCCATATTTAAGTGCTATGTAGTTTGAAAAAGGATATAATACTTCAGCCTGCCTTAGAATTTATCGAAAGTACATGGCCTTGCCCTTACTTCTAAATATTATTTAGATTCCCCATATGTGTCGAAAGTATTGCTATTATGAGAGTCCTGTAAACTTTTTCTGTAATTTTGAGACACTCAAATTTGTACTCTATGTCCCCTATATGTACCACACATTCTTTCCCCTCCCCCTCAAAATGAACCATAATGCGAATATCCAGCTCAACTTAATAAGTTACTAAAAAATAAGTAAAAATACTCAACTCAACTCAGTCCTATTCCCAATAGAATGGGATTGACTACATGAATTCTTCTCTGCCAACTCAACTCTGTCTAGTGGGTTATGGGTACCTTGTACCATAAAGCATGATGCTAATCTTTTGTCAAAAAATGATATGGATTTTCAATTTATTTATTTATGGACAGAATCCTATGACATGGTTAATTTTAGAAAATGCGAGGGAGATGATTGTATTTTGTGTATTCCCTTTGAAAAGATCTTGAAAGGGAATCAAAATGTTAAAACAATGAATTATATTATAAATGCATACCAAACTGAAATTTCATTTTTGTTTGAAGAATGAAACTGTAGATCCAAGAGGAAGAGATATTAAAATTGAGAGAGAGAGATCAAAGTTGAAACCGTAAAACTTTAATAAGTTAAACCCAAATAATTTATTAAGAGTGTTTAAAATTTTAAGCCCATGTTCCATTGAATATGTCAGACTTTAACAAAATGAGTCCAATAAAAATATATACTACGTATCTCTTGTCCAAGGTATCCCACCCCCTTCCTCAATAGCTTCAGTTGTCCAAGGTATTTTAGATATTAGTGGGGATTTTAGGAGTGTGGGATATTCTCATATTAGAAGACAGGGCAACTTACCAGCCCACATTTTAGCAAAGCATGCATCTGGCATGGCAGATTACATGGCTTGGATTGAAGAGGACCCTTGCTGTATTGTGCAAGCTCTTATCCATGATGTAACATCTATTTCTCTTCAGTAATAAAATATTCAGATTTCCTATAAAAAAAAACAAAGAACAAAACAAAATTAATTAAAATTTAAAGTAAATTAGATTTGGCACATGGAAATGTGGAAGGCTCAAAATGAAATTAATCATAAGGATGGCATAAAACAAAAATAGGAGGGAAAGGTATGACTATACTAAACGTTATCGAAATATCTCATTTCTCTAACCAAACTGAAACGGCCTCTGGTACTTTTAGATACCACACATGATAAGAGGCCCATGAGCTCTAACTCAAATGACACTTATTCTTCGCACAATTATGGGATGGAGGGTAAGGTGTCTGATTCAAGACCCAATTAGTGCTTGTGTACCTTACCAATAAAAAATATGGTTAGAGGTATACGAGCCGTTTGGTCATAGAGTTTAAACACTAGTGTTCAGTATTTAAACACTGAACACTAGTGTCCAAAATCAAAACATAGTGTTTGGTGGACCATCTTTGTTCTTAGTGTTTGGAAATACGTTGTTCAAAAACCCATGTTTTGAAATGCCTGTTTTGAAATCACCTCCAACCTCTTTTTAAACAATAAACACTAGTTTTGAGTGGCAATTGAGTAATTATTTGAACAATGAAATGGGCCCACCTGGTAAGCTTTTTTCCCATCTTGTCTCCTCTCTTCTGAAGATTCACGCCGAATCCACACAGTCAAGTACCAAATCTTCATCTCTCCTGATTAAAAAAAAATTATTTTATATACTTTGGTCAGTTTTTTTCACAAAATTAAACACACATACCAAACACATATTTATGTTTTTTAACAATAAAATATGTTATTTAAACCATGATACCAAACACATTTTTTTTTTACAAACACCAAAAACACGTTTTTCAACAATACTTTTTAAATTACAGTTTTCACATTTTTTTAAACAACAATTTTTAAACTCTATGACCAAATGGGCTTCTATAATGCTTGCTTTTTGATGCCTTCTCTCTGAAAAGCAAATTTGCCCTCTTATGGCCTTGAACAATGAAGACCAAAAATGCTATTAGGAACATAGTCAGAGGTCCGTGCTTACATTAACTTCATTTGGACACAAGATGTGATTAACAGAACATTAACTTGTTCTCTCTTGTATGTTATTTGACTGAGCATTTGGTTTCTCTAACGTTTATTTTCACTGCAGATATTCTACTTAGTTGGCTTTGGCTTGTTTTGCTTGGAGTCACTTCTAAGCTTATGGGTACTTCAGGTCAGATTCAGATTATATGCATTCTCTTTCTTAAAGTAATAAAAGTGATTGTGGTGGCCCCTAATTTATTTAATTAAGAATTTATATACCTCGTCCCTTCCTTCTGTGAGAGTTTTACCCTCTCTCTCTGGGTTCAGATACAAACCTAATTAATTTCTTCACTTGTCGTGGCATATGTAGTTCTCTTTTCTTTTTTCTGTTTCCACCTTGCTCTATTTTAGTTTCTTTACCACCTTTTCTGCTGTACTTGTTGTGGAAAGCATCAATAAAAGTAGAAAACTTGGTGCCTTACATATGTGAATGTAAATCAACTGATTTAAATTATTGATTCATGTAAATCTGAATTGCAATAGACATGCATTAAGGGTATATATTGATCCCCCTCTGCCCTCTTTTTTTATTCCTGCTTATGATATTTCATTTGTAGTATGGATTTAGTTGATATGAATAGATAAAAATTGTGATAGAATAGAAACACTTCAAAATGAGAGATGCTTCATGATAAGAATTTCTCCTGTGGACTTGACATTTTGAAGTGAGTTCCTTTGAAGGCTTGTTGAATATTGTAAGTTGCTGTTGGAAGTTGGCAGACTTGTGGGCTTGGAGAGAGGTTTAATTGGAGACATTTCTCAATTGAACCTTAAATATGAAAATAAACATTGTTGTGACGAAAATCATTCCTTGGGACCTGGATTATGGTGATTTTTTTTTTTTTTTTGTTGTTGAGAGAGTTTAATGTCTAGCAGCATTGGTGCAGCATCACTGAAATGCTTTTGATGTTCTTCCTTGCAATTTCTTTGTCAGAGTAGGAAGATGAAGCGGAAGGGTTTCCTAAGTTTTGGTTTGTTATTGATGGTAGATTTGATTGAGACTCTTCTCTAAAAAAACTGATCTTTGTGGCTTTTAGTTAGCTATATTTGCTTCCATCAATTTTATTCTGTATTAATATTTAAGAGAGCCGGGGATAATCTTGTATTGCTCACACTTGATTATCAAACTCATTTTAGTAGTACCACTTCGTTTGATGTTTGTCTTATGTAAAGTAGCTGCCAAATTCGTTATAGGGTGTAAACTGTGATGGAAAGTATGGATATTACTAGGTGAAGGATGTTCTTACTGATTTGTCTGATTGGACACACCAGTTTATGCATATGCCTCTCCAAATAATAGACTGATTATGAGGTTTTAATATTTAAATCATTAATGATTTTATTTATTAATTGCTAAAGAGGCTGTCCATAACTCTTTGAGCACTTGACCATTTTCTTAGGTGTATGTATTCCCTCTGTATCACACACACACACGGTAATTACAGGGAAAAAATCCCTGGGGATGACCTCAATCCCTTGGACACTTTGTACTATGAAATGTACTAAGATTATGCAATTCATTGGTTGAGTAGTCCTGAAACTCTCTACTTATCCGAAATAAGTACCATGTTATATTCCCTGAATCTCTACTTTATCTGAAACAAGTACCATTTTATAGTCCCTGAAGAAAATATTATTAGCTTTTAAGAATGCTCCAAGAAATCATTGAAGGTTGTCTGCATATATGCAACTTAATTATCAATGTTTAAATTGTATTCTTGGGAACAGGCATGCAGGGTACTTATTATGCACATTGCTGAATTTTATAGTCTCTTCTTCCTTTTCTCTTTCTATGACACAGTTCGTCTCCTGTTTGTTCTTTGGTTTGTGCAGAAAATCTACATGTACTTCAGGGGGAGCAAGTGAGATGTGATTCTGGGATTGTCAACATGGCTTAGTATATTCATTGGTTGTTTCATTGTGATTGTGAATTAGATTCAAAGATCAATATTCTAGTAGGTAAAGTGGTTTGAGTTTAGGGAGAGAAAGGAAGTGGTGAGGAAAGAGAGAGTATGTGAGAAAGAGAACGTGGCTTTTCTTGATTCATTTAGTTTATTAATTATATTCCCAAATAATAATATATTGTTACCAATTGATTTAGAATTTTTAGAATTTTAAGAATCAAAAATAACTTTGGCATCCAATTCTATTTCCATGTATGTGAAAAAGAAGAAGTAGAAGAATCTAGGTTGTGACCCTCTAAAAACAATAAAAAGAGAGACCTGGTTATGTAGAATCACAACTTGCTAAAGTTTTCCACGTGTATAAACAAATATCTCCTCTTTAAACATTAAACTATATAGAATAAAAAATACTTCCAACTGTGTGATAGAGAAAAAGATATATATATTAGCAAAATAACTTTCTTATGTTAGAAAATGTATACATCAAAAGAATTTGCTAATTATTCCACTTCTCCACTAGGGTTCTTTCAATCTAACAAGAGACACAATGGCCAATGTCTCTTTGTCATCTACGGCGCTCATTTAATATGGCTTTCATCATGTTGGCTTCAGAACCTTTTTACGCATACAATACTTGCTCTTCATGTGATGGCGATGTTATTATTGCCCGTGGCATCTGACCAAAGATTTTCATGTCAAGATCGTTGTTCCAATTGTTGTAATAGAATTGGCCATAAATAGACATGCATGCTTTCTGCAAACAAAGTGGAAAGTTTAAGGAAAAAGACTGAATCCTTTTTTGAAAACATAATTGCCAAAAAAAAAAAAACCCCCATCCATTAGTCTGCATCAAGTTAAATGTTTCCATAGTTTCCTTAGCCTTTCCGTGCATTGCATATCCACCCATAATTGCATTCCAGCACACCAAATTTTTTTGCGGGCATTTTCTCAAAACAAAGCCGAGACAACTGGATTTTTCCACAGTTTGCATACATGTCAATTAATACATAAAACTAATTGCATGTTCACAATGTTGCATCACCTGAAGTTCAAGATAATTTTCACAAAAATAAGTTCAAATTTACAACACTAGTGCTCAACATAGTTCCAAGGAAAGATAACAAAACTAGAATAGCAACAAACAACCTAGTACCAATACAAGAAAATAAATATCACCAAGGTAAAAGAATAACTTGCAATGATAATACCTAGTCCTTAATCATTAGTCAATATGTTGATATGATTACATAAAGTACAAAGTAAAACAATAAGTTTACTCCAATATAGCTTTATCTAATGGGGGAGGGAGGGAGGCATGAAGGAACCAAAAGGGCCAAACTAATTATACTATTTGTTTCACTGTTGTCCCTATGTTATATAAAAAATAACTAAATTTGTCCCTAGGGGTGGGTCCAAAGGGCCTTGCCTTGGTGAGATTCCTCATCATGAAAAAATAAAAAAATAAAAAACAAAATTTACTAATAATGGCACTCTTACTTTAGAACAGCTATCCTACATACCCTCAAATGAATAAAGGTTCAAGAATCTCTAGTAACACTCAAATCGTAGTAAGCGCAAACAGGACATCAGAATTATGAAGGTTGGACACAAAATAGATCCTGCCTTTTGGCAAAAGATAACTAAAAGGTATGAAAGTGAAAGAGACAGTAACTTAAACTAATTGATATTTAAGAAGTCCAACAGCTCAGTCTATTGTGGTTTTAAAAAATTAGTTTAACTTACAAGCACCCATAACCTGCTTTAAAACTAAATTTGATAAGCAAATTATAACCAGACTACTTTTGTAAAACTGAAACTGATTCAAGAACTAATTTGGTGCAGACCTAATCACTAAGGGTTTAAGAATTTTGGGGCTGGTTTAGGGAGTGCATACCTATACAAGGGGTATGATATTTCGCATTAACATTACATTAGAAAAAATTTGAAACACCTATCCATGAGAAAGGGTTTAATGCAACAAAATGAGTGCACAACAAAATCGCAACAAAAGATTGGACAGTAAAAGGAACAAACAATCTAGTGCACAGAATTGGAAAGAAATACCATCTCATAAAAAGTATTAAATTTTACTGGAAGCAAATATACATCACTCACATAATGACTAGTGATGGGTTAAAATATAAACCTTCACTCAAACTTTGGAAGCAGCTCTTGAATATTTTCATCTACTTGGTTAGACAACTACAAGTCAATAAACATGGCAGCAGTTGTTGCATTTGTTGAAAATCCCTTGTCAACCATCATTTTGAGATATTTCACTGCCTTTGATGTCTCACCATGTTGCAATAACCCTTGAATTAATGTGTTATATGTGATCTCATTAGGTGAACAACCATTGCCATCCATTTTCTCAAGCAACTCACTCGCTTCATCAACTAGTCCATTCTTGCAAAATCCTTTGATCATTATAGTGTAAGTCCGAACATTAGGTTGCAATCCTTTTGCAAGAAGATCACTAAAGATTTCTCTTGCAGTTGTAAGTTCCCCAACATTGCAGAAACCATCAATCAAGACATTGTAAATCACAATATTGTGGTCCAACTTTTTTTCTTCCATCTCCTGAAACAATGCCATTGCCTCAGAAATTCGTCTATTCTTAAAAAAACCACCTAACAAGATGGCATAGGTTAGGATATCTGGATGTTGGCCACAAGCTTGCATTGTATTGAATAGCTCTAATGCAGCCTGGACTCTCTTCACTTTGAAAAACCCATCGATAAGAGTGTTGTAAGTCACAACATTAGGAATCATTCCCTCGTTGGACATTTCATGAAAGATACGCATTGCCTCATCAATTTTTTTACTTTTGCAATATCCATTTATCAATATGTTATAGCTAAACACACTGGGTGAACAACCCTTCTCAACCATCATATTAAACGTCTTAACTGCCTCATCCATTTGGTTTTGCAAACAATAACCATCAATCAAAGAATTGTAAGTGACTTTGTTAGGCTCAGTGCCTCTTTGAATCATCACTTCAAAAACTTCTTTTGCCTCAGTCAACATCCCTTTCTTGCAAAGTGTGTCCACCAATATGTTGAAGGTTTGCACATTTGGCATGATCTTCCTTTGAACCATCTCATTCAACAAGGTAGCAACCTCCCTCCACCGGCCAGAATTGCACAGTCCTTGAATTATGCAACTGTAAGTGACAACATTTGGCTGAATGCCTTCACTCATCATTTCAGATAAAAGCTTCAAAGCCTCAGTTACCAATTTGTCCTTACATAAACTGTCAATGACCGTGCTATAGAGCACCACATTTTGTTCAAAATTCCTTTTTCCAAGCATCCTGAGCATCTTAATAGCCACACCAGTTTGGCCATTCTTACACAGACCATTTACTATCGTCCCACAAGTAATTACATTAGGTTCATACCCTTTCTTCTCCATTTCCTCTACCAACCTCACAGCTCCAGCAATGTTACCTCTAAGATAAAGCCCCTTGACAAGAGTGGTTAGAGTTATATGGTTTGGTTGATATCCAAGTTTCAAAATTGTTGCTATGATAGAGAAACCAAAATCAACCCGGTTCAGCTGGCAGAAGCAATTAATCAAAACATTGAGAGTATAAAAATTGGGAGAGATTCCGAATGATTCCATTCGTTGAATTAGAGTAATGACTAGGGAGTAATGCTTCATTCTTGCAACCGCACCCAAAAATAGATTAAAATCTCCAATGAAAGGCAAAGGGTGCATGTGAAGCATTATATCAAACAGGCCTAATGCATGATCAAGATTCTTAAAGGTTCCAGATTTGCAGTGATATCTCACAGATTTCAAAAACTGATTTCGATTCTGATATGGGGTTTTCGCATTTTCTCTAATAGTAGAACAATAATGAGAAGTAAAAGCACGAAATGGAAGGCTTACTCTAAGAATCAAACGATTGCATATAAGAAGAAGAGAGGATGTTGATTTACCCATTCCACAATGACGACAGTCTCAGCTACCAACTCGGCTTAGCTTCGGAACTTCAAAAATCGAAAGGAGGAGAAGTCATGGTGGTGGAGTGGCAGATCGGAGAGCGAAGCAGTGAGTTCGAAGGTAAGAGGAGGAGGAGGAGAAGGAATGAGTGTCAGAGTAGTAGCAGAGTCTAACTTTTGTGGAAACAAACAAACGCTTTCGATTCTAACTCAATACGCTGTCGTCTCTTCTTTCTTTCTTTTTTATTTATTTATTTATTTATTATTATTATGCTAAATTTCAATTTAATTCCTTTTAATTTTTAAATTGTCCAATTAATTTCTTAACCATATATGTGTAATTGTAATCTATATATACAATTAGTTTTCAAAAAAAATCTATATATATAATTAAAGTCAAAACTGTGAGAAAATCTAATTTAATTCTAAATTAGATTCCAATTGTTGTCTAATTTTGCTTCAGTGTCCTATCTAAATTTTAAAAAATTTTGTTATAAGTGAGTTAATGTTGTGCAAAGAACGAAGAGTCTAATATAAATAAATCATCAAAAATCCAATAATAATAAATAAAAAAAAGAATAAACTCAAGTGCATATCCAAAAATAAAAATAAAATAAAAAATTAGGGAGAGAGAGTAAACTCATCTATGACTATATAAATAACTAGCATTATGCCCGTGCGATACACGGTTTAATCAAAATTTGTATGTAAATAAATTTTCTTATTAATTTACTTAAAAATAAATGAATATTTTACTTTTAAGTTATATAATAAATGCATATTGTGTGTAACTAAGGTATCATAAAATATGCGCGCGCACACACACATGTATATAATATATATATATATATATATATATAAATTGAGTGGAAGATGGTAGAAATACCTAAAATATATATATAAAATGATTTTCAATAATACATTGAATTTTAAGGCTCAATTAATCACATGTATTTAAATGGATAAACCTTGAATTTAATAATTAAAAACTATCAAAAATAACAATAGAAATCATATTAAAGTGGAAACCTCAATTCAATAATTAAGAACAATCTAAATTACTAAACATTTAAATATTTGAAGTAGAGACTCACATGAAAATTTAATTTTTGTCCTTGAAAGCATGAGAGAAGACATTGAAACTTGAAGTTTAAGTCCCGTGAGTATAAACTCATAAAACGTATAATTTTTTTTAAAAAAATAGCTAAATGAATTACAATTATGTAATCAAAAGTAAAAAATTGAAAGTAAAAATCATGCTACATGTTTGTGTATATGCATGAAAAAAAACTAAATTCAACATTTATTGTAGAAAAAGAGGTGGTGTAATCTTACCTCTATCTAGCTAATTCTTGTTAAAATCCCTTTGTTTTGCAGGGGGAGAGAGAGAGAAAAAAAAACGCTTCTTTTGGCCCAAAAAAAGAAGCGTTTTTTACAATTTTTTTTTACTTTATCCAAAAACAGTTTTGGTAAATCGGCATGAACAAATAACTTGCTATCTTTTTTTTTTATGGAATATAAATAAAGATTAGATGGATTAGATGAAGAACTTGAGAAAGATTAGATTACACTACGTTGCTGTTTTTTTTTTTTATATATAATTTTTATAATACACACTACTATTTTTTTTTTCTTATATCAAGATTAGATGAAGAATTTGAGAAGGATTAGATTACACTACGTTGATTTTTTTTTTTTTTTTATAATACACGTGCTACCGTCTTTTATATATAAATGTTTTCTTTTAAATAAGAATTAGATGGATTAGATAAAGATTTTGAATCCATATATGTGTGTAATTAATATATATATATATATATATATATGTGGGGCCAGAAAGAGTCAGTCAGCCCCGACCCACTTCGAACCAGGCCCAAAGGCCCGCGCCGAGGAGGCGTCCAAGGTCCGAGGACGAAAGTATAAAGCCCAATTGCCCAAGAAACAGTGCCGAGGATGATTCCTTCCTCGGACTGCTGAGATCTTAAAGTAGACAAGCAGCACACCATCAAAGGGAGTCTTCCCGAGCATCCAAAGAGCAAATAGCAAGTACCAAGCGCCAGCAATGGAAGCATGGTGGAGGAGCAAGTCCCGGATGAACCGTCACCTCCACATTAAATGCCCTCAACAAACGCCCTGGCCGCATTAATGAGGATAGGACTCCTGAACAGGGCTGTCTTGGGCGCTGCAACCCACAGGAGGAATGGGAATGCGACTGATGGGACAGGCTCTCAAGTGGTAGCCTAGCTGATCAACAAATGTAAGGCTAGGATCAACTGAGAGGGATGTATATAACGTAAGGAGCCCCTCTTGAAAAGGGGACGGACGGAGAAACGAGAAACTTGAATCAAGAAGTACTGTAGCGACTTGTATTCTCCCAAACCTTGTAATCAATCTTCAAAGAAATAATAAGAACTCCAAGCTCTGGAGAGCAGGTCCAAGGAGCATTATTATGCATCCCAATTTACGTTTAAGATATTAGACTCACGTGTGACCATGCATGGCCGTTGCATTCCTCACTAGGGCCTAGTTCTTGAACCCGCTCTCTACAAATTCATTGCAGGGTTAGCTGGGCTTGGGTCCACTCTCTCAATAATAGAAGTGCCTAAAACTGGTCCCTACAATTGGCGCCGTCTGTGGGAAGAGCTCGTGCGTTAGTAAGGACAACAGCCAAGCATGGTAGGATCAAGCCCTCACCAGGGAAATCCCCATCGACCTGAACCAGCCAAATCCCAGCGCCAGGGCAACTATGGCGACCCCGGGCGCGGTCAAAACGAGGAGAACGGACGATTTCGAGAGAGAAGCGTGCATACCTCAACAACTAGCGGAAGCCACACCCGCCGGGACGGGCACGTGCCCCAGAGGCACGACAATGGCCCCGCCACGCGGTCAGAAGAGGCCTATAGCCACGCATCCCAGAGACAGGATGATAAGGTGGCCATGCAGCGCGAGATAGATGATCTGAAGAGAAAGCTGCGCCATGCACAGCGGAGACGGTCCGAACCCAGCCCTGACTTGCCCTCTGACGACGAAAGTGATGACGAATACAGGCAAAGGTCAAGAACGCCCCCCAGCGAGACTTTCTCTCACGAGGAGGAGCGCTACCAGAGGCGTAAGCGTGACAGCCCAACTCCCAGGGGCTTAGGGAGTGACGCCATGAGCAAGGCGCTGGATCGGCTCTCTAAGTCGCCCTTCACGCCTCATATAGAGGAGGCAGTGCTCCCTCGGCGGTTCCAGCAGCCAACATTCACTGTTTACAACGGCAAAACGGACCCCGTGGAGCATGTGAGCCAGTTCAATCAGAGGATGGCTATCCACTCTAAGAACGAGGCGCCGATGTGCAAGGTCTTCCCATCCAGCTTGGGGCATGTGGCAATGAGGTGGTTCAACGGTCTAAGGACGAATTCCATAGGCTCGTACAGACAGCTGACCCAGGCTTTTGGTTCCCGCTTTGTTACGAACAGCAGGCCTCCTCGGCCCATGAGCGCGTTACTGTCTCTATCCATGCGTGACGGGGAGACCCTCAAGGCTTACTCGGACAAGTACTGGGAGATTTACAACAAGCTGGACGGCAAGTACGACGATGTCGCCATCAATACATTCCAGAACGGACTACCAACGGGGCACGGCCTGAGGAAGTCCTTAACTGGTAAGCCCGCCACCAGCGTGCGGCAATTGATGGATCGGATCGATAAATACAAGCGGGTAGAGGAAGATATGCTACAGGGCAAGGGGAAGGAGAAGGTTATCCCTCAGGAGATGAGGGATTTCAGGTCGGACCGATATAACAACGCCCGCCCGATGAGGGATTTCAGTGGGCAATCTGGGGCGACCAATGCCCAGATTGTCAGCGCCGTGTTCCGAGAACTCGTACATAGGGTGCTGGAAAAGATAAAGAACGAACCATACTTCAGGTGGCCGAATAAGATGGCTGGGGAACCTGAGAAGCGCAATCAGAACCGCTACTGCCAATACCACCAGGACCACGGACATGCCACGGAGGACTGCAGGAACCTCTGGAACCACCTGGACCAGTTAGTCCGGGAGGGAAAGCTGAAGCACCTCTTGCACCATTCCAGCGGCCAGCAAGGCCAGACCTACCAAGAGCCTCGGAGGGACACTGCCATGGGGCAGCCCGCTGGGACGATTAATGTAATCTTGGCGGCACCAGGAAGAACAGGCACACGCCCTTTGTGAGTGTTGTCTGTAGCCCAACAGCCTGCCTAGGAGTCCCGGACAGAGCCGAAGAGGGCCAGGAGGAGTTTTCCCCCAACCTTGAGTTTCTCGGAGGAGGACAAGATTGGGACCACCCAGCCCCACGATGACGCTCTAGTCGTTACCCTCAGAATTGGGGGCTACGACGTGAAAAGAGTGATGGTGGATAGTGGCAGCGCAGCCGAGGTCATGTATCCAGACCTTTACAAGGGGCTGGGGCTAAAACTGAAGGACTTGACGCCTTATAGCTCCCCCCTAATGAGCTTCGACGGAAAGCTCGTCATCCCAAAGAGCATGATCAGGCTGCCCATACAGACATGCCCAGAGGTGGTGGAGGTAAACTTTGTAGTGGTGGACACATACTCCCCCTACACGGCCATCGTAGGAAGACCCTGGCTCCACACCTTGGGGGCCGTTGCTTCCTCCTTGCACCAGAAGGTGAAATTCCCATCAGGGGATCAGGTTCTAGAGATCCGAGGCTGCCAGCCCACAGCAAGGCAGTGCACGGTGGCTGCCATATCATATCGGCTTGACGCACAGCCCTCAGCCACCACCGAGGAAGATTTATAGCAATCAAAGACCCTGGTGGCGCCTCCTGATACAGCTGCCGAGGAGGCTAAATGTGAGAACCTGGAGAAGGTGGTAATTGACGATGACCCGGTGAAGTTCTTCCAGGTCGGAGCCCAGCTGTCTCCCTGGGAGAAGGAGGAGTTACTTGAGTTCCTCAAAAGGAACCTTGACGTGTTCGCATGGGACCTTTGCGATGCCCCTGGGATTGATCCATCCTTCATCTATCACCACCTTAACGTTAACCCATCCGTGATCCCCAAGAAGCAGCCACCCCGGCGCCCGTCAAAGGAGCATGCTGATGCAATCAGGGAAGAGGTCAATAAGCTTAAGCGTGCAGGGGCTATCAAGGAGGTTTTTTACCCCGAATGGTTATCCTACACTGTGGTGGTCAAGAAGAAAAGTGGGAAATGGAGAGTTTGTGTAGACTTCACGGACCTGAACAAAGCATGCCCAAAGGACCCCTTCCCAATGCCACGAATAGACCAGCTAGTAGATGCGACGGCAGGCCATCCTCGGATGAGCTTCCTAGATGCCTTTCAGGGCTATCATCAGATCCCACTAGTTTTGGAGGACCAAGAAAAGACAGCCTTTGTGACGCCCATTCGGAACTACCACTACAAGGTTATGTCATTTGGCCTGAAAAACGCCGAATCTACTTACCAGAGGATGATGACGAGAATGTTTGAGCCGATGTTGGGCAAGAGCATCGAGGTCTATGTTGATGATATGGTGGTGAAGAGCAAACTAGTGTCCGAACACTTGGGGGACCTCGGCCGCACATTTGACGCCCTGAGAAAGCATAAGCTCCGCCTAAATGCCTCAAAATGCTTGTTTGGCGTAGGCTCTAGCAAGTTTTTGGGATACATGATCACCCACCGTGGGATCGAAGTCGACCCTGACCAAATCAAGGCCATTCATAATTTGAAACCTCCGCAGAACCCCAAAGAGGTCCAAAAGCTTACGGGGATGATCGCGGCGCTGAACCGATTCATTTCCAGGTCGGCTGACAGGTGCAGACCCTTCTATCTCCTGATCAACAAGTGGAAAAGATTTGAGTGGTCCGAGGATTGTGTCATGGCTTTTCAACAACTCAAGGAGTATCTATCCCGACCGCCTATCATGTCTAACCCCGAGGCTGACGAGGTCCTATATG
The DNA here is from genome assembly GCA_019022515.1 of Quercus aquifolioides. Lineage (NCBI taxonomy): Eukaryota > Viridiplantae > Streptophyta > Magnoliopsida > Fagales > Fagaceae > Quercus > Quercus aquifolioides. Next base: position 1,828,919 of record CM032336.1, on the reverse strand, counting down.
CTTACCTTGCTGTGGCGCCCCACGCAGTGAGCCTAGTACTTATACGGGAAGACAATGGCGTTCAAAAGCCAGTTTACTACGTCAGCAAGTCGCTGCATGAAGCGGAGGTCAAATACCCACCCTTAGAGAAAGCCATACTGACTGTGGTCCACGCCACGAGAAAGCTCCCCTATTACTTCCAAGCTCACACGGTGGTTGTCTTAACCCGATTACCTTTGAAGTCTGTACTCCGGACCGCTGACTACACAGGGAGAATCGCGAAGTGGAACACAATTCTAGGGGCTTTCGACGTCAAGTACATGCCTCGGACCTCCATAAAAGGCCAGGTTCTGGCAGATTTGACAGTCGAGTTCGCTGAACCAGCCGTAGAAGTGATAGCCGAGGAGAAGAGATGTGATGAGAAGTCGGTTGGGGCAATCTCCATCTCGGAGTCACCATGTTGGAAGGTATATGTTGATGGCGCGGCAAACCAAAGGGGCTCCGGTGTGGGGCTAGTCCTAGTATCCCCTGAAGATCATGTCATAGAGAAGTCCCTGAGGCTCAGATTCACGGCCACAAACAACGAGGCCGAATATTAGGCATTACTGCAAGAGATGGTCATGGTACAGAAGATGGGAGGAAAGTCGATAGAGATGTTCTCAGACTCGAGATTGGTGGTAGGACAGGTAAAGGGGGAGATGGAGGCTAAAGATTCGAGAATGCAAGAATACCTGAGCCAGGTCAAGCGCTTGCAGTTGGAGTTTGGCCTCTTGAGCTTGTCTCATATTCCTAGGAGTGGGAACAGCCATGCCGATTCATTAGCCACACTCGCAACCTCCTCGGCAGAGGCTCTACCTCGGATCATACTTGTGGAGCATCTGGAGAGGGCGAGCGAAGTGCCAAAGGGAGCGATCCCCGTCCATCTGGTTGAGATGGGTCCCAGCTGGATGGACCCCATAATGAGATTCCTCAAAGATGATGTCATGCCTGAGGAGAGGTCAGAGGCAGAAAAGATACAAAGGAAAGCTCATCGGTTCTGGTTGTCCGAGGATCACAAACTATACAGGCGCTCCTACTCTGGGCCATACCTGTTGTGCGTCCACCCCGAAGCAGCAGAATTATTGCTCGAAGAGCTGCACGAGGGAATCTGTGGGAGCCACACAGGGGGGAGATCCCTGGCTCACCGAGCCGTCACACAAGGATACTGGTGGCCGGGGATGCAGCAAGAGGCCCAGGAGTATGTCAAGAAGTGTGACCAGTGCCAAAGGTTCGCCCCAAATATCCATCAACCAGGAGGGGTCCTCAATCCTTTGTCAAGTCCATGGTCGTTCGCCCAATGGGGCTTGGACATTGTAGGACCTTTCCCCAGAGCGCCAGGGAATAAGAAGTATCTATTGGTGGCCACGGACTACTTCACCAAGTGGGTCGAGGCCGAGCCACTGGCCAACATCAGGGACGTAGACGCAAAGAAATTCCTTTGGAGGAACATTGTTACACGATTCGGGGTCCCTCATACCCTCATCTCGAATAATGGGCTCCAATTCGATAGCAAGGCCTTCAGGAGGTACTGTTATGAACTTGGGATCACAAACAGATACTCGACGCCAGCCTACCCTCAGGGAAACGGACAGGCCGAGGCCGTCAACAAGGTCATCATCAACGGGCTTAAGAAGAGACTAGATGTTGCCAAGGGGAGATGGGTAAAGGAGCTGCCCCACGTTCTCTGGACGTACCGGACTACGCATCGGCAATCAACGGGGGAAACACCTTTTGCCATGACTTATGGTGCCGAGGCAATAATCCCCCTGGAAACAAACTTCCCGACGCTAAGGACGAGCTTTTTCACTCCAGGCAGCAACAATGAACTGCTGGGGCGGAGCCTGGACCTAGTAGACGAACGAAGAGAACAAGCAATGATCCAGCTGACCTATTACCAGCAAAAGCTCAAGCAAGGATATGACGCCAATGTAAAGCTCAGACTACTAGCACCGGGGGACCTGGTGCTGAGAAAGGTCATAGGGGCTGCCAAGAACCCTTCTTGGGGAAAGCTGGGACCCAACTGGGAGGGGCCCTACCGAATTACCTCAGTAGCAGGGATAGGGGCATACTATTTAGAAGATTTAGATGACAAACCTGTACCTCGTCCATGGAATGTAAATAACCTGAAAAGGTATTACTATTAATGAAGAAGTCTCTTTTGATTCAGATTTTTAGCCTATCATGATTATGTGTCTCGTGTCCTGACGGCCAGACTAAGTGTTAGACAGAACCAAGGTCTTGCATGGTCCTCGAACTCAAACCTATGGGAAAACTAACCACTCAAATATACCTGGGTACTAGACAGAACCAAGGTCTTGCATGGTCCTCGGACTCAAACCTATGGGGAAACTAGCTACTTACAGAAGAACAGAAGTGTTAGACAGAACCAAGGTCTTGCATGGTCCTCGGACTCAAACCTATGGGGAAACTAACCACTCAAATATACCTGGGTACTAGACAGAACTAAGGTCTTGCATGGTCCTTGGACTAAAACCTATGGGCAAACTAGCTACTTACAGAAGAACAAAAGTGTTGGACAGAACCAAGGTCTTGCATGGTCCTCGGACTCAAACCTATGGGGAAACTAACTACTTCAAAAAACTAAGTGTTAGACAGAACCAAGGCATTGCATGGTCCTCGGACTCAATCCTATGGGGAAACTAACTACTTCAAGACTAAGTGTTAGACAAAACCAAGGCATTGCATGGTCCTCGGACTCAATCCTATGGGGAAACTAACTACTTCAAAAGACTAAGTGTTAGACAGAACCAAGGCATTGCATGGTCCTCGGACTCAATCCTATGGGGAAACTAACTACTTCAAGACTAAGTGTTAAACAGAACCAAGGCATTGCATGGTCCTCGGACTCAATCCTATGGGGAAACTAACTACTTCAAGGCTATCCGGAGTGTTAGACAGAACCAAGGCATTGCATGGTCCTCGGACTCAATCCTATGGGGAAACTAACTACTTCAAAAAGACTAAGTGTTAGACAGAACCAAGGCATTGCATGGTCCTCGGACTCAATCCTATGGGGAAACTAACTACTTCAAAAGACTAAGTGTTAGACAGAACCAAGACATTGCATGGTCCTCGGACTCAATCCTATGGGGAAACTAACTACTTCAAAAAGACTAAGTGTTAGACAGAACCAAGGCATTGCATGGTCCTCGGACTCAAGCCTATGGGGAAACTAACTACTTCAAAAAGATCCTAAGTGTCTACTTCGAAGAAATTCTACCTAGTCCTTTGGACATGAAAGGTCCGCCTATGCATACACGCCTTCACGTTATTGAAACTACTGCCGCGATTGGCCGGGATACAATTGAAGTTAAAATTATACAAGTAAAAAAAAAAAAAAAAAAGCGGATAGCGTGCAAGTAAACAAACAGCCAGAACAAATAGAAAAAGAAATGAGAATCACATTGCATTAATTCCATGGAAGTTACATGATAGGATTCACATTACAATATAAAAAAAAATGCAAAGACAAAAGAAGTGACCAAAAACAAGGCAGGCAGAGGAGCCGAGGAGCCTACTCCTTCCACTTAATTGCCCGCCCCAGTGGGTGGCTAGTCCATGGCAGCCTCAGGATCCTTTGGATTCTTACTGAGCGGAATAGCCTGCAGAGGCACGGCAGGAATAGCTGCCTCCTCAACGGGAAAAACCTGGGCATCAGATGAGGGCTTTGCAACCTCTTGGGGCGCTTCCTCATGGGGGCCTTCACTCGATTCAGCCAACTCAGCCACTGAGGCCCCCTCACCCAGAGTGGCACCATCTCCCTCAGCAGCCACCTCCGCCTCAGAGCTATCCGGAGCAACCTCGCAGATGGCAGGGGGGTAGTACACACTCTCCGCCTTCCACAGGTCGGACGAGGCCTCCACCCCAGCTTGTTTGAGGGCTTCACCCCAAGTCTGGGAGCAGTAGCGCCTGCATACCTCAGGGACTTGGGATTTGTAGGTAGCTTCTATCTCGGCTACCCCAGCAGCATAAGCTGCCTCCTCAGCTTCCTCCTTAGAGGCCCAGGCCTCCTCCCTACCCTGGTCTGCCTCAAACTTGGCCCTCACAGCCTCATCCTTAGCCCATTCAGCCACTTTTCTGGCATCCTCGATAGCAGTCGCCTTCTTCGTCAGATCAGCAATCAGCTCCTTTGCGATCTTCAGCTGCTCCTCTGCCTCACCCAGACGCCTCATCTGATCCTCAGCCTGCTTCTGGAAGCCAACGAGACCTGACACTGCGTTGTCCCGAGCCCTTGTCATTGCCTTCAGCTCCTCCCTGGCCGCGGCGAGGTCGTCCTCGGAGTGCTTGAGGGTCTGAGTGGCCTCCAAACGCTTCTCACGCTCTGCGTCCATGGCCTTTCCTTGGTCATGGACCGCCTCCTCCAGCCTATAAGTGGCCTGGACGGCCTGCCAAACAAAACGGGAACATAATAAACCGAGCTCAAAAAAGAAGAAGAAGAAAAACTGAAGCCATAAAAATCACAAGTGTTGAGGGTCTTACCATTCCCAAGTACCGCTTAAGGCTGAGAAAGACCTGCCTGCTCCTCATAGTCCCCAGCTCCGTCATGTCCGCAGGAAGTAACAGGCACCTCTCCAGCGCGTCGGCCACATACGCACCTTCGTCCTCTCTAAAATCCCTGAGGGAGGAGTCATCCCTCAGAGGTGCCCCATGGAGCATTGGGGCGGGAAGCCAGGCCTGAACCTCAGGCTGGACATCAACCTGCTTGTCTTGGCCTTGGGAGCCTATCTTCAACTGTTTTAAGGGCCGCCGAGTGTCATCCCCCTCCCGCGTGGGCCCAGACTTGTCCTCGATAGGCCTCTTGCCCTTATCCTTTTTCTGCTTAGGATCAGCGAGCTCGTGCCTGGATGGCGGGTTCGTCTGAGGCGGAGGAGGAGGAGGAGGCCTAGATTGAGTAGAGGCCGACCTAGTCTGGGCAGGGCGAGTCTTAGGAGAAGGAGGAGGAAGCTTTGGCTTGGACTTCCCCGGTTGTCCTTCTATCAGGTCGAGCAGACTGGCTTGGGATTTCTTCTTGTAACCCATCTCAAGCCGAGAAGAGGGCTCTGACGTCAGGAAGTTCGCTTCGGTCAAGTGTGGGTCACCCAAGTCTCCAGGAGGGTCCTCGGACTGGTGGACTTGTTCAAACACGTCAAACACGTCCTCGGCAGGGCGAAAATCAGCAACTTCCTCTTCCCTTTCTGGGTTCTCTTCTGAGGGCTCTACGAATTTGGGGGAGGAAGAGGGGCCTGCTAATGTGACGCCTTCTGAAGTGGAGGGATCCTCGGGAAACTGGAACTCGTCCTCGGTCACAGTTATTTTCTGCAGCCGAGGATCCTTTGCTCTGATCACGTGCTTTGGAGCCGCGAACGATTTTTGGATCGGGGTGTACCCTTAGATTTTGTGAGCGACTCTAACTTGATGGTCAGCTTCGTTCTTGAAAACCGCCGCCCTGTGCACTTTCTGCAAATCCTCCCTGTTGATCAGGCTGAAGTGGCGCGTGTAGGCGTGCGGATCTGCAGAAAGAAGACACATTCACGTTAGTAGCCAAACAGTGCAAAAAAATGACGCATGAAATAAACTAAAATCTTTAAACCCCCTCCTACTCCCACTGCCCCACCTGGTGTCCCCTCCGTCGTCGGGCAGTGAAGGCCATCGTGCCACTCTCCGGACACGATGAGAAAATCCTCGTTCAGCCCCTTGCTGGACTCAGGGAGGCACTGGATAAGCCGGACCTTATCGTCCCTTGTCCTCATGTAGTACGACTTGTTCTTCAGGTGTTGAAGGTTGTAACAATAGTTCACGTCGTGATGGGTCAACCTTAGCCCCATCTTCTCGTTCAGAGCGTCCACACAACCCAGAATTCTGAAGATGTTGGTGGCGCACTGGGTGGGGGTTAACCGGAAGTATGTAAGGTAGCCCCTCGTCACCGGCCCCATAGGGATTCTCATGCCACCTTCGAGGAAGGCGATGATGGGTATCACCACCTCGCCCTCCTGCCTTCGAAGAAGCCACTCCCCTTCCTCACAATACTTCAAGCCCACGTTGGCAGGTATCTTATAGTCGGCGATGAATTTCTCTATCGCCTCCTCAGTATAGACATACTTCTTAAGTCTACCCATCCCAAGTGACGCCTAAGAGAACTAAAGAAAGAGCAAATGAAAGAGAAGAAGAAGTAGAGAGGAAGAAAGCTCAGAGAGGGATAGAGCAACTTACAGAAATGAGGAGAAGCTCTTCGGACAGGCTTTTTATGCTGGAGATGTAGGTGGAAATTTGGCTGGACTCAGAATGTATGCGCAAGAGCTCTTGATTGCGAATGAAAAAAGGGAAAAGCAGCTCGAATGGGTATTTATACCCCAGATCAAAGAGCCACGCGGGTTTTCCCGCCCATAAATGCTAGGCGAATCCCCACCATTGGATTGTCATCCTCCCGTTAAACGTGGGGAGCACAGAGCCGCCTGAATTTAATGAAGGATACGTTACGCGCACCGAAGCGTCAGTAACGCACCTTGGGCAGACGAAAAGGCTCCAACACTAACGAGGGACAAGACTCGATTGGACACGGAGTAGGTCCGAGGATGTCAAAATCCTCCTTTCCGCCCGAGGATGCAGACAGCAAGATTTTGAGGGGCTATTGTGGGGCCAGAAAGAGTCAGCCAGCCCCGGCCCACTTCGAACCAGGCCCAAAGGCCCGCGCCGAGGAGGCGTCTAAGGTCCGAGGACGAAAGTATAAAGTCCAATTGCCCAAGAAACAGTGCCGAGGACGATTCCTTCCTCAAACTGCTGAGATCTTAAAGTGGACAAACAGCACACCATCAAGGGGAGTCTTCCCGAGCATCCAAAGAGCAAATAGCAAGTACCAAGCGCCAGCAATGGAAGCATGGTGGAGGAGCAAGTCCCGAATGAACTGTCACCTCCACATTAAATGCCCTCAACTAACGCCCTGGCCGCATTAATGAGGATAGGACCCCTGAACAGTACTGTCTTGGGCGCTGCAACCCACAGGAGGAATGGGAATGCGGCTGATGGGACAGGCTCTCAAGTGGTAGTCTAGCTGATCAACAAATGTAAGGCTAGGATCAACTGAGAGGGATGTATATAATGTAAGGAGCCCCTCTTGAAAAGAGGACGGACGGAGAAACGGAAAAACCAGAATTAAGAAGTACTGTAGCGACCTGTATTCTCCCAAACCTTGTAATCAATCTTCAAAGAAATAATAAGAACTCCAAACTCTGAAAGGCCAGTCCGAGGAGCATTATTGTGCATCCCAATTCACGTTTAAGATATTAGACTCACGTGTGACTATGCATGGTCGTTGCATTCCTCACTAGGGACTAGTTCTTGAACCCGCTCTCTACAAATTCATTGCAGGGTTAGCTGTGCTTGGGTCCACTCTCTCAATAACAGAAGTGCCCAAAACCGGTCCCTACAATATATATTAAAAGTCAAAATTTAGAGAAAATCCAATTAGATTCTCAATTTTGTGCCATGTGTCTTATCTAATTTTTAATTGTTGTGTCAAGTGAATTATTAAGTGTAAATATCAAAGAGGCCAAATTCAATTGAAGTCCAATTTTGTGCCGCATGTCCTTCTAAATTTTTAAATTTTGTAGTAAGGGAATTATTGGGTACAAAAGCCAAAAAGTCTAAATCTAATTAAATTCTAAAATTTACACACACACACACACACACACACACATATAATGAGAAACTATTACATATTTTAAAAATGTATGGTTTAAAAAAGGTGTAAGCTAATATCATGTATAAATTGAATTGAATCATGTAATTGCAATTGTTTTTAGGCGAAAACCACATTTTCGTCCCTACATTTTCTAGCGATTCCCACTTTGGTCTCTATCTTTTATTTTCACCGCTTTTACTCCCTATCATGGAAAACGCGTTTCATTTTTGTCCCTACCCTTACATCAGAGACGGAAAAATCCTAGGTGGCAAACAGAACTATAAAAATAATAATAATAAATTTTATTTTAGCATTAAAAAATGCCACATCAGCATCTAAATTAAAAAAATTAATTTATTAATTTTAACTAAATAAAAAAATTAAAAACCAAAAATCACATGAATTGAGATCTAAGTGTGTCTTGAACAAGAACAATAAGAACACAAACCCATAAATTAAAATCCAAAAATTAAAAATCCCAAAATCACCATTTTCTCAAACAAAAAAAAAAAATTAAAAAAATTTGAAACTTGAGTTCCATGTGAAGTACTTGAGTTCATGGAACTCGAGTTCCTTGAAAAAAAAAAATTTCTAAGTCCACGTTCACTATAACTCGATGTTACAAAAATCAAGTCATACATTTGAAATTTGATTTTCTAAAAATTAAGTTTCAAAACAGAAGCATTTTCTTAATTAATTTCAGACATATGGCATTTTGCTAGAAAGTTTGTGAAAAATGGGTAAAAACTCATTTTGGCCCTTGTAAGAGCCATGTGATGTGGTGGTGATGCCCAAATTTGTTTGGTGCACTACAACCCGCACAGCACTAATTGGAGTAGTTTTTTTTTTAATTATTTATTTATAAGAATATAGCAACTTTTATTAAAAATAATAGAAACTCATTACTTGTGAGCCAAAGACTCAATCATATACAAGTTTTCCTCGTATACTCGTACATAATTATCAATACCCTTGGTAAAGGGGGCTAGGATATAAGCTAGTTAGTTTCTCTGTCACTTCACATGTAATATTTTTACCGCTTTAAATATAACAGTAGCAATAGTTGCTGGTGGGGTTACATAGCCCCATGCCGCATCTAAGACTATCTTAGAATCACCCTCAAACACCATATCACATATGCCTACCTCCCAGGTAAAACGAACTCCTTCCGCCAAGGCCATTGCTTCCGTTTCCAAGTGTCCCGGAGTCCCAGAGGCACCTGCATTGGAGTTGTTTGTTGATCTTAGAAGTTCATAGGGCCTTTTTTCCTGCCAAAATTTTTTTTTATAGCATTGTTGATCTTATAAGGTAATTTATGTATTCAATTATGTTCCTAAAAATAACTAAATTATACTTCTACATGATGATTGATATATTATTTTCTTTAAGACCTCTATATTTCCGTTGAGAATGTTCTAATTCAAAAGTAGATCATGCTTCACACATTTTTTTCCCTTTTTTAGTTGGCTATACAATTAGTTTAGAAAATTTGCCCCTATGGCCTCTTACCTGTTTTTATTTTTCTCAGCCAAAAAAAAAAAAAAAGAGAGAAAGAAAAAAGTTTAATTAGCTTTCAAGGTATAAGTAAATCATGTAGAAACCATTCCCCATTGATGCTTATCTTAAGAGCGAAAGTGATCAAGACCCAAAGTCACTGTTCAATCATCTACACAAAATGTTGAAACTTTATATTTTGAAACGCTTGAAGAGGCTCAAAGATTTTAACTTAAAAAAATAGATATGGCCTTTTTATAATTGTGATTAGTATAATTATATAATAAAAATGAAGTTAGTAGTGATTCCAATAAAAGTGATATTGGAAGAACTATAATCTAACTCCTCATGACAATTTCTGAAAAAAGTTTTGCTATGTTTATAGCATTTTTGCACTATTTTGTGTGCAGTATACAGGGACAAGCCTAGGTGGGGGCCTGGGCCCCCCGGGCCCAAAAAAAAAAAATTAGTAAATAAATTTTCCAAAAAAAAAGAAAAAAAGAAAAAGAAAAGAGAAGACTTGGGCCCCCCTTCCTTTGTAGCTCAGGCCCCCTTCCAAAAATCATAAACCATCCCATTGATCCTAGTAGGCCAGCCCAGAGCCCATGTAAATCTAAAAAGAAAAAGAAAAAAAAGAGTAAACCTAGTAGTTCAAAACCAAACGGAAAAACGAATGAAAAAAGAGAGAGGAGAAAGTCAGAGGCGAGATAGAGAGTGAGAGGCAAGACACTTAGATAGATTTAGAGAGTAGTACAGAGAGAAATTGAGAGGCGAGAGAGACCATCTTGCTGTTGCTCACATTGTGACGCCGCCACCACGCGAGCAAGACCCATCTCGCTGCCCATGCTGCCATCATGCAAGACCCATCTCGCAAACTCGTCCTAGTCCCTATCAGTTGTCGCAGACCCAAACGGCCACTCACCAATGCCGCCACACCGACGCGAGACCCATCTTCCCGCCAGTTGCTCGATCTGCCCAGCCAAACTTCGTTGCTCCAGCACAAGTATTTAATCTATCCTTCAAAACCTAATATAATGTTTGATTGTTTGTGAATCTCAAAATCTAACAACGTGTGCTTGTGGACTTGTGGTGTTTGTGTATTTACTGATAGTGATGAACTGATATTGGTGATTGTGAATTAAATATGTGCCTGTGGTGTTTTTTTTTTTTTTTTTGGCTTTTTGGCTTTTTGCTTTGTGACTCTCTGTCACTCTGTGTTTGTGACTCTCTCTCTTATATTATATAGATAAGAGAGAGAGAATATATCGGTGTAGTGTTTGATTGTTTGTTGACGTGTAGTTGGGCAATAACAGGGACAAGTGATAGAAAAAAAAAATGGTAAAGTTAGGAAAAGTTTTTGGTGGTAGTCCATAATAAATTCATAGTGTTGGTAGTGGGATTGGGTGAGTGTCAGAAATATGGAGACAAGACCAAGACAAAGAGATAAATAAAAGCAGAGATACAAAGACAAAAGACAAAAATAAATCATATAATATAGTAAATTGTCACACAAATTTAAGAAAATATCAGTGATTCACTTGCGCTTATTATTAACTCATAATGCTAAATTAGATAAATTTATAAATTGAAAAGAAGTGAAAAATACTAAATTTATACATTGAAAAGAATAGAGCTTTGACATTTAGTTTGGATTCAATCATAGATGATTTTGAAGATTTAAAAGAGCGTCGAGTTCCTTTTTCATAGATGATTGTATTAATAAACAATAGTGTTTCATGTCTTTTGTTTTTGTTGGTAGATGATTGTATCTTAATATATTAAGAAATAATGATTTTTGTGTATTTGTTTTAGTTGATAGTTTTTTAATACTATATGGATGCGTATTTACAAATTTTTTTTTTTGCTTATCTCTGCCCCCAGCTTGAAATCTTGAGTCCGTTCCTGACAGTATATTAAGTATGATTTTTCCATATGCTTTCTCTAACATGACTAATATGATAATAATGGAAATCATTCAAGTCCATGAACAAATGGTGCAAACGTCTTCTCTCATTCTCATACTCTGCTCTTTAGGGTTTCACGCAACACGATAATCTTCCTCTTCATGGTACTCTTAGTTGTTATCCCCTCCAATTTTTGGTTTTTTTTTTTGATGGAAAAAGTTAATGGATATCTTAATTAAAAGTATTGATTTAGGAATTATTTTTAAAAATATTTTATGAAAAAAGAAAAAAATTAACTAACTTTTTCTTTATAAATTTTATATATTTTTTATGAAAGTGGTTTCAAAAATTTTCTTACAACGGTCTATCAACAAATATCCTTAGAGCACTAATTATCGGGACCCTTTTTCAATTATTCATTCTTTTTTTTTTTTTGAGAAAATGATTAACCATTCAATCCTTAATTTTTTTTTTATAGCTCTTATCACATTTTATTTTTATGACATGCACTACATAGTAGCAATACATGAAAAAGGCGAAATTGCATATTCACTGATTTTATAAAAGTCCAAATTATATAAACTATATAATGGATAAATCTTTTCTTTCAATCTTATTATTAAGCCTAACTTTGATGTAATACTGTAATTAAGTTTCCACTTTAAGATTTCTTTATATACAGGTTTATATTAACTATAATCATTAATTTTTTTATATAAAAAAACCATTTTTTTAGTGTGCTGATTGCTGAAAAGTTTTTTATTTTTTATTTTTTTATAATTTATAAAGGAAAGGCTTTAAAAAATAGAGAAGGAAATCCAAAAAATATGTATTTTGCAAAGCTAAGAGAATTCTAACTATAGTTAAAAAGTTGAAGCATAAATATAAGAAAAAAAACAATAAAAATAGAATCCAAAATATCAAATTTTGAATACTTATTTTTTCCTTATGATAATAGGGGAAGGAAAATGAACCCAACTTTTGTAAAACTAAAGGAATAAAATAGTTACAAATATGTAGCATAAATGGGAAACAAAAATAGAAAACAACTTGGGTGAGATCGAATATGGAGATTTTTGTTGACATCATCTTTTATAAAAAAAAATGTCTTGATCTCGTCAATCCTCGGTGATACCAAATACGGGGATGGCCGGTGCTGACATGTCGTCCTTTGGAAATTCAACATCTTCCATAACCTTACTACTCAACCAGCTATAGCTATAACTCTTCAACATCTTACATATTTTGTATATTTGTAATTTATAGAAAATATCTCACAAAGTTTAAAACACAAATGTTGTGGCTTTTATTTTTATTTTCTTATAATTATAAATTCAATGGTTATAATAGGAAAGTGGAAATTTGAACTTTTGATATTTTCATTGGAAACATCAAAATCTGCATATGATGTAATTTTGAATAAAGAAACTATGTTATTTTGAGTTGAAGTGACATTAAACAAATTATTTCAGCACAAGAAATAGACAAAAAGACTTTAATCCGAAAGCCATGTAATGTTATAGGTATGGATTAAAACTTTGAAAATTTAAGAGATAATATTAAAACAATCTCAAACTTTATGAGTATAAATTATAATTTACATTATTAATTATTAATTTACAATTTTTTAATTTTTTAAAATTTACCTCAACTACATCATTTGAAAGTATGAGAATTTGTAATGAAGGTCACAATTAGTGGTTGGAACAAGAAAAAGGCTAATGAGTCTTCTATTCTTAAAAAACAGGGGTTAATGATGGGGGCAAGGCCAGGAAATAAGACCAAGTAAAAAAAAAAGAAAAAAATCTGTAGACACAATTTTAATTATGCCACAACTTTTGTAATAATTTTATAATGTGGCAGATTGTGAAAAGAAAAAAAAATGAGTTTAAAAAAAATGTTATAATTAGTTATATATACTCATGATTTGTCACGTCAGAGTTGTAGCATAAAAGTTGTGTTTGCAGAAAACTCTAAAAATAAAAGCCCTGTACATGTCACCATCTCCTCATGCCTCAACGATCTTGAACTTGAAGCAACTTTGCCCTTAAGCTAGCTTTCACCAATCACTATTCTGCAGTAGTTTTTTATTTTTATTTATTTCATAAGTTGGAACCTCCCCCTCCATTGTAGTTATTCAATCAAATCGTGAAGCCAAAATGACATTTTCGGGCTATTTTTATTTTCGCCTATATTTTCAATTCAATTCCATGAAGGTTTTATTTATTTCCTATGCATTCAACAATATGAAACAGCAGAATCTTGAATAGTATGTCCTTGTGGAGTCATAATTATGCGAAGCTAGTAGCACAAAACTTGTGGGTTAAGCATTAAACCACATTCATGATCACATAGTGGAAGGAAAGACAGTCGGATCCCAATTAGAAATAAAATATGGTAAAAATTCACTACGCAATCCTTTTTCAAAAACTCATCTGTCTTCGGATACCGCTTATTACTGAAAATTGAAAACTAAAAACATTATAGCGAAATAATTTTTAAATGTATGAATAGTGCTGTGAAACCTAATTTTAAAGTTAAATTTGTACTTGCGGGTCCCGTGAACAATGCATGAGACCCACAGAAAAACGCCAAACGCAGAAAGAGAAATAATTTCAGTGCAATCCAAACTTAACCTCAACTTTTTTTTTTTAACTTCTAAATATTTTGTGCATGAAAAGATGTCAAAATTTAAAGATAAAGCCCCTGGCAAGAACGCATATATATGAGCTGATGGCCATTGTGATGCGCAAAAGTACAACAAAGCCAGCTCAATAGTCAATATACTTGTCTCCCCGCAAAAGGGAAAAAAAAAAAAAAAAAGTAATGACACAGTAGATTTATCACATTATTTTTTAACAATGATTTTTTAAACATTTAACTATGTTCAAATTGTCACATTATTTTTTCTCAAAAAAAAAAAAAAATTGTCACATTATTTCATTACCATATAATTTAATATTTAAAAAAAAAATGACATAATAGTAGATTCATGAAAATAAAGAGGATGGTAATTGATATAATTATTAAGTTGGAACCTCTCTCTCCCTCGCCCCCTCCATTGTGCTTAGAGGCTAGTTGTACATTAAAAGTTAAGTCAACACTATTTCAAATTTATGGTATCAATTTTAGGAGTTAAACTAATCGGAAATTTGGAACTTAGGACATATATACTTTAGGTGTAATAAATTAAGTGTTTTCAAATTAGATTCAAACACATAACTGTAACTGTAACTGTAATTGTAATGAATTTAATTGAGATCATATGTGGGTTGGGTGTTTGAATTTAATTAAAGAATTTTGAACTCATCTCATGCTAAGACCTTGTGTAGCAAGTAATCATTCGCCACGTCAGAGAGAAACATGCAAAGTAAGGGCAATGAACGTAAATATAGAAAACTTCGAGGGCAAATGCAAAAGAAATTCTAAAACTTATCCCGCGTAGCAAAGAAGCGAAAAATTTGGTTGTCCCTTTTATTTTTCACGCACTCACTGCACTGAGTCTCACCGTCTCTCTCTCTCTCTCTCTCAGTGACTGTGTAAAATCAAAAAAATCTGAAATTTCGGAGCATTTCTCTGCAAAAATTAGGGATCTGAAGAGATGAATCGGCACCACGACCCGAATCCTTTTGACGAGGAAGAAGTGGTTAATCCTTTCTCGGTAATTATTTTCTCTCTCTTATATCTCTTAACTTTCAAATATTTTTCACTTTTTTCTCAGATCTGCCCTCGTTGTTTTTTTATCTCTTAATAATTGTATACTATTTTTAGACCTTGTTGTTTGATCACTCAGCTTAGCTTAGCTTAGCTCAGCGCGGTATTGTTTGATTTATTTGGTATTTATTTAAATTTTCCATTTGGGTTCTGGATCTGAAACTGAAACTGTCGGTTTAAATTGAGGAAGAATAAGGAAATACTTTAAGTTTTTTGAAATTTGACTGAAAAGGAAAGTCATTTAAAGAAGTTTGTAATTTCTGAAATGGTTTTCCACTGTTTTTAATGCCTAATTCCAATGATATTAATGGACTTTTTCATTTAACAATAATCACTCACCATATCTTATCAGCAGTTTGTAAAACTTTTTGTAAAATAGTTTGTATCTCTAGCATTATTCAATTCGAATTCTTTAAGATTTGGAAAATATTTACGGCTTTTTTTTAATTGCGCTAATATAATGAGTGAAGAATTTTCATGAAAAATTTCCCTTTCCCTTTCCACAAAAAAAATAAATCATGAAATTTCGGAAAGTATTGACAAATGCAATTATTAAATTCTTTTTTTGATAATTAATAAGGGAAATGTTATGAAGTATTTTTAGAAATTTATTATGGAAAAAGAAAAAAACTAACGTATTTTTTTGACATATTTTTATATTTATCATAAAAGTGGTATTAAAACTTTCTTAAAATGGTCTGTTAGAACCAAATTAATAAGAAATAGAGGAAACATTGTGTGTAAGGAAAGTTCCCCTAAGGAGTTGCATGAATTAAAATTTACTACTAGAGGTTCTAAAAAACAAAGTTCCACAAATCATATGCAACCATAAAATGTATCAAAAGATGATCTACCGTCTCCCTGCAATATAGCACATGCAACACTGGTCTACTATTGTATAACCGCTTTTTATAAAGTTATATAAAGTGAGTATTTCCCCCCCACACCACCTTCCATACTACCATCAGTGGGGCCTTCACACCCAAATGCCTTTCCAGGGGAAAAAAAACATAATTGGATCCCCTCAAAATATTATAGAAGGAATGAATATCGAATTCCCTACTCATCTATAGCGCCTCCACCTCACCCGATCGCAAACCTCTCCATGAGGGATATAGAGACCAAGAAGATGGAAAAAACAGGCCTTGAAGTTTAAGTCCCAATCATTAAATTTCCAAATAAATCTAACATCTCAACTCCTCTTCGCCCCTCAGTCTGCCTCAACAACAAAGAGTCCACTGAAGCCTCTCTATTTGTGGAACTATCATACTCATCATCGCACCAACAGTCTTGCCAGAACCAGATATGGTTACCAAAGCTGGCCTCAAATTGAATGTACTGTAAAAAAAACCTTTACCATCCCATCCTGATACTCTTCCACAAACTACACCAATGGATACCCTGAACAAGTATTGTACTCCATAAATGTGCTTCCTCTACCCCAAACTGCCTTCTGATTGTAGACGTTTGCATGTATGCATTGGACTGCAAATGAACAAAACTACTCATTTATTGCCACTTCATTTACAAAGTAAGCCACACCAGTGTTCTTATGACTTCACGTTGGGGCATGCTTGTAGGACCACTGCTAATTTCAATGTTGATTGTTTGTTTAGTTATCACGCGCGCACACACACACACACATATTTGAATGTTGAACATTTCTTTATTTGTCATTTATTCATTGTGTCATTGATTAATGATTGGGAACCTTTGAAGAATGGAGCTGCTGGTCCCAGATCAAAGCCACACATTCCACCTTTGGGGTCTGAAACCCTAGGCTTTGGGCAGAAACATGATGCAACAGTGGATATACCATTGGATACATTGAATGTAGTGAAGTTGCTATTTCCTTTTCTATTCCTTTTCTGTTCTTTGATATTTTTGAGAGAGCTGAGTTATGTTCTTGATGGTATGGTTTTTGTAGGATTCTAAGAGCAAAGAGAAAGAGCTTGCATCTTGGGAAGCAGATCTCAAAAGGAGGGAAAAGGTTTGCATTGCAATTCCATGATTGAGTACTTGTCTAGAATTGAATTTTTTATTATTTATTTTTCTACATTGAGAACCACTTCTGTTAATGCCTAGAAATGGGGATTTTGTTGCTTTACATAACAATGAATTAGTTACAATATGTGATGCCTACTTGAAATGATTGTATTGGTTATTCTTACTCTTAAATAGAATATATTCTTTGCCTTTGATTCTGTTTTTCATTGTACTCTTTAACTGCCTTCCACAGGAAATAAAGCGGAGAGAAGATGCTGTTGCTAAAGGTAAACTATGATGTCACAACCTACAACTTAATATATTTTTGTGAACTTGTTTTGCTGTTTTCTAAACTGTTTTTTTTTTATTTTATATCAGGTGGTGTTCCCAATGATAATCGAAATTGGCCTCCATTTTTCCCCATAATTCATCATGATATAGCCAACGAAATACCAGTCCATGCACAAAGGCTGCAATATTTGGCCTTTGCAAGTTGGTTAGGTATGAGAGATCATATATATAAAACATTTTACGTTCTATTACTTGTGGAAGTTGGTTCTGCTCAGGATTTTTTTTTTAATCTCGATAAATATAATGATATGGAGCTCTTTGTGGAGTATAGTTTCTTTAATTTAGGCGTCTTCACTTGGTCCCTTAGAGAATTGGCTACTGAAATTTAAGAACGAAAAAAAAGGTCTAAATTTTATTTTAGATCAGAATTACCCATGTTAGGTTTTCAGTTTTGTTTTGCTTGCTGTAATCTTGATTTAAAAGGTCTCACTGTAAAATCCTTCTGCAATATCTGATACTCTTGTAGTACTGTTTGTGCAGGTATAGTTCTTTGTCTTGGTTTTAATTTAATCGCTGTGATTGCATGCTGGATCAAAGGCGGGGGTGAGCTTCTCTTTTTCAATGTTGTTTCTGCATTCAAGATATAATAGGCATTGGTTTCAATGTAATTTGGATCTTCTCATAAGCTCCACTCTGTGCAGGTGTCAAAATTTTTTTCCTTGCAACAATCTATGCTCTACTTGGATGCCCACTTTCGTATGTGCTGTGGTATCGGCCTCTCTATCGTGCTATGAGGTTAGTATTTCGTAATGTAGAGAAAGAGAAGGTTTTCTTGTAGGCTATCTTAAGTTGAAGAGAAAGAGAAGGATTTCAGTGACCTTAGCCCCCCAACTCCTCCCCCTTTATTCTTTTTCTTCTTTTTTGGGTGTGTTCCTGTTTGCATCTCAGTGTTTTTGTGCACGTGTGCCTTTGTACATGCATGTATATTGTATAGCTAGTGGCACCTGCTTGTTTGGGTGGCATCAATGTTACATTTGTTGTTTAACTGGTGAGAGAAAGCTCTTACATTAACCTATTAGAGGAAAGATATTCATTTATTTTTGTATTTGAAAGAGTTTCTGTAGTGATAGCATAAAAAAATTGTCATATTATGTGTGCTGATGGGTGTTGAAAATTGCTTTGTTTCCAATTGCAGGACAGACAGTGCCTTGAATTTCAGCTGGTTTTTCTTGTTCTATCTGGTATGTGATATATAATTCTGTCTTAGCTATGCTTCTCATGAATAGGTGGCCTATTTTTCTGTCCATTGATCAATCTGGCACAATGCAGCTTCATATCGGTTTTTGTATTTTTGCTGCCATTGCACCCCCAATCGTCTTTCATGGGAAGTCATTGACGTAAGTACTAGTATCTTGAGCTATTAGATTTAAAGTTTGAAGTGGTTGATTGCCATTACTAAAGCTTACAAATATATTTGTTATGTTGTATGTTTTGAAAGAGCATTGAGTAAAAAAGAAAATAGTTCGAGCACTTTAGTTCTTGTCTCGCACATGTTTAGTGACCGGTAAACATATGTGAATTTGTAGTCAAAAGGTATAATGGTATAATTTTGTTCTATGTTAACTAAGCTAAAGTAAATCAGTAATCTCTCAGAAAAAAAAAATGTAAATCATTAAATAACTTGTTCTTGCTGAGAATAAGATCCTTTACACTGACCATTAGGTAAGGTAAATAGTATGGGAACTGGATTCTGCTATGGGATTTTAAGGGCCTTGATCATCTTTCTGTGTAAGGAATTGGATTATTTTGTTGAAGGTTCTTTCACAGATTATTGATTTATATAAAGCAGTGAACTAATGTCAATCATTAAGAAATTGTAGCATGTAGAGTACAATGTTCAACTTTTTTGTAACTTCCATAGTATCTTTCTAAATCGATTTAGGCTTGTTGATGAGCATAGGGTCTTGCAACAGTTGTTATGATCACGTTTCAGTTGTTTCTGGCCTTACATCAGAACCTACTAATATAATTTTTTCATTCTTGTTTTTGTGATTCAGGGGAATCCTTGCAGCAATTGATGTCTTCTCTGACAATGCATTGATTGGGGTAAGTTTTTTAACGTATTCATGTCATTTTGGCTTTTTCTTTTTGCCACTAAAATTTCAGTCATGAAGATGTTCTTATGGTTTAGTAGGACAATAGTCAATGAAATGTTTGTGTATTCATTTTTCTCTTGTTCAGAAATATGATGGTAGGAGTAGAAGTTTTCTCTTTTGTCGAGTTCCATATTTAAGTGCTATGTAGTTTGAAAAAGGATATAATACTTCAGCCTGACTTACACTGTGTTTGTTTGGGGTGAAAATAGGGAGGATGGAAAACATAGGTAGGAAAATAGGGTGAAAAACAGTGTTTTCCACTGTTTGGCAAAAGAAGGAAAATGGGGAGGAAGGAAAACCCGGGAGGAAGTTCTCTCTCTTGGGCCCACAATTTTCATCCTCCCAAATCGGGAGGAAAATCTGGAGAGAAAAGTGCTGTGAAGGCACTTTTACACAAATACCCTCTCCCAACGTTTACAACAACCCAGCGCGGCAGAATAAGAAAAAGGAAGCAGAAAATAACCACCCAACCACCAAACCCAGCACCACTACCAAACACCACAACCTAGCACATAAAATTAACCCAAAATCAACAGAAAATTAACCCAAAATCAACGGAAAAGCAATTAGAAAACCCAACTCAAAATCAAGACAAACCCACTAGAAAACACAACTCAAAATCAATCAAAACTCATCGGGAAACCCAACCCAAAATCATCACGGACACACCACAAAATCATCAAAATCGTTCTAAATCTAGATCCAAATTCATCAAACCCATATACAAATTCATATAAATAATCAAACCGAAATTGAAAAAAGAAGAAGGAGATGAAGAAGAAAGAAAGAAGAAGATGCTGAAGAAGAGGAAGAAAAACCCAAACCGGAATTTTGCTTTCTCCGCCCAAAATCACTGCGCTTAATCAAACCCAACTCAAAATCATCATCTATAATAAAAGCATAAAACTCAAATTGTAAAAGAAGAAGAGGAAAGAAAAAGATTTTCCAAAAAAAAGAAAAAAAGAAAGAAAGGAGAGGTGGAGATAGAGATAAGGACTGAAGGAGTGTATTATGACTCAGAAAAAAGGAGGGGTTAGGCGGGGTAGGTGGGAAATAATAGAAAAAGAGAAGAGAAATATTATTTTAATAAAAAAGTGTGTATAATAGATAAATTGATGTGAGTGTTTTGTAAAAATGATGGTGTAAAATAGAAAAAGTAAGTTTTTGTGTAAAATAGACGGAATTTTTTAGACAAATTGATGCGGTTGCTCTTATCACTTTTGCCTCTTCTCATCTTACCTTCACAGCACACCAACGTCCAGCGGTCTAGGGCCCGTTTGGTACATGTATTTAAAAACTGAAAATTGTTGTTTAAAAACTTTTGTAGAAATACGTGTGGGTGAAAAAGTGTGTGAAAATGAGTGAAATGTTATTTAAAAACTGAAAATTTTTGTTTAGAAACACTCACCAAACACCCCCCTAGGTTCTCCTCTTTTTTTTTTTCTTTTTTTTTTCAACGTGACCTGATCAAGTTGTACATTATTGTAATTTTTACATTATAATAATAAAAATAATAACATAAATTTATATATATATATATATAATGTGGTAAATTTTATATTATTTAATGAGTACAAATAAATCTATTTCTTATCTATTATGTAACAAGGTTATAAAAGTCAATTTATATAAATTATATTTTCCATCCTTCTCTTTTTCTCTCCAACCAAACAAAAGAGTTTTTCACCCTCTTATTTTTCCACCCCTCCAACTAAACACACAAGAGGGAAAACTAAATATTTTCTATTCTCTCACTTTTTCATCCTCCCACAATATTCCATCTTCTTACTTTTCCACTTCTCCAACCAAACGGACCCTTAGATTTTATTGAAAGTACATGGCAGGGGCGGCTCCAGGATTTTTGTCTAGGGGGTCAATAAGAAACTTGAGTAGAAGATAAATCTTGAGTAAGAGATGAATCTTGCGGCCTACGGAGTTTACTTATTACAAATTTGTCCGTAGTTCTAGCAAAAGAATAAAAAATAAACTATAAGATCATTTTGCATATTTTTTTTCTAATGTAATAAACATATTAATTATTGTTGTTAATTGATTTTTTTGCAATTTTTTAATTTATAAGTTTACAATTCTTTAAATATTTTATATTTTTATTGTCCTTTAGTGTTAATGTATTAACCCACCCACATAGCCAACAACTACTCACAAGTCACAAATTCAGTCAATTAGTCAAAGTGCAAAAGGCAAACTCAATTATGACTACACATAGATTCATAGAAACTACAGTAACAGTGACTACACAATCAGACATGTATATGGCTCAAAACTTAATTAAAAAATACAAAACACTATAACCCATATACACCATATGGCAAGATATCAAACATGTGAGTAAGAGGTGGAGCTTCGAAGAAGACACATGAACAGAGATAAAGACAAAGCAAAAACACACTCACAGTGAGAGAGAGAGAGAGATATGGAGGTGGCGATTAAGAACATAGATTGTCAAAACCAGATTCAGGCGGCATATCAAGCGGCAATTAAGTGGCAGCGGCGGCAGATCGTGGGGCTGAGCAGTGGCAGATTTTGTGGGTGAAGCATAGGCAGCCTTTTTCCTTTGGGTTTGGAGAGTGAAGAAGGATAGTGGAAGTTTTTGAGGCTATGCAGCGGCAACTACTAGGTTTTATTTGGCCTTATTTTTATGATTTTTCAAAATTTTATTTATGGGCTTTGTATTTCTGAAATTAAAGACCGAAATTTTCTATTGGACTTTTTTTTTTTTTTTTTTCCTTTCCAGAGTTTAAGCTGGGCTTTATATAAAAAGGGTCAGGTTTGAAGGTGAGGGTGTGCAAATTTGCATTGTCAGGGGTTCAAAACAATTTTTAATAAAAATATTATATATATTAATTTTTTTTTTTTTTTGGGTCAGGGGGTTCATTTGAACCCCAACTACAACGTAGAGCCGCCCCTGGTACATGGCCTTGCCCTTATTTCTAAATATTATTTAGATTCCCCATATGTGTCGAAAGTATTGCTATTATGAGAGTCCTGTAAACTTTTTCTGTAATTTTGAGACACTCAAATTTGTACTCTATGTCCCCTATATGTACCACACATTCCCCCCCCCCCCCCCTCCTCTTCAAAATGAACCATAATGCGAATATTCAGCTCAACTTAATAAGTTAGAAAACCCATTTGGTACATGTGTTTAAACACATGTTTTTAGTTTTTAAACAACATTACACTTATTTCTACACACTTTTTCACCTACACGTATTTCCAAAAAATACAAACAACATTACTAGAACAACATTACCAAACGGGCCCTAAAAAATAAGTAAAAAATACTCAACTCAACTCAGTCTTATTCCCCATAGAATGGGATTGACTACATGAATTCTTCTATGCCAACTCAACTCTGTCTAGTGGGTTATGGGTACCTTGTACCATAAAGCATGATGCTAATCTTTTGTCAAAAAATTATATGGATTTTCAATTTATTTATTTATGGACAGAATCCTATGACATGGTTAATATTAGAAAACGCGAGGGAGATGATTGTATTTTTTGTATTCCCTTTGAAAAGATCTTGAAAGGGAATCGAAATGTTAAAACAATGAATTATATTATAAATGCATACCAAACTGAAATTTCATTTTTGTTTGAAGAAGGAAACTGTAGATCCAAGAGGAAGAGATATTAAAATTGAGAGAGAGAGAGAGATCAAAGTTGAAACCGTAAAACTTGAATAAGTTAAACCCAAATAATTTATTAAGAGTGTTTAAAATTTTAAGCCCATGTTCCATTGAATATGTCAAACTTTAACCAAATAAGTCCAATAACAATATATAAGTATCTCTTGAATAAAGAAACAAAATTAATTAAAATTTAAAGTAAATTAGATTTGGCACATGGAAATGTGGAAGGCTCAAAATGAAATTAATCATACGGATCTTATAAAACAAAAATAGGAGGGAAAGGTATGACCATACTAAATGTTATCAAAATATCTCATTTCTCTAACCAAACTGAAACGGCCTCTGGTACTTTTAGTTACAACATATGGTAAGAGGCCCATGAGCTCTAACTCAAATGACACTTACTCTTTGCACAATTATGGGATGGAGGGTAAGGTGTCTGATTCAAGACCCAATTAGTGCTTGTGTACCTTACCAGTAAAAAATATGTTTAGAGTTATAGGCTTCTATAATTGATGCCTTCTCTCTGAAAAGCAAATTTGCCCTCTTACGGCCTTGAACAATGAAGACCAAAAATGCTATTAGGAACATAGTCGTAGGTCCGTGCTTACATTCACTTCATTTGAAAATAAGATGTGATTAACAGAACATTAACTTGTTCTCTCTTGTATGTTATTTGACTGAGCATTTGGTTTCTCTAACGTTTATTTTCACTGCAGATATTCTACTTAGTTGGCTTTGGCTTGTTTTGCTTGGAGTCACTTCTAAGCTTATGGGTACTTCAGGTCAGATTCAGATTACATGCATTCTCTTTTTTAAAGTAATAAAAGTGATTGTGGTGGCCCCTAATTTATTCAATTAAGAATTTATATATCTTATCCCTTCCTTCTGTGAGAGTTTGTGTATACCCTTTCTTTCTTTGGGTTCAGATACAATCCTAATTAATTTCTTCACTTGTCGTGGCGTATGTAGTTCTCTTTTCTTTTTTCTGTTTCCACTTTGCTCTATTTTAGTTTCTTTACCACCTTTGCTGCTGTACTTGTTGTGGACAGCATCAATAAAAGTAGAAAACTTGGTGCCTTACATATGTGAATGTAAATCAACTGATTTAAATTGTTGATTCATGTAAATCTGTATTGCAATAGACATGCATTAAGGGTATATATTGATCCCCCTCTGCCCTCTTTTTTTTTTCCTGCTTATGATATTTCATTTGTAGTATGGATTTAGTTGATATGAATAGATAAAAATTGTGATAGAATAGAAACACTTCAGCATGAGAGATGCTTCATGATAAGAATTTCTTCTGTGGACTTAACATTTTGAAGAGAGTTCCTTTGAAGGCTTGTTGAATATTGTAAGTTGCTGTTGGAAGTTGGCAGAATTGTGGGCTTGGAGAGAGGTTTAATTGGAGACATTGCTCAATTGAACTTTAAATATGAAAATAAACATTGTTGTGACGAAAATCATTCCTTGGGACCTGGATTATGGTGATTTTTGTTGTTGTTGTTGTTGTTGAGAGAGTTTAATGTCTAGCAGCATTGGTGCAGCATGACTGAAATGCTTCTGATGTTCTTCCTTGCAATATCTTTGTCAAAGTAGGAAAATGAAGCGGAAGGGCTTCCTAAGTTTTGGTTTGTTATTGATGGTAGATTTGATTGAGACTCTTCTCTAAAAAAACTGATCTTTGTGGCTTTTAGTTAGCTATATTTGCTTCCATCAATTTTATTCTGTATTAATATTTAAGAGAGCCAGGGCTAATCTTGTATTGCTCACGCTTGTTTATCAAACTCATTTTAGGAGTACCACTTCGTTTGATGTTTGTTGTATGTAAAGTAGCTGCCAAATTCGTTATAGGGTGTAAACTGTGATGGAAAGTATGGATATTCCTAGGTGAAGGATGTTCTTACTGATTTGTCTGATTGGACACACCAGTTTATGCATATGCCTTTCCAAATAATAGACTGATTATGAGGTTTTAATATTTAAATCATTAATGATTTTATTTATTAATTGCTAAAGAGGCTGTCCATAACTCTTTGAGCACTTGACCATTTTCTTAGGTGTATGTATTCCCTCTGTATCACACACACAGTAATTACAGGGAAAAAATCCCTTGGGGATGACCTCATTATACTTGCTAGAAGTTTCAAAACCAAGATCTTATGGATCTCAAGAGGTCTTGGGTTTGATTTCTATAGTCAGATTGGACACTTTGTACTATGAAATGCACTAAGATTATACAATTCATTGGTTGAGTAGTCCTGAAACTCTACTTATTTGAAATAAGTGCCATGTTATATTCCCTGAATCTCTACTTTATCTGAAACAAGTACCATTTTATAGTCCCTGAAGAAAATATTATTAGCATTTAAGAGTGCTCCAAGAAATCATTGAAGGTTGTCTGCATTATGCAACTTAATTATCAATGTTTAGATTGTATTCTTGGGAACAGGCATGCAGGGTACTTATTATGCACATTGCTGAATTTTATAGTCTCTTCTTCCTTTTCTCTTTCTATGACACAGTTCGTCTCCTGTTCTTTGGTTTGTGCAGAAAATCTACATGTACTTCAGGGGGAGCAAGTGAGATGTGATTCTGGGGTTGCTGCTTGTCAACATGGCTTAGTATATTCATTGTTTGTTTCGTTGTGATTGTGAATAAAATTCAAAGATCAATATTCTAGTAGGTAAAGTGGTTTGAGTTTAGGGAGAGAAAGGAAGTGGTGAGGAAAGAGAGTATGTGAGAAAGAGAACGTGGCTTTTCTTGATTCAATTAGTTTATTAATTATATTCCCAAATAATAATAGATTGTTACCAATTGATTTAGAATTTTTAGAATTTAAAGAATAAAAATTAACTTTGGCATCCAATTCTATTTCCATGTATGTGAAAAAAAAGAAGTAGAAGAATCTAGGTTGTGACTCACTAAAAACAATAAAAAGAGAGACCTGGTTATGTAGAATCACAACTTGCTAAAGTTTTCCACGTGTATGAACAAATATCTCCTCTTTAAACATTAAACTATATAGAATAAAAAATACTTCCAACTGTGTGATAGAGAAAAAGATATATATATATATATATATATATGTATATATATATATCTTAGCAAAATAACTTTCTTATGTTAGAAAATGTATACATCAAAAGAATTTGCTAATTATTCCACTTCTCCACTAGGGTTCTTTCAATCTAACAAGAGACACAATGGCCAATGTCTCTTTGTCATCTCCGGCGCTCATTAAATATGGCTTTCATCATGTTGGCTTCAAAATCTTTTTACGCATACAATACTCGCTCTTCATGTGATGGCGATGTTCTTATTGCCCGTGGACTTCAGCATCTGACCAAAGATTTTCATGTCAAATTGTTGTTCCAATTGTTGTAATAGAATTGGCCATACATAGACATGCATGCTTTCTGCAAACAAACTGGAAAGTTTAAGGAAAAAGACTGAATCCTTTTTTGAAAACATAATTGCCAAAAAAAAAAAAAAAAAATCCCCTTCCACCTAATGTTAGAACATTTTAAAATTCTAGTACTAGGACTTCTTACTCACGATACATGCTAAGAAAACAGCCAAGGAACCGTATGCGAACTTGCGCTATAAGCATCTAGAACATATTATGATTATCATATCAACCAACTCCTTAGTCCTTACTCATGATACATGCGAAGGAAACAGCTAAGGAAAAAATATATTAAAAATAAAGAATGTATTTGTTTGTTTTCACTTAAAAACTTGCCTAGGAAAATCAACATATTAAAAAAAAAAATTTTGCAATGTCATCAACTTGAAATTCAACCAAATCAAGTGACAGCAAGATGTTAGTCCACACTTTCTATATAAGCCAAAATCCCTAGATAAACTCATAAACCCAATGAACCCGCTTACTATTTCAATAAGAACATGTATATATGTTCATGAAGTGCACACTTATTTTACTTTTTATGTAGTTTTGTTAGTTGAATAGGATCTATACATTGAAGTTGGAAATGAGTGCATTTGAAAGCAGAATTATTCCCTCCAAAAGCACCAACAAAGTATTTAGGTTGTAGCTCAATTGGTTGGCATCTCATGGTGTTTCAATAGAGACATCTAGAGTTCAAATCCCCTCACCCCCATTATAACTATTTACCAACAAATAAAAAAAAGTAATAAGGAATGTGCCTTGTGTCATATCTTCTTAGAATGGTGTTGCAGAAGGTTAAAATTCAGACAGCTATTATATGTTGCATTCTTTTATCTGATGCTAAAATTGTTTCTTTACATTGTCCTATGCTCCCTTATTTACTCATGTTACATTCTGATTTTGGCAAGGTTAAACTAGAATAGAATGGAAAATAGAGTTCAAGAACATGAATGAAAGAATGAATGAATGGTGTACAGCAGAGGAGAAATGCTATTTTGACACTAATTTAGTGTCAATACAAAATTGTGGACTGAAGCAATAGAATGACAATGTTTTGAAGATGATACATATTAATATTCTTTTGAATAGTAAAGATGGCTTTCCCCAATTAACCGTTTCATCAATCTACCAATAATCTCCACAAGAACAAACTCCATCTTTGAAATGATGAAACCGATTTGTGTCCCTTACAGAAATCTCCCTCCCTTCAAAGTTGGAGATAAATTTTATAACAGCATGGCAGTCACCACATATTCTGAGATTCTTAATGACCCGAAGAGGAGAACCCGGACTAGTGTTCAAAAGCCCAAAAACTACTGCTAACTTCTCACTGTGCCCACATAAAATCTGCTCCTTGTCCTGTTCCTCCACATCTTGGAGAACAAAGTCAGTATTAGGACAGTAACCTAATTTTTTCATCTCCATGCTCAATTTATCCAACTTTTCAATAATTTGGTCTATTTGAGGATGTGACTTGTCTCCTGCAAGTAGCATGTGTACCTTGTTCTTTAACTCAATCCAACTGCAGCCAGGATTCTTCCTCAAACCTAAACTCTTCATCATATTCCTCACTTTATCCACTTCAATCCACTTGCCCTCGGAAGCATAAATGTTTGATAGAAGTATGTAATTCCCTGGATTGCTTGGTTCTAACTTAAAGAGTTCTCTGGCAGCAATCTCACCTAAAGTCACATTACTGTGAACTCTACAAGAACTAAGCAAAGCTCCCCAAACACAAGCGTCAGGTTCAAAAGGCATAGTCTTAATCATAGAATAAGCCTCTTCAAGTTTTCCTACCCGACCAAGAAGTGTTACCATGCAAGCATAATGCTCCATCCTAGCTTCCATATCATGCTCTTGTGAGATGCTATTAAAGTAATACCACCCTTCTTCAGTTAGGCCATTCTGGCTGCATGCAGATAATACACAAGTGAAGCTGATAAAATCAGGCTTCTGTCCATTAGTCTGCATCAAGTTAAATGTTTCCATAGTTTCCTTAGCCTTTCCGTGCATTGCATATCCACCCATAATTGCATTCCAGCACACCAAATTTTTTGTGGGCATTTTCTCAAAACAAAGCCGAGACAACTGGATTTTTCCACAGTTTGCATACATGTCAATTAATGCACTACCTACATACACATCATTAGAGAATCCCCTTTTAAGAGAGAAGCAATGGGCTGCCTTCCCATGCATTAGTGCTGCAATATTGCCACAAGCAGGAAGCAAGCAAGGAATTGTCACGGAGTTTGGCTTCACTCCCACAACTTGCATCTCTCTGAAAAGTTCTAAAGCTTCCATGTCTTTCCCATTTTGAGAACAACTGCCGATCATTGATGTCCAAGAAATAACATTCAATGCCATCCCTTGGCCTTTGAACTGCCGGAATACCTCCAGTGCATCGTTAACTTGACCATTTCGCGAGAGACCTGTAATGAATGCATTGCAAGCACCTATGTCCATTTCATTTATTTCATGAAAAACTTGTGACATTTGTAAGGTGCAGGCACACTTGCCATACATATCAATAAGTGCGGTGACCACACACTTGTCCGAATTGAAACCCTGCTTGATCACATAACCATGAATTTGGATCCCCAAAACTAAATCCTCTAGGTTTCCTATAGCTGGCAGAACACTAGAAATACTAGACCCATCAGGCTGGAAGCCTTCAAAATGCATTTTTTGGAACATGAAAACCGCCTCATTATATGACCCACTATGGTTAAAACCGGCAATCATACCATTCCAAGACACTAAGTTGGGTTCCACGCCCATAGACCTCATCTCATAAAAGAGCTGTTCCACCTCATGTATGCATCCACGTCTTGAATAACTAGCAATCAAAGCACTCCATGTAACAACATCCCGTTGGGCAATTTTATCAAACAAATTGTGGGCATCTCTAAGACGGTCACATTTGAGATAGAGATGAAGCAAAGAGGATTGGACAAGAGAATCTAAAGCAAACCCAGATACGGATGCAAAGCTATGAACCTGTTGGCCGAGTTTGAAGGCCCGTAGTCCAGCACAAGCCTTGAAGACACTAGGGAAAACATGAGCATCAGGCAGAAGGCGGGCATGAGATATCATACGAGAAAAAAGTCGGAGCGCATCAGCAAAGCGACTGAGTTTTGAATAGGCATGGATGAGAGTAGAGAAGGTAAAGACGTTGGGGTCGGAGACGGAGTCAAGGATGAGGCTGGCTTCATGGAAGCAATGGTTATTGGCGTAGAGAGAGAGGAGCTTGGTGGTGAGATTAGCATGGTTGGATAGGCCAGTTTTGAGGATGTGGGCATGAGCCTGTCGTGCATGCCATGTACTAGTAGTAGTAGTAGTAGTCGAACTGAGGCATTGGAGGATTATATTTATATTTGAATGGGGAAATTTCCTCAGTGCTTGCTGCTGCTTCGTCATCTGCTTGCTGCTTTACGTTCCCAAACCAAATGGTAAACTTGGATTCTTAGAAGAAGAATCATTCTTCTAGTCTAGTCTATAACATAATAAAAAATCATCTTCGAGTGTTGTTCTACTTGTATATATATTTTTTGATGAATATTTACATGATACATATTATTTTCCAAAAAAAAGAAAGAAACTCATTTCTCTGTCTGTCCAATTTGCAATTTCTGTACTGTACGAACCCCAATATTAATATTATTAATTAATTAATAATATTAATTGGAATTGGAATTGAAATTGGAAGGTCCATGGCTCCACCTCCAACAATTTGTAGAAAATAGAGAGGGCTCATTCTGTCTACTTATATATGTTAAGAAAAAACACTTTTTCTATATATATATATATACACATACACACTATAAGTAATAAAATATCCCATTTCTTTCTTGCAGAAAGTTTTGAGATATTTTGGAAGGAATAGGAAAATAGACAGGAAAAAGGAAGGAGAAAATACATGATGTTTCGGATGCATGCATTCGAAATATTTTATACCACCTCAGAGGGAAGAGGGAAGGAATCATTTTTCTTTGCAAAATTTCTTCACCTGAAAAGTCTTATCATTTACATTAACTCATCCAAAAATCATATCTATTCTACCTTCTATTTTAATTAAATAATAAATTATTATTATTTTTAATTGTTATTTCTCTAAGCCTACCCCACCTTCCAGGCATTTTTTGTGTTACTTTTTTTTTAATCAAATAAAAGTGTGAGAGTAAATTTATATAATTTACATTTTTTATTATATTCTTAACTAAACAATTTTTTTTTAATCTCTTCATTTTTCTACCCACCCAACCGTACACCACTAGAAAATTAAAACTTTTTCTATTGTTTCACTTGTTCATCACCCAACCAAATGCAATCTTGTCAATACAATGTTGA
The DNA here is from genome assembly GCA_019022515.1 of Quercus aquifolioides. Classification (NCBI taxonomy): domain Eukaryota; kingdom Viridiplantae; phylum Streptophyta; class Magnoliopsida; order Fagales; family Fagaceae; genus Quercus; species Quercus aquifolioides. Next base: position 1,798,260 of record CM032336.1, on the reverse strand, counting down.
CATAACATAATCTTAAACACTTGTATCATAAAAGAATATTTAGGATTTAAGGAACTCTAGAGGATCTTGTGATTCTCCTTTCCATTTCCTTTCTAAATCAAATAGAAGAAATATATATATATATATTATTCTTTCCTTTCTTTCCTATATCCAAACAAGAAACTAATTGATAAAACTTCTTATATATATATAATTTTTTTTTTATTAAATGTAAATTTTGAAAATCTAGCCGTTAAATTACATGTTTTTAACATGCATATTAAATTTCATTCAAGTAAGATGTTATTTATTATTTGATCAATAAAATTATTTTTATGCTTAATTTTAAATTACAAAAACTTAAAATTCAAACATTTTATTGATAATATAGTTATTGATTTTTAATTTTGTAAGTATAAAGAATATAATAAAAATATGCAATTCAATTATTAAATTTTCAAAATTAATATCAAATAGAAAAAAGTCGTAGAAAAACTTTTTCCCAAATAAACTAATTTATCATTGGATTTGGTTTGTCTTTCCCTCCTCCTCCCTAATTACAACCAAACAAAGTAGTCTATAGAGACCAAAACCCTAACCCCTAGTAAACTAAAAACTAAAAACCTTTAGCTTTGGCTTTTGCTCTGCCGTTCAGCTACGAAGTCAAAGATGGGTCGGAAACTCGAGGACTCCACCACCACCGGCGTTCTTCCTGGCGATTCAGAACCCCCACAAAACCCAGAAAATAAGATAAAGAAGAAGAAGAATAAGAATAAGAATAAGCAAAGGAACAAGGACAAAGCCGAAGAACCTGAAGCTAATAATCCCAAGCGAAAGCACGAAGAAATCGAGCCCAAGGAGAAGAAGAGTAAGAAGAAGAAACCGAAAGAGGATGAGAAGGAAAGCAAAACCCACCAAGGAAAAGAAGAGGATGAAGCTGTGAAAGATGGTCTGGTTGTGGTGAGTGGGCAAAATGTGAAATTGGGTAAGTATGCTCCTTTGAAGTCCTTTGCGGAGTCGGGTCTGCCCCAAGAGGTTTTGGAGTGCTGCAACAACTTCCAGAGCCCCTCTTCCATTCAGTCCCGTGCCTGGCCTTTCTTATTGGACGCTCGTGACTTTATCGGCATTGCCGCCACCGGCTCAGGTACCCTACCTTACTTTTCTTCTTTACTTTCAGTTTCAGAGGATGAATAGTAGTAGTAGTTATACAGAGGGTTTGTTGAATATATTCATTTTGTGGATTTCTTTTTTGGTGTGTGTGTTAGGTAAGACACTGGCATTTGGGGTGCCGGCAATTATGCATGTGTTGAACAAACGAAAAGGAAAGATGTCGAAGGGGCGTAATCCGCTTTGCCTCGTGCTTTCACCAACTAGGGAGCTAGCTCAGCAAGTATGTTGTCAATGACAATTTGTATTGAGTGATGTGAATTCTTTATTATGTGTTGAATATTTTCGTTAATGTAACTATTTCTGAGATGGCTTTGTTCCTTGTCATGATTGAGTGTGAATCAGCTTTGGAAGACCATGTTATTGGCATATTAATTAAGAATTCCATGTGGTGATGCTTGGGTCTAAAATGCTTTGGGAATGGGATCATTTTCCAATCCCTATACTAAAATTTTAAGTAACATGTTTGAAAAAATAGAACATTGCCTGAATGAGGTTATTGGGTAATTGCTAATCTGTTTAGTCCATTCTGTATTTTGTTATTTTCCCTTATTAAATGATTTCCTGCTAAAATAAATATTATCATCACTAAATTGCATGAAAAAAAAAAACTTGAATAACAGGTGACAATTTGTTATCAAGCCACTTTAGATTTCCTTCAGAACTCTTTGATGTATAGCACTTTTTCTTTTTTTGGTAAGAAAGCGAGGAGGGAATTAATCTGGTACTCTGGGAATGTCAAGGAGTTTTATTATTTATCCAAAATAATAAATACAATAATTTTATTATTATTATTATAGCAGGAACAATAACAATTTGAATAATAAGGAACGCACATTTACTTATCTGAATGAAGAATGTGGGGGAAAAGAAGAGGAAGAAAATGTTCTCATCATTGGTTGTAAGAAACCAACATGAATAACAAAGCACTTGTATTTTCAGAGAGAGAGAGAGCTGATGGTATGCACTAAAAACAAGAACTCTAGAACCATAAACATGAACTATTTGCCTGAATAAAACAGGGCAATTGGAGAAACTTGTGGATTATGTGATGATAGCATTTCCACTTTTTATGTCTATCTACTATTATGACAGTGCTGATTCTGTTATGGTTTTCATCTTCTTATCTTCTCTCTGGCAATATCTTTTCTATATTTTCATTTGATTTTGTGAAGGTTTTTGTTGTCTAAAAACGCAACCAATAATTGGCTTTATTTTTTGTTTGTAGATTTCAGATGTTCTGTGTGATGCTGGGAAATCTTGTGGTGTGGAATCAGTTTGTCTATACGGAGGAACCTCAAAAGGACCTCAGATAGCTTCTTTGAAGTCTGGTGTTGTAAGATCTTCTGTTCCTAAGTCTGGCTGTATTTATATGCCAGTTGTAAAAGTCACATTAATTACTCTGTCCTGTTAGTTGCACACAGACACACACTAAGAATGTTTTGATTGTTTGCTTTATACATTTATTTAGAAAGACAATATGGTGTGCTACATTTTCTTATAGTTGGATCACTGGCATATTTCTTCTGTACACTCAGGACATTGTCATTGGAACACCTGGTCGTTTAAAGGATCTGATTGAAATGGGAGTGTGCTGCCTTAAGAAGGTGTCATTTGTGGTAAGTTTTTTCTTTGTAAAACCTGGCTTATCAAAATTTTTCTTATTGTGTTTAACAATCAAATCTCAGTTACTTATCATGTCTAATAAACTAATTTGTGCCAACAAGATCCATTTCAAATAGCACTTCTTCTTCTCGCATCAGTCTCTTGGGAAATCCAATTCCTCAAAACATATTGTCCACTAGTATTTTTTCAGTGAACTTCATTGAAATGGCAACATTGGTTGGCATGGGACTTCGTGATGACCATGGTAGTAAATCTTTCCCCTGCAACATCCAACTTGGACAAAAGAAAAAACCAATATTTCCTTGAACTTGAAGATGCATCCGTGTCTATTATCTATATGTTGCTTCATGGAGCTATTTAAATAAATATCATTGAGGCTAGGGCAGATGTTAGGGATGAAAAGGTGACAAGCTTTAATGGTAATGTCAATTTGATTTAGAGCTATGTGGGAAAGGTCAGCTGACAGCCTCACACTGACAGTAAAGTGCACATGACAATAATAGTATCTTAAAAATCTTATTCAGCCATTCTTAAGCAGTCCTTCCTAAGTGTTCATCTTAATGTGCATCACTTTCCAAATGAGTATCCATTTGTTGAAATGCTTTCTCAATGGCTGCATGCTTGAAACTCCAAAACTCAGCCATAAATAATCATGTATCTCCAGTAGCTGTTCCTTTTCTGACTGAACCTATAATTTCATTCTAGCAGAAGAGCATTCATTTTAAAATGACGACTGCAACGGATTGACGAAAATAGAAAATCTTATGGGACAGGGTCCTTCTCTCTCTCTCTCAGAGAGCAAACAACAGCTTTTTCCCCTCCAATTAGACTAAAAGAGAATCCTCCTGTACCCTAGTTGTTAAAAGTAAACATCTTGCAGATAAGGTCCACAATATCCATTTTCTGAGAGAGAACTTTTTAAAGTATTGCCTCTAGTGCATTATATGTTTCCTCTCAAACAAATGACGGACTTTAGCATCCCCCCACCCTAGCACTGCCATTTCCTTCCAGGACCCATCATTTTGGGTGGGCTCTTTGTGTAATCTTCATTTGGATGCTAACATCGTTTTCTTTGTTTGTACTTCTAGTAGTGGGTATTTGAAACAGCAAATGTTACAATTAGGTTGGGAGGTTTATATGTGTACATGTGATAGCCATATAACTCTTACCCTCCATTAATACTTAAAAATGGACGGATGGTTCATATTTGCATTAGGGTAAGGCTCCATTTGGTGGGGCGTTTTCTAAATGAAAACTAGCGTTTTTTATCAAAAACGCTGGAAGCTATGCGTTTGGCATTACATTTTTTGAAAAATTACGTTTTTGAAAACTCTGAAAATTCACGTTTGCGAAACACAATGGCAGATAGCTTTTTAAAAAACCAGGTAAAAAACGCAGCTATCATAATCTGTTGAAGCTTGCTATCATCTATCACCTCTAGGCCTTGCCACTATCTAATTCTGCTCAGCTTTGATGAAATTTCTTCTCTCTAGCTTTTTTCATTAATTGAATATTCTGGGTATGCAAAAATTACTTTGGTATGGGATGAGGTTGTGGGTGACGCAAAGAAGATGAGCCTAGAGAAACTTAGATGCAATTGAATGATTTTTTTTTTGAAATTACTAAGGTTAGATGCAGACCATGTGATTGGCAGTAGAGGATTTTTGTCCAGCTACCCAGCAAGTGAAGGAGGCTTGAGGTAGTAGGAGATAGACATTGGGAAAGATGAAAATTAGGTGTCCTTGTGTAATTTTTTATTATTATACTAACAAAAATAAATTACACTAATAAATGGAACCATATTATTATTATCTTTTTTTGTAATTTTCTCAAAACAACAATTTTAGAACATGTTTTACCAAACGTTTAAATATAGCTTTAAAAACTAAATTTTCAAAATACTCATTTTAAAAACGCCATTTTTTGAAAATGCACTTTTTAAAACAGCCTATCCAAACAGGCCCTAAAACTTGTAGGATAAAATTGTTTCAGTTCAAAAGTTACAAACCAAATAGAGACACTAAGAGAACTCCAAAGTTAGTAGGTGTAATTTGTTATACTTTTTAGCACTTTCTCTCCCTCCCTCCCCAAGAACATTGATATCACTAGTACGTCGATGTCATTGTTGCACTTGCAAGTTGCAACTATCAATTAATTGCCTGTTGAGTATAGCTTTTTGAGAAGACCCACTATGTAGTTTGTGCTCTAAATGAAAATGAACATTAATTTTCTGTAGGTTCTTGATGAAGCTGATCGAATGCTGGATATGGGATTTGAGCAAGAAGTTCGCTCTATTCTGGGTCAGACCTGTTCTGGTACGCAGAATATTAACAATGGTTTCTTTGTTTGTTATGCTTCTTATGTTGTGTTGAAATTATTTGTTTATTTATATGTTCCCTTTATTCTTGAATGCTCATCTACTCTCTGTTTTGTTCATTCCTATAAATAAATATCTATGATAGCTGATGTGCTGAGCATTGGATAATGGATATATGTTATCTTCCCCCAATAGCTCCCACTTGAATTTCCTAGTCTAGTTTCTGCCTTCCTAGTCTCTTGATGCAGTAACTACAGCTAATGGTTTGTAGTGTTCAAATGAGAGTGTTGATGCTTGATATTGGTAATCCATGAGTCATTTGGAAAGGCAGTGCAAGGTCTGGTAATGCATTATAAGTCTGATGTATTATGTCAAAGAATTAAAGAGTCAAAGTCAGGATATTGGTACCTCTTCAAAGCCCTGTTTTCAATTCTCTAAAATTGAGGGAGTTTGAAAGGAGAGGATATAAGGTTAATTGAATTGATCTTTACTTCCACTTTACTCTTAATTTATGAAAATTAACTCTATCTAAACAACTTAATTTTTATTTCTTCCTATTGTCAATTGACATCATCTATTATACATTTATTATTTCTTCTCATTCCGACTATGCAACCAAACAGATCTATTCCCCTCTCCGATCCTAATATTTATTAGAACATCCAATTGAAGGGATACTTATTCCTTCTGTTCTCCTCTTCCTCCCCCATGTATTGTCTCCCTCCAAATTCCCATACGTAGTAAATTGATGGGAAATTATAAAGGGTCATTGTTCGCCTGAGTTCCTGATGTGGGACACACTTGGAACCTTGCCCGCAATTGCTTATGCTTTGGGCTTTAGGGTTTGCAAAGTAGTGATCTTAGGGTTTGGAATTTTATATGTACTTAAGAATCTGTAAGGTATGGTTAGAAAAAGATAGGATTTTGTTGAACAAAAAAGAGGGATTTAAAGTCACGGGGAGGAATCTTGAAGAAAGACAGGTTTTATGAGGGAACACAATTAGTGGTGGGACATGATCCGAATTTAATTTTCAAATTTTGGAGAGATTCAGTGGGCTATTGATTAACTGGCCAATAACCAATGCTTAGAATAAGATTTATGGAATGCGGCAGAGCTTGGATTGTCATATTTATAGGGCTTTTAGCCAAGAGCCTTGTAGCTCAACTATTGCCTTTTGGTGTTTCTAACAGAGACATCAAGGGTTCAAATTCTTCCCTCTCCTTGTGTAACTATCAAATTTGTCAAAATATATTGACGGGGCTTTTAACTGTGGAAATAATGGACCAACAGCTGACCCTAGGCAGCCCAGTTCAGATACTGGGTCTATTATGATTTGAGTCTATCTGATGCTTTGGATATAGCGGTGTGAATGGAGCTCTTTGTCCATTGGATTTTCCGTTGTGTTGCTGATATCTTCTGGATTGATGGTGACATTGTTTAATGGGTTTGAGTTGATTTTTAACCTTCAAGCTATATGGATGATTTTTCCTCTCTCTTCTCTGCTGTCTGTTAGTAAAGCCAAAATATTCCATAGTTATATATAAACTACTTAAGTAGTTTATAGCTCTGCTGGTACTTTCTCTTCCCATAATAGTGGGATGGAGGTTAAGGTCGTGGGTTCAAGATCCACTAAATGTGTGTAACTTAACAATCAATATATATATATATATATATAAACTGATTCTTTACCCAAGTATACTTCTTGTATACTTGGGTGACTCATTTTCCTGATTTATATATATTTTTTTACTTATCAAAACATATATATAAGTATATAAATATATAAATGACTTACAACATGAACCATATCATCAGTATATAATTTATAACTTTTTGTTGCCTCCTTCTCATGTTACCGCATAAACTTTTGAAATCCCAAAATTTTCCATGTCATCATTCTAATATATATATATTAATTGAGTTTAAATTCTATTGCCTAAAAAAACCTTTTATATTTACACCTTCAATTACATGAACTGCCACTGACATGAAACAAGCAATAGATGAGTTTGGTTGAGTAGCCCTGTTTTTAACCATGTCTTTCAGGTAAACATCTTACTCTCATTTATATTGGGTTTTTGGTAGAACATGTCAGTTGCATCCCTCCATCCGACCCATCTATAATAATGAAATATGCCACTTACATAAAACAATCATGTAAATAGATCAGTTTGGTTGAGGATTCCTGTTTTTAACCATGTCTTTTACTTAAACATCTAACAAAGTAATATTGGGTTTTGGTAGAATATGTCAGTTCCACCCCTCCATCCAGTGGGTATCTATGATAAATGTAATATGAAGAAGTCTATGTTTTGCACTTCTTGTTATAGATTTTAGTATCCTCTAATTGAAGTTTTTGGATTTAATTCGTCTTTTTTTTTACTCTTCCCTAAGCCTGTATGAATTACTTTTCAGCCTTTCTTGACAAGAAATATAAAATTATTAATTTTGCACAGCTCGCCAAATGGTAATGTTCAGTGCCACGTGGCCTCTCTTAGTTCATCAATTAGCTCAGGAGTTCATGGATCCTAATCCAGTTAAGGTATGGGTCTTTGTTCATTACCTCCTTTGATCAGTTTCCTAATCACTATCTCTGAAAGAACGATAAACTTTGTTTCAGGTTGTTGTAGGTTCAGAGGATTTAGCTGCCAACCATGATGTAATGCAGATAGTAGAGGTATAGAAGTTCTCAATACTATATAAATGACCTGTGTAACAATCAGTTGTTATATCTTAGCATAGAAATATGATTGTATCTATTAAGTACGGACAATCTTTCTTTAGGTTTTGGATGATCGTTCACGTGATCAGCGTTTAGTCACTCTGCTGGAAAAATACCACCAATCCCAAAGGTATTTGTTGCTATTCATTCCACCCCCCCCCCCCCCCCCCTCCAAAAAAAAAAGCGAAAAAGAAATCCCTTTTTTCCCTTTTATTTTTAATCATCCGTTAAGCTTGTAAATTCATGCTTGAGACAACTGAAGCCTGGAGGATTCTATCATTGACTTAAATGAATGTATTCTGTATCTCTGTGTCACACAGGAAAACCTTGAAAATAGTTGAATTACTATATAATTTCTTTTAACACCTTGTTGTGCCATTTCTTGCTAACACATTTGTACTTCTGCCAGGAATAGAGTATTGGTTTTTGTCTTGTACAAATATGAAACAAAACGTGTCGAAAATATGCTATTAGAAAGGTATTCCTGCACCTATACATTGATTTGGACTCCTTAGCCAAGCCAAACTACTCTGGCTATGGCTCTTAAAATGGAAAGCCACTGATGATGTTAACATGCAATTTCTAGGGGTTGGAATGTTGTTTCAATACATGGCGACAAAGCACAACATGAACGTACAAAGGCATTGTCATTATTCAAGAAAGGAAGCTGCCCTTTGATGGTAAGTTATTGTATCTTATTGCTCAATTTTTGAGTTTTTTGACACGCTCGAGCACACGAGAGAATTGATTGAAAGGGCCTCATTTCTACATGTCTTGATCTATAATGATCATGGACAATTTCCAGTAACCTATAAGTCCTATTTACATGTGACCATACACACGCAGATAGCTACTGACGTAGCTGCTCGAGGATTGGATATTCCAGATGTTGAAGTGGTGATCAACTATAGTTTTCCTCTGACCACAGAGGACTATGTCCACAGAATTGGGCGGACTGGACGGGCTGGTAAAAAGGGTGTTGCTCATACATTCTTCATGCAGCAGAACAAGGTAATTTGTGTGTGTGTGTGTGTTATTCAATATCTTGGTCATCTGACCAAGGATGTGTTTTGCCAATTTTTTTCTTTTTCATTTTCTCCAGTGTTAATGGTACTATTTCAGGGGCTTGCTGGCGAGCTGGTAAATGTCCTCAGAGAAGCTGGGCAAATTGTGCCTGAGGCCCTTTTAAAATTTGGCACTCATGTAAAGAAGAAGGTGTACATTCTTCCCCATTTTAATAATTTTTCTCCCCATTAATAGGTGTTCGTACTTACATGTTCACAGTTCACATTCATGTTCAGACAGTTGCTGGATTTTTCTCCCTAGTCTTAAGTGTTCGCTCAATTTTTTTCTTTGTTTCTATGTCAACACGCCCTGGCATGTGCATGTGCATGCAAGATATTTCAAGCGTCTTTTCCATCAGAGTAGTTTAATACTTCGTGTTGCAATGCAGGAGTCCAAGCTTTATGGGGCTCACTTCAAGGAAATTTCTCTAGATGCTCCAAAGGCTAAAAAGATTACATTTGATGACTCTGACGATGATGACTGAATCATGGGGTAATCCAAACTCATTCTTCTGTAGGCACAGACGAAAATATATAGAGCTGATTATTGAAATTAGCGACCTCCTCTCTGTACCCTCCTAACTGCGCCTTCCACAACGACTTTGGCAAGGTTAACCTTGAATATGCCATTTATTTTCTGATCTAAAAGTTGAGTCATATATTTTGTTTTCCGAACTCCTTGGTGGAGTAACATTTTTGTTGCTACATGCTGAACAATCAGCCTTGTTAAATTGTATTTAATTATTTTCCAATTCCTTTACCAATTATTGCATGGAGATTAAAGGCAACTTAATTTTTCCTCTTTGGACCAGTAACTTAGGTAGTTAGGTTACTATTTTTATCTAGAATTAAGTCAAATGATAGGCTCATTGCCCCCTTAAAAAAAAAAAAAAAAATCAGTCCTCTCACACCTCATTTCTCTTCAAATTCTGGTGCGGGCAGAAAGCAGAAAAAGACAAAACACGTTAGCTTCTGAAAAATAGCCTCGAATTCATGAGGGTCCTTGAATACAAGGATAAATGGTCTAGAATCTACCAGAAAATTGAGAAAAAACTTGTAATTTTATTAACTCAATCTAAATTGTTCCAAAATTTTTACAGACTAGGAGGCCTATTTAAATGCTTCATAAAACATGACAGACAAGAAAATAGATTGTAGAACAAATCTTAATTAATATCTAACCATAATAGGAACTAAATTTGACTTAAAAAGTATTAAAAACACCTAAAAACAAGGAAATAATAACCTAAACCTAAAATAACGATAATTACATAAAAATACCAAAATTAATGAAATTATAAAAATTAAATTGTAGATTTTGTCCTACATCAAACCTCTCAACTTGAAAACAACCCCCCAATTTATGAAATCCTCTACGCCAAGAGAATAAATACTTTGAACACTTCATATTCTTTGTCTTCTTGCCAAACTTGAAAGTCACCAATTGAGTAATTTGAAATTCTTTTTCTTCAGTCTTCATGCAATTGACAAAATTCATTGAATAAGAGTTGATGATTGAATCAAATCTTTCAATCCCAACAAAATCAATAAACTTTGGTTTGATGTCTCCACCAATATAAAAGAAACTTGAGTGGAGAAATCAACTTGATGGTCTCTACCATCTTGACTTCAAGATCTTTCTCTATAATAGGATCGTCTATAATCTCCTCCACAATCTCAATTTCATGATCTTTTTCTATAATGAAATCTTCATGAGCTTCCTCATAAACTTCTATATTTTCTTTAGAAATTGGCTACATCTTGTCAACCCTCAAACCCTTTTCTTTTCTTGACACATGAACTTGGATGTGATAATTTTGGTTTTGTGGCTGGTCTTTCATGTTTTGAACATATTCTCTTTCATATGAATATACAAATTTATAATTAACACTTGTATAATCTAGTATATCATAATAATCACGCAGAAACCATAAATCAGCTAAGAAATTTTTCATTCATTTCTGAGGGTGAATTAGATGCTTGCCTCGACGATTTCTATATATTTAAATGTCCTCCCACCATTCCTCTACTTCACTATTCAATTTATTAAATGCAAGCCATAATTTTTCCTCATCATAATTCTTCCAAAAATTAAAATACTCTTCCAAATCAAAAGGCTAATCAATAAATTCCAACTTACTCATTGTTGGGGGCAATTTTTTATTCATTGCCCACATTATATTTGGGAAGTCAAGACCGAGACTCAACTTTGGGCTTGGAATATGGTCCAAAGGATATCGATGAAGTGTGAAAAGTCCATTTTGTTCAAGGTACGAGTTGCATCCAACAAATATCATAATAAGGCCCCAAAAATACCTCTTGCAAAGATAAGCTAGCACAAAGGATGGTCCACCACAATAAGTGCTTAAATAATAGTTGGTAAACAAGAGAAACGTCCAGCGGTAGATGCCTGAAAAATTGATAAATGTATTTGCATAGTAAAAATTATGCATTTCCTTCATAGTCGGTTAATATAAAAGCAGGCCCATTATAACAAGTACACAAGAGGAAAAATGGTCCAGTAGTGAATATGTCAGACCTCCAGCGGTAACGTTTGATTAGTTAATAAACATGTTTAGATGATAAAAAATCATATAATTTCTTTATTATTATCAAGTCAACATGAGGGAACACTTCCATAGTATCCAATATATTATGGCTTTCATCATAATAACAATAAACAATGATTAAAGGCTTCATAATTACAAGTAAGAGAGGAAAAAAATAGGATGGAATGAAGGGAGAGAGATTCCAGCTCAGTGCAACAGATGTTGAACTAAGATTCTTATGAAATATATATGTGGGGTATGAATGGGATAGTGTCGGCTATTTTGAGTGAGTGGGTTTTTAAGCTTGTGGTGGTATGATGGAGTTAATGCTGAAACTAAGTTAGGAAGCATTTATGGGCTTAGAATATGCAGAAAAAGAAAAGGAATGTCTGAGGCTAAGTGAGTGTGGGCTAAAGGGAATGATTTATGAGCTTGGGGAGAACTAAACCAATGTTATGAATACCGTTTCGGATCCTGTTTCGGTTTACTCATTAAAACAAAATATTTCGGTACCGGCTTATTTCAGCGCACCGTTTCAGGGTGTTTCGGAGTTACTGCTATTTTATAATAATAAAAAAAATATTATTAATAAAAAAAACCCATATAAATTATTAAGGGTTTTAAAGAAGTTATAAATACATATTTCAACTAATATGTAATATTTAAACCCAAATAATAATAATAATAATAATAATAATAAGTATCAGTTCATCATTTATAAAATATAATAAGAGTAATAATATGAAAAAAAAAAAAAAAACCAGATGTTAATATTAGTAGGTGGAATAGTGGAAGAGGGTTAAGGTTGGAGCATTCTATTTTTATTGTTAGTCTTGTGGGTCTCACAAAAACACAAGACTAACAAAGAAAAAATTCAAATTTTAAAACACAAGTGATAAGAGTATCATGTGGGCTGTCAAAACAAACAAAAAATTTAAAACAAAGGACATGGCATTTAAGGAAGAGTGAGGAGGCTGACAAACAGTCAAATACATCACCATTTACCTATACAACACACAACTAAAAAACAAAAAGGAGATTGGTAGGACCGAAACCCACAAGAAGAAAAAGAAGAAGAAGAAGAAGAAATGGGTTTGAAACCCACTAGAAGAAGAAGGGTCCGAAACCCAGAAGAAGAAGAAGAAGGAGGTAAGGTTTTTTTTTTTTTTATTTTTTTATTTTTATTTTTATTTTTTTAATGCCAAAATCTGGTATTGGCTGAAATATGTATTTTGGCCGAAATTGGCCGGAATGGCCGGAACACCCCGAAATAGGCCGAAACTTGATCCGAGATGGAATGAGGGGTATTATGGTACCGGTTTTCATGCTAGTACGAAATTTTCCGGCCGTGCCGAAGCGGAACAGAATCAATAACAATGAACTAAACTACAAGCAAAGTGACAAGAAAATCATAAATTTCAGAGGGGTTGGTCTGTTTTGTGGAGTCCAAATCTTCTGTCCCACTTTTCCTGCTCCACTCTATACTCCACCAATAAATACTTGCTACGTGTTCACCTAATTAATTAAATACTATCATTATTGACTTATTAATACTATAGTTATTAATTAATAGTAATATTTAATTAATTAGGTGAACAAGTGGTAAGTATTTATTGGTGGAGTATAGAGTGGAGTAAGAAAAGTGAGACAGAAGATTTGGACTCTATTTTGTGGGCTGGTGTGCTTACCCTTTTATAGTGGTGTTTAGGGAGGTATTAATTAACAAAAGTCCAAAAACGTAGGATTGATCAGGGGTAGAATAGCAGACTTAATTATCCTAGGATTTGGCCATAAATGAGAGATTTGCTTTTGGTGCTACTTTGCTTCTTTGGGTAATATGACACATGGTGAGTAATAGGGGGTAATCTTGCATTAAATGTCAAGAATTCTAAAACTGAGTTTAACCAATAGAATTAAGATAGGTATTAAGGAGGAATCCTAGTGTTGCAATTGAGATTTGGACCCTAGGAAGTAGAATTTAACACCCCAAGCCAGGTATCAAAGTTTAAGCTCACTTCAGAGGGTTCTGCTGGAGATCCCTTTATGCCCTCCAAACCATATGTTCCCAAATTTTTCCCTTTAGGATTCATGGGCTTGGTTCATGAATCAATTACATACATTTTTAATAATAAAATAAACTATTTAGTTGAGGATTTTATGAGCTTGGAGGTCTTAGTTAAAACTTGGAGAAGAAGGGTATTTATTGCCCGTTAACTTTTAGGTGTCAACTCAGCCTCTAGTGCTATTCAGATCATGATTGGCAGCGGTAAAGAAGCTATTGGGACAGGTGACCAACTCCTAATCTAGTTTGGAAGCTGAGTTGCTTCTTGAGGTGACCTCCAACGGAAGGCAAAACTAAATGGAGTTCCTCAGCTGGGTTAGTTTGCACACATTTACTGTTTTGACTGAAACTTCATGTTGGGCTTGGCCATGAGGGCTGAGTACTTTGGTGAGCCTATGACTTGGTGGTTCTCTCCAATTGGGCCTATCCTTTTGCTTTCTCATTGTGAGCCCTACAAAATGGACAAAGCTACTATATATTGTCATGTATTTTTATTCCACATGGGTTTTAGTTGTTAGTAAAAATGAAATGTATTCATGAGTTTTAATAAATATTTATGATAAGTTTTGGGTATTAATTTCCATGGGCTTGAAATAATAATTTGAATAGTTTCTCATAACTTTTGCCATCGATTATTTTGTAAATGATACTTTCTTTGGGACTTTTAAATAATGACCTCAAATATTTCTTGAGAATAGTATTTACCATGGGTTTTAAATAGAGGCAATATCCATGAGTTTCAAATAAAATATGGTAACAACCACTATAGTGGAATATGTGATATTCTCATGTGTTTTTCTTATAGATAATCATAATATGCTTGTAAGGTGAATAAGTATCATGAGTTTTGAAAATAGATATTATGAATGTTGAGATATAAGATAAATAGTGAACATGGGTTCTTATATAAATTCCATGGGTTTATAATATGGTATAAATAAATAAATGTCATGGGTTTAATATAAATGATCATAACTTTCCATGGGCTTTTATATTAGTAACACAAATTCATAATTCTTCATGGGTTTGATATATGTTTGCCATGGGATTTGGAAAAATTAATAGTGTTATGTAACATAAATAGTTACTATGGGTTTATAATATGGTATGAAATAAATAAATATTATGGGTTTAAGATAAATCGTAACTTTCCATGAGTTTTTATATTAGTAACACAAATTCATAATTCTCCATGGGCTTGATATATGTTTGCCATGAGTTTTGGAAAAATGAATAGTGTCACATAACACAAATGATTACCATGGGTTTTATAAGATAGATTTCATAGGCTTGTAATATTGTAGTAATAGGTTTAAGAACTTAAAACATTGTTAATTATTAAACTTTAAGTGGTACTTATGGTATAGTATTTTGCCAAATATTGATAACTTTGATATATTGCCAATAAGAATTGGGCTTTTGAAATATTACCAAGCATTAGTAGCCTTGGGTTTTTAAAAAAAAGGATGGGGTGTGTGTATTGGGCTTGTAGGGCCGGTTTTGGGCTTAGTAAAATAATGATAATGAAATTAGATAAGATATGAGTTTTTTAGGCTTTTTGTAAAAGTTTATATTATAACCCAATTTAGATAATAAGATATGAAATATTTGTGGTTAACATAATAATAGGGCAAAAAATATTTGGAAAAGCCCAATAACTTGTTAGTGGTGTTTGAAAATAAATAGGTGGTACTTAAATAAAATTAGGTGTAAAAAAAATGTACCCTAACACTCATCATCCCATTAAAGAATGGAAGTTTACCCTATACTGGGTCAAACCTGTTCTGGTAGGTAGAATATTAACAATGTTTTCTTCGTTCATTATGCTTCATAGAATTACGTTTCTGTTGAAGTTATTTGTTTATTTATATGTTCTCTTTATTTTTGAATGCTCATCTACTCACTATTTTACTCATTCGTATAAATAAATATCTTTGATAAATTGATGCGCTGAACATTGGATAGGTTCTCTTCCTCCGTAGCCCCCACTTGAATTTTCTAATGTAGTTATTGCCTTCCTCTATTTTTTTTTTTTTTTACAAGATAGAATTTCTATTCTAACATAATATAAGTGTATATGTGTGTGAAACTCCCTCCTGGAGACTTGAACCCCAACCCTTAAGTAAACATAACTTAGAAGCCTCCTCTTGATGCAGTAACTACTGCTAAGTGTTCACTGATATTGGTAATCCACGAGTCATTTGGAAAGGAAGTGCAAGGTTTGGTAAAGCATTAATTAAGTCAAATATATATATATATATCTAAAAGCTGAGACATAACATTTAATGTTGCTATGTTCCTGTTGAGCTACCTCATTAGTCACATCATACTCTTTTTCTTTTTCTTTTTAAATAATTTTTCTCTTTATGATTTTTTTTTATAAAATAATTAAATACAAATCATGGACAAACATTATTATTCATGAGATACAAATATTTAACTATTCAACTAGCCTAATTGATTTCAACTTTTCGTTTTCTTTTTTCTAATTTCAAGTAATTGTTAAAATTAAATAATTCACTATCTTTTTAGTGGATAAAATTAGCATTTCAAGTGTGTCTTTTTGTTTATCTACCGTTATAGTGTTTCATCTTGCAAACTTTCGGTTTTTCACAACCTTATCTCTCTCTCACTCATACATTGATTATTTATTTAAGTTTTACAACATTATATATACCAATGCACATTTTAGATACAATCACCCATCATCTACAACAAAACATTTAGCACAATACTAATTGTTTTCCATATTTTTCAATCAAGCTTTAAATTTTACCATTTTGCGAAGACATCAAGCATTAAGTGTCTCTTCGTTTATCTACCGTTATAGTATTTTCTCTTTTAAAGTTTTAGTTTTTCACAACCTTATCTCCTTCTCACTCATACATTGATTATTTATTTAAGTTTTACAATGTTATATATACCAATGCACATTTTAGATACAATCATCCATCATCTACAACAACAAAAAATTAGCACAATACTAATTGTAGGGTCAAAATTTGTAGCCCAAGCCCAAAAGGTAAGGAATTGGAGCCCAATAAGCCCACTACAATGAATTAGTAGAGTGTGGGTGAAAGAACTGGGCTGTCTGTGAAGTAAACAACAGTTAATCAAGATATTAAGGGATGAACCAACACAAAAACACACATGAAAATCGAGCAAATTGATGTCCGAGGAGGTATATTATTGATTGGAATGTTAATACAGTTTTTAGAGTTACAGTAAAATCGTTCTGCTCTTCTTCTTCCCTTTCTTTTCGATCCCCTTTCATCAGAGGCCTCCTCCATTTATATAGCCTCCTTCTAAGTCATCTTTATCGTACACTTGTTCTTTATCTAAGCATTCACTTGAGTACATGTCACATCAGGTATCTTCCTTAGCTCTCCATGAGTGGTGGTAGCTGAGATTTGCACTGTTCAGGAGTCTTCTCCACATAAATGCGGCCAGAAAAGTTGCTGCAGTGCGTTAAACACGGTGGTAGCAGCTTTTTCTCTTAATATTTCTCTATTTCTATCATCTTCATACGTGCAAGGAGTTCACCCTTATCGTTGGATCCTCCTGGAAGTTCGCCTAAGTTGCCCAGGTATTCACTTGACCGACATTCTTTAAGTCCGGGGAGGGTATACTCCTCGGACTATATTCCCTCACCCTTTCCTTACTTGATTCTCCATTCTGGAGTCTTTCTAAATCCTTTACCCATCCTCGGTCGTACACATATCTTTAAATGGGGCCTGAGGCCCAACATACATGTTTGGGTTTTTACCCCCCACACTAATTGTTCTCCATATTTTTTAGAAGACATTAATTATTTTTGTCAGAAACTTTCAAAGTTAAGGCAACAATAGGAAGACCACTGAGATAAACAAAACGCACAATAAAAAATGATCTCTCTTTTTTTTTTTTCCCCCTTTCTTTTTAGTATTCTTGCATTTTTTGAAGTGAATTTGTTGTTTTCCTTTCCAAAATTTTCAATGATATTGACTTTCGTTATTTTTAATTGAGACTTAGAATTGTTAATGCAATTTTATTTGGCCTATCATTGTTATGGAAATTCCTAATGTTGATATGAAACATATTAATAATTAACATTTTTTGTGCTTATTTGTAAAGTGTCAAAAAGTCAAAAAGTTTTCGATGCAGTAATTTTGTTATTGTTGCATCCCATGTGTTTAGTAAAATTTCTTTTAGAAATCTTATTCGTCTTTTCTCAAATCTGTTTGCGATTTTTATTTTGTTCATTCTATTACAAAATAATAGGAATCTCCACCATTAAATTTTTAGCTAATTTGAGCTTTCTTGGTAAGTTTTTACTTTATTTAGTTGATCATCTTTAAGGAAAAAGCCAAAAAGAGAATAAAACAAAATGGGCAAAACTTAGGTACAGTACTTTAGGTGCAGTATCTTAGGTTCCCCTCTTACATTTAAGCCATGTGTATAAAATATACAACTCAACAAATGGCGTTACAAGGAATTGCCGTCTCTCTTTTTTTTTTTTTTCCGCCCCCACTTTCTCTCATCTTTTTCCTCACTTGCGTGAAAACCAGATAACTTCAAACACTTTCATCCTTATTTTCCCAAGAAACAAACAGCTTTCAAACAAAAATTTTGGCTAAAACTCAACAAATTTCAGGCAAGACCCTTCACAACCATGCCTCACATTGATTCTGGCCACCATGTGTGGAGGCAGAGTGGTTTCACTTTTCACCCACAAGAAACCCCATGCTTTTATAGAGAACCAGGCTAAGAGAATGAAGAAGACGGTGGGGCATGGTGGCTGTAGAGGGGTTCGTGGTTGTCAATTGAAAGGAACAACTCTCAATCACTCTATCACATCGTGTTTCTGTTGATCTGGGTTCACCTTATTGATCCATGGCTTGAATTCTTGGTTAATGGCCTTGCCCCTTATTTCCTATGATTAGTTGTTAATCAATAATGAGAAGAAACTATTTTTGAGAGAGGAAGTGTGGATTGCCACTGCTGGGTAAGTAATAAAGAGGAGAGGATTTGAATAAAAAGCCAAAGAAATATTAAACAAAATTGGTGGGGTGGATCTGAAATCTTAAAAAGCCAAAGAATAAAAAGCCAAAGAAATATTAAAAAATTGATCATGTCTCTAGAGGAGACTTAGCGGAATAAGTTTGGTGGAGCAGATCTAAAATTTGAAACTGACTTTATTTGGTTCTCCATAGCAAGCCAGTCAAGAAGAAGAAAAAAAAAAAAAAGAGCAAAGTGACAAAGCATTATATAAGAGGGGAACTTAAGGTACTGTACCTAAGTTTTGTCCAAACAAAATATAATTTACTCTAGAGCATCATTATGCTATTAATGTTTTTATGTATAGATACTTAACGAAAGTGATTAATTCTTTCTTGTTTAACAAATTCCTATTATCCTTAAGTCTAGCCTCTTAGATTAATTTTTGGGGGTTCAAGTGATAACTTAGTAGCATTCTTTATGGTGTCCCCTATTTGTGGTTCAAAACCCACCATTCCCTCTCCACCACCATCTCCATATATATATATATATATAATTGGATGATCAATTAAGAATTCTCATGTGTTACTCTTTAAAGATTTTATTAGATGTATAGATGGTACTTTTGTTTTTTTTTTTTGTTGAGAAACAAGACAAAACTTCATTCAAACTTAATGGAAACCACTTGTACTGGTGGTACTTTTGGTTTATGAAACATGATAAACAAAACATGATTTTTATATGATTATATCTACATTATACAGCAATGTCATGATGGACGGATTGATCTTATTTTACTATAAAATCTAAGTAATCATGTGGTTTATGAATTTGAAGAGTTATATTGTGGGATTTGTTCATATGATGAAATAAAGTTTTCTTTTTATATTTTATTTTATTTTATATTTCCTTTTTATGATATATGATTTATTGATTATGATCTATTGCATAGTTATCTTTATATACTTTTTCACTTAGTTTCAATTGTGTGGAAGAAAGAGATATGGATCTATGTTTTGGAGAAAAATATACCTATAAGTGTTGAATTGCATACATCTGTATAGTAATAAACAAAGTATACATAGTTAGAACTTAGTCTAATAGTTCTCACACACATGATAAAATTTTTTTATATAAAATTTATTGTATTGTATTTTCATACATATTTCACTATATATAATACCCAACTACAAAATATATTTAATTTGTTAGTTGTTACACCACAAAAAAACTTCTAATATAAAACATAATTTCAAATAACACATATTGACTTTTAAAAATATACAATCTAATATATTAATTCAATAATTATCCAATAAAACATATTTATATCAAATTTTCCCGTGCATCGCGCGGGTCTGCGACTAGTCTATATATAATAATAATAATAGGTGAAGTTGAGAGAAACTAAAATTAGAGTTCCAAATTAGAGTTCTAATTTTATGCCATGTGTGGGGCCAGAGAATTTGGTACCCCCGGCCCACTTCACATCAGGCCCAAGGTCCATGCCGAGGAGGAGGAAACGCCTGAGGACGAAGTGCGAAAGTCCAAATTGTCCTGGAACCTTGCCGAGGACGACCCTGTCCTCGGCAAACCGAGACTATGGGATTAGGAAGTAGCGGGCCACCCAAAGCAGCCTTCCAGGGCATCTAAAGAGAGGGGACAAGTATAACGTGCTAGCTGAGGAAGCATGGTGGAGGAGTAAGTCCCTGATGAACTGTCACCTCCACATTAAATGTGCACAGCCAATACTCTGGCCGCATTAATGAGGAAGTGACCCCTGGGTAGCACTTCCTCGGTTACTGTGACTCATAAGAGGTCTGGTAAAATGGCTGATGAGATAGGTTGTCAGGGGAAGGCATAGATGATCAACAAGTGGAGGAGAAGGATTGTTGGAGGAGGACTATATAAAGGGGGAGAAACATATTGAGAAGGGGGGGATGGATCCCCATGGAAGAAGGACGACTAACAAGTTCCTCGGATCGGGCCGAGGACATATTCTTGAGGATGGTTTCGGTTTGCCAGCGTTCGACAGTGGAAAACACTGCGATGGGCATTGTCCGCTTGCTAGGGCCTAGTTCTTACACCCGCTCTCTACAAATTCATTGTATTGGGCTAGTTGGGCTTGAGTCCACTTACTCAACAGTAGAAGTGTTCAAACCCAATCCCTACAATTGGCACCGTCTGTGGGGAGAACTTGTGCGCTAGCAAGCGCAATGGGCAATCGTTCCTAGGTTGCGAGTTTACAGAGGGTTAGGCAGTCTTTCGTCACCGCCAACGACATCGATCCTAAATCCCATCCAAAAAAAGAAAAAGAAAGCAACAAACAACGACGCATTTGCTCAAGAAACAATTATTGCAGAAAAGTAAAAGATGTAGAGAAAAGGAAAAGTAAATGAACATTGCAGCCTTTTTATTAATCAAAAAGATAATATATACATTGTACAAACAGAGGCTCAGACAGGCTTGTTTTAAAGCCAACTCTACAAACAGAGGCCCAGACGGGCCTGTTTGAAGGCTAACCCTAGAAAGGGGGGCTGAGGCAAGCTTGTTTTAATGCTACCAACAACCCCCGGGCCGGTGCGGGTGACGCCGACGCAAAGGGAGGAGCAGATGCAAAAGCGCTTCATGGCCCCTCCCCATGATGTTCCCTTGATGCTCCCCCAGCCTCACGGCAATTAGGCATTGGAGGCGGCAACACCCGGGCACCGGACATGACATAATCTTGCAAACCTCCATCGGCGAGTGAGCTGGGTGCGGGTCACTGCCGGCTTGAAAGGCAGGCATGGACTCATACCAGAGAAAAGCGTTATGTACTCCATGGACCTCCCTCCTAATTGCCGGGCATGATACCATCAGGATGACGCCTAAGCCTTGCCGCATTGGAAGTGCGACGCGAACCACAACTGCCACGGCTCTCGACCGAGGGTGGAGGACCTTTGGCTTGCTGGCCCTCGCCCTCATCCAGAGCCGTCCCATTTCTCCAAGCTCTAATCACAATCTTGGCAGGGTTATCGAAGGGGCTTAGAGGGTTCAAAGGTCATGTCCCCTGTTCAACTAAAGGGTTTGTGAAGTGTGGAAGGACGATTCCCCCAGAAGATCTTATATAGAGGGCGAAGGTTGGTGGGAATTGGTCCACACAGAATTCAAAGGAAGAATTATCAGTGACATTAATCCTGACAGAATTCTAAAGAGGCCATCAGCCGTTGGATCTGCATTAATCCACGAGGATATTAATGAGGGTGCGCCTCGCACACCGAAGCGTCAAGCGCACAACTCGAATAGTCAAAAGATGCCTTGTAATCAAAGATGGCGAAGAATTGGAGCGAACGAGGGGCTACTGCCACATATGAGGATAGAAAACCGAGCCGCCCTGTCTAGGGCAGCGCGGGACCAAGGGCCCAGCTTGAGGAGTAACCCATTTCCGGTGAAGCGAGGCCGAGGCAGTCGTCACGCCAAAAACAAACTTCCCAACACTGAGGATAAATTCCTTCACTCCAGACAAAAGAACATAAACGTTAGACTGAACCAAGGTCTTGCATGGTCCTCGGACTCAAACCTATGGGAAAACTAGTTACTTACAGAAGAACATAAGCGTTAGACTGAACCAAGGCCTTGCATGGTCCTCGGACTCAAGCCTATGGGAAAACTAACCATTCCAAAAATACCTGGGTATTAGACTGAACCAAGGTCTTGCATGGTTCTCGGACTCAAACCTATGGGAAAACTAGTTACTTACAGAAGAACATAAGTGTTAGACTGAACCAAGGTCTTGCATGGTCCTCGGACTCAAGCCTATGGGAAAACTAACCATTCCAAAAATACCTTGGTACTATACTGAACCAAGGTCTTGCATGGTCCTCGGACTCAAGCCTATGGGAAAACTAACCATTCCAAAAATACCTTGGTACTATACTGAACCAAGGTCTTGCATGGTCTTCAGACTCAAACCTATGGGAAAACTAGTTACTTATAGAAGAATATAAGCGTTAGACTGAACCAAGGTCTTGTATGGTCCTCGGACTCAAGCCTATGTGAAAACTAACCACTCCAAAAATACCTGGGTGTTAGACTGAACCAAGGTCTTGCATGGTCCTCGGACCCAAACCTATGGGAAAACTAGTTATTTACAGAAGAATATAAGCGTTAGACTAAACCAAGGTCTTGCATGGTCCTCGGACTCAAGCCTATGGGAAAACTAACCACTCCAAAAATACCTAGGTGCTAGACTAAACTAAGGTCTTGCATGGTCCTCGGACCCAAACCTATGGGAAAACTAGTTACTTACAGAAGAATATAAGCGTTAGACTAAACCAAGGTCTTGCATGGTCCTCGGACTCAAGTTTATAGGAAAACTAACCACTCAAAAAATACCTAGGTACTAGACTGAACCAAGGTCTTGCATGGTCCTCGAACTCAAACCTATGAGAAAACTAGTCATTTACAGAAGAATATAAGCATTAGACTGAACCAAGGTCTTGCATGGTCTTTAGACTCAAACCTATGGGGAAGCTAACCACTTCAAAAAGAACATAAGCCCTAGGCTGAGCCAAGGTCTAGCATGGCCTTCGGACTCAAACCTAAGGGGAAGCTAGTTACTCACTGAGGGACCTAAGTGTCGGACAGAGCCAAGGTTTTGCATGGTCCTCGGACTCAGGTCCCTGGAGAGGCTGGCTACGTTCAGCAAAGAAGCAAACAAATACAAGCCCATGAGCATCATTTAAAGCATTCTGAGGCGCATTGAACCTAACCCCTTATCACAATCAGCAACTAATGGTTTTCTTAAGCATTTTTTACTGTTTACAGTAACTTATTCATGTGATGTGGAACCAATATTGTGGAGTTATTCCCTCGGCATTCAATCCGGCAAAAATAGGTCGTGGTGTTAAGGTGGTTCAATTATCGAACAAGGTCCAGGTGGGAACTATTGCTAGGGGCTTTACGTTTTTCGATTGCCGGTTTAGAATGAAAAGCATGCTGAGTTTCTGAGACTGTGAAGCTTGTGATTGGGGCACAAATTATATAAGTAGCCAAACTCATCGCAATAACAATAAACACCAAGTAAAAAGAAAAGAAGACCCATGCATTCAGCTTAAAAAAATAGCATTACAACATTTTAAACTAAAACAAAATGTACAGTGATAAATCATGGCCAAGGGGCTGCCGACGAGATCCTAGCTCTGAGGTGCAACTTCGGAAGGCTCTTGGTCGGCAGGGGTGGCCTCATGGTCAGCGGGAGGCTCCACCGCGTCCTGGGGCGCCGCTGGGTTACCAGTTTCCACGTTCCCTGACATCCCTAGGTGCCCAGTCTCCCCAGCAGGCTCGTCAGTTGGCACTGGATCATCGGCGACACTAACCGGGCCTTCGTCCGTCGCTTTAGAGGCCGCGCCAACTTCAGGGTCAGTGGAGGCGACCTCGCGAATGGCAGGGGGATAATACACCCTCTCGGCCCTCCTAAGCTCAGACGAGGCCTCAACCCCAGCTTGGTTGAGGGCCTCATTCCAAGTCTCGAAACAGTAGCGTCTGCACACCTCGGGCACTTGAGCCTTGAGGCTCGCCTTGGTCTTAGCCACTCCTTCAACAAAGGCCTCCTCCTCCGCTTGCTCTTTGGAGCTCTCAGCATCTGTCCTCGCAAATTCGGCCAGGTCTTTAGCCCTCAAGGCCTCGTCCCTTGCGTACTTGGCAACACCTCTGGCCTACTCTGCCTCAGTCAGTTTCTTCTTCAGATCGGCGTTGTGCTCCTCGGAAACCCGTCACTGACCCTCGACCTCCTGCAAGCGCCCTGCCTGGTCCTCGGCCTGTTTTTTAGCCCCGGCTAGGTTAGATGCCGCGTTGTCCCTGGCCTTCGTCATCTCCACCAGGTCCTCCCTCGCCTTCCTAAGATCAGCCTCAGACTTCTTAAGAGTATTCGCAGCCTCCAGGTACTTGTCGCGCTCTTAGTCCAGGGCTCTACTTTGGCTATTGGCTTCCTCTTCCAGCCTGAAAGTAGCCTGGATAGCCTGCCAATGAAAACAAATAAACCATAAGCTGGGAGCTAAGAAATAAAATCCAACAAAGGCACAAGTATCAAAAGTCTTACCATGCCCAGATACCTCTTGAGGTTAAGGGCAACTTCCTGCCTCTTCAAACCCCCCAGCTCGGCCATGTCAGCAGGGAGAAGCAAGGATCTCTCCAGGGCGTCGGCCACGCGAGCACCCTCGCCCTCTTGAAAGTCTTTGAGGGTGGCGTCATCCATCAAAGGCTTCCCATGAAGCATGGCGGCAGGTAGCCACGCCTGGGGCTCGGGCTGCCAGACGATCTCTTTTCCCTTGTTCTGACCGCCAATCCTCAGTTGCTTGGAAGGTCGGCAAGCTTCATCTTCCTCTTGGGAGGAACGAAATCTCCCCCCGTCCACTAGGTTTTTGCCCTTGGAAGGTCTCTTCCTCTTCGGGTCAGTGGACTCGGGCCGAGGGTCCGAGGCCGGCGGAATGGAAGACGACTTAGTCTGCGTCGGCAAAGACTTGGGTGGGGGAAGGGGAAGCTGGGGTGGAGGAGAAGGAGGCTTGGGTTGTGACTTCTCTAGTGTGCCCTTCCCCGGTTGGCCCTCGAGCAGGTCGAACAGGCTAGTTTGGGGTCATCTCTTGAAGCCCATCTCAGCTCGGGTACTAGTCCTCAATGACCAAAGGTCTGCCTCAGATAAATGGGGGTCACCCAAGTCACCAGGGAGATCCTCAAGTAGATGGACTTAGTCGAATGCCCCAAACTCGTCCTCGGACGTACTCAAATCAACTACTTTTTCCTCTCTCTCTGAACTCCCTCCTTCGACCTCCGCGGCTTGATGGGAGGAGGAAGAGGCTGCCGATGAGACACCCTCTGTGACGGGGGATCCTTCAGAAAACAAGAACCCTCATTCCACCACAGTGATTTGGCGAAGCCTAGCGTCCTTAGCTCTGATCACGTATCTGGGAGTCGAGAAAGACTTCTAGATCGGCTTGTATCTGAGAATCTTGTGGGCGGCTCTAACCTGATTGTCAGCCTCGTTCACAAAGACCTCTGCCCTAAATACAACTTCTAAGTCCTCTTTGTTGACCAAATGGAAGTGTCGCTCAAAGGCGTGTGGATTTGCAATAGAAAACGTCAGTTCTTGTTAGCAACCAAGCAATGCGAACTATGAAAACCTAACAGATCAACTCTCCCATATTCCGAGTACCCTACCTGGCTCCCCCTCCATGGTCGGGCAGTGAAGGCCGTCGTGCCACTCCCCTGACACGATGAGAAAATCCTTATCCAACCCCTTGCTGGACTCGGGAAGACACTGGATGAGTCTAACTCTGTCATCCCTCGTCTTCATGTAGTAGGACTTACCCTTTAGGAGTTGGAGGTTGTAGCACCAATTCACATCGTGATGGGTTAACCTCAGACCCATCTTTTCGTTCAGGGTGTCCACACAGCCCAGGATCCTGAGCACATCAATGGCCCACTGGGTAGGGGTTAATCGGAAGTGCCTAAGGTAGTCCCTCATCACTGGCCCTATAGGAATCCTCATACCACTTTCAAGGAAGGCGATTATAGCAATCACCACCTCTCCAACTTCCCTCTTTATATATCACTCCCCCTCCTCGCAATACCTCAAACCCACGTTATTGGGTATCTTATGAGTGGCAATGAATTCCTCCATCACCTCCTCGGACTCAACTAACTTCTTAAACCTACCCATCTGGAAGAATAGCTAAGAGACTCAGGGAAGAGCGAAAAGAGGAGAGAGATAGGGGAAAAGAAAGTCAGAAAGAGTAAAGCACAAGACAGGGAAAGAAGAAAACTTACAGAAATGAGGGATGGCGTTCGGAACACTCTTTTTTAGGATGTGAAGAGACGTGAGTTGAGTTGAAGAACTTGACCGGATTCAGGGTGTGTACATGAGACCTCTCGAATGCGAGAGTGGAGAGACGAATTGGTGCAAATGGGTATGTGCCCACTCACCAAAGATAACTGTGTAAGGCTTCCCGCTCATAATTGTGAACAATCCTCACCGTTGGATCACCATCACACTGTTGAACGTGGGGAGTATAAAGCCGCCAAAATTTAATGCAGGTGCGTGCCGCATATTGAAGCGCCAAAAACGTACATCAGACAGGTGAAAAGACTCCAAATGTGACCTAAGACCAGACTGGACAAACCACGGTAAAATCCCGACGATATCAAAATCCTCCTCCCCGTCTGAGGATCCGGACAGCAGGATTTTGAGGGGCTATTGTGGGGCCAGAGAATTTGGTACCCCTGGCCCACTTCACATCAGGCCTAAGGCCCATGCCGAGGATGAGGAAATGCCTGAGGATGAAGTGCAAAAGTCCAAATTGTCCAGGAACCTTGCCGAGGACGACCCTGTCCTCGGCAAACTGAGACTATAGATCAGGAAGTAGCGGGCCACCCAAAGTATCCTTCTAAGGCATCTAAAGAGAAGGGACATGTATAACGTGCCAGTTGAGGAAGCATGGTGGAGGAGCAAGTCCCTGATGAACTGTCACCTCCATATTAAATGCGCACAGCCAATACTCTGGCCGCATTAATGAGGAAGTGACCCCTGGGCAGCACCTCCTCGGTTACTGCGATTCACAAGAGGTCTGGTAAAGTGGCTGATGGGACGGGTTGTCAGGGGAAGACATGGATGATCAACAAGTGGAGGAGAAGGATCGTTAGAGGAGGACTATATAAAAGGGGAGAAACATATTGAGAAGGGGGGGATGGATCCCCATGGAAGAAGGGCGACTAACAAGTTCCTCGGATCAGGCCGAGGACAGATTCTTGAGGATGGTTTCGGTTCGCCACCATTCAACGGTGGAAAACACTGCGATGGGCATTGTCCGCTTGCTAGGGCCTAGTTTTTACACCCGCTCTCTACAAATTCATTGTATTGGGCTAGTTGGGCTTGAGTCCACTTACTGAACAGTAGAAGTGCTCAAACCCAGTCCTTACACCATGTGTCCTAAATTATTTATTCTTAAAGAGTTTTATTTTTTAATTTTAGAATCAAATGTGGGACTACATCGTAAATATTCATCCAAATGAGTTATTAAGTACAAAAACCAAAGAGTCTAGAATAAATGAATCATTAAAAAAAAAAAGTGCTTCCCAATAATAAATAAATAAATAAACATGGAAAATTTACATTTTATACCTAATAATATCCTTACAAAAAATTTTAAATAGTTAACAAAATATAAAAATGAAAATCAATAGTATTTAAATTATATATATAAGAATTATATTATGCATCTTATTGTATATCTTTAAATGTATCCATGCATATGCATGAGATTACAAGCTAATATATATTAATAGGAAAAGCTCAGAAAAAGTCAAATTAGAATTCCAAATCAGAGTCCAATTTTTTTCATGTGTCTAGATTGTCTAGATTTATGTGAAGACTACACTATAATTATTCTTCCAGGTGTTCAATTAAAATATGAAATTGGAGTCTAATTTTGCTCCGTGTATCTAAATTTTAGTGGGGAACACGTTATAATTAAAAGTTTTCTTGATTTTGCTATCAAACATGAAAACCAAAAATACTACAATTTTTATACCGTTGAAACGCACTGATTTAAGTATTCAAATTTTTAGAAATAACAAAATTTAGCTACAGTACCTTATGTGTTGTTCCTTAAGTTCACTTCTTAAGATTTAGCCATGTGGCTATTTAACTAAAAAATGCACTTCCTTCCTAAGTACTGTATTTAAGTCTTACTCTTTTAGAAAATACAAAATAATGAGAATGAGAGAAATGGGAGAGAGACATAACAGGCACTATGAGGGAGAGAGAGGGTCCATGAGGCAGAGAGATTTGAGAGCCACCACAATGTTAGATAATCCCCCAGTGGTGGCCCTCAAATCTCTCACTACCTTATTGACCCTCTCACTCCCTCATAGTGCCCTTTACGACTCTCTCCCCTTTCTCTCATTCTCAGTATTTTGTATTTTCTAAAAAACGGAATACTTAAATTAGTGCATTTCATCGGTATAAAATATTTTGTTATTAAAATAATTAATATATCATATAACATTATAATTTATAAATGTACTGGATTAATATACTACTATTTATCATTTAATTTAATTTATAGATAAAAATAATATAGCTTGTATTTGGTTGTACTTGTATTTTATTAGATGTTTTTTATTCATCGAGCTTTGAATGATTGTTTTTAAATTATTAGTATTTTTTTTATTTAATATTAGTCATTATACTTTTGCCCATTTCATAGTTGATTAAAGATATTAAATCTTTTTGTTAACTTTGTCTCGTGATTGTTTAATTTTAATTAAATACACTTTTTGTAGCATATATTGAATTATAAAGTACTTAACTTGTATATTGATTATTAAATTGTATGCATTACTATTTCAGATTTTATAGTGAAAAGTTAGTTGTCTAATTTTATGTTTGGCCCTCCCCAAAGATAAATTTTTGGCTTCGCCGCTGCCATCCCCCAACCTTCAGCCTAGCCTCCCACCACCATTATATACAGCCTAAAACACTATCGGTAGAGGTATTATTAAACAACAAAAAAATGGCATCAAATATGATTTAGCTTTTGTTATTTTTGGTTGATTGTTATTAATTTAGGTATTTGGTTTATTAGTTTTGAATAAGATTGAAAGATGAAGAAAAGAATGGCACGATTAAAGATATCTGAAACCCATTTTAGCAATCAATTTAATATGATATAATTTAATAGATAACCGAATTTTACTTATATATTATATTATTTTTAATTTCTGACATTTATTTTTTGAATAATCCTTCATAGGTTGTTACTGTTGCAATAAATGTGAAACAACCTAGGCACAATTTGAGGGGGAATTTGCAGAATAGACTGATGAGGGGGTTCTATGTAGTAAGTTAGGCAACGTTTCAAAGTTTTTTTAAAAATAGCATCTCGAGTTTTAGAAACTTGAGATCCATATTAAAACTCGAGTCCCAAAAACTCGCTTTGCGAGTGTTTGGCTGGATGACTTGGACTGAAAATGCCACATAGATCTCGTGTCTTTAAAACTCGAGTTCCATGCAAAAAAATTTCCCCATACAAGGTTCAGGGAGCCCTATAGTGGCGTTTTTAAGTCCTATAGTGACGTTTTAAAGGCCTATAACGGCGTTTTCCTGCAAAAAAATTTTTATCAGTGTATCACCCAATACTAGGTTCAGGGAGCCCTATAGTGGCGTTTTTAAGCCCTATAGTGACGTTTTAAAGTCCTATAGCGGCGTTTTTCTGCAATTTATGGAACTCGAGTCTTTAAAACTTGATTTCCACGTGGATTGTTTTCCGGCCAAAATGGGTAACTAACCATAATTTTCCAACTATATAGTTAGTAGGCAATGTTTACAAACTATATTTTTTACTAGCATCTCGAGACTCGATTTAGGCCTATAAATCGAGTCTCAAAGACTCAATTTCCATGTAGACGCCACGTGGAAAAAAATGCCACATCAGATGTGATAAACCTATAAAAATCGAGTCTTTGAGACTCGATTTATAGGCCAAAATCAAGTCTTTGAAACTCAAAATGCTAGTAAAAAATATAGTTTGAAAACATTGAATACTAATTATAATGTTTAAAAATTAGGGTTAATTTCCCATTTTGGCCTTTTTTTCCACATCAGACCCATTCGCTTACAAATCGAGACTTAAAAACTCGACTTTTATCTTGGAACTCGAGTTTTAGACACTCGAGATGCTAGTTTTCAGCATTGTTTTGAAACGTGACAACTAACTAAATTTTTTGGTATTTATTGTTATTTGGAAAGGGTGTTCCACAATTTGACGACATGGCCACCAGGTGATGCCTTAGTCCATGCAATATCTAATATTATCATTTTCATCATTTGCCCTTTCTAATAGTGTTTTCTATAATAATCTTTTAAAAAAAAATATTTTCTATAATAATGAATTGAAAAATTACATGAGTTCTGCCTTTGTCTTCTTTGGCTCCCATACCTTTTCAATTGGCAAAGGATAATGGTTCTGCATTTATTAGAATATTACATCTACACTTTTAAATATAGCTTTCTATTAAGTTGTTCACCTTAGCGTTTGGATGTCATACTTATTTCTTATTTTCTACAATATCTTTGTAGTGAAGTACTTATTGATCCTTTGAGTGTGTTCTATACTCAGCAATTATTGCTACTTTTTTCTCCCCTAATCTAGGTGCTCCAAGAACTTTTTTTGGTCTAAATTTCTACACAGATCTGCCAATTAGGTATGTCAAGACTTCATTTGCAAATTCTTCCTTTTTGGTCTAAATATTTATAACTATTACTTGAACCAAACATGAGATAGGAAATGCTTTGATGGATTGTGGAGTTTAGGTGATTTAGATATTGTCAAAAAGGCAATTGTAAGGTTTGAGTTGTTTGTTATGAAATTAACAAACAATCAAAAAACCATCTGGAGTTGCAAAATTGCCACATCATCGGCAAGCCAACAGTGTCTTAATGCCCAAAAACGTATGCCCCCCCATCTCAAGTACCATGGTGGTTTGCATATATTTTTGAATGATAATATTAAATTTTGAAGCATTGACAGGAATATAAAAGTGACCATTAGTAATATTTAACTAATTAGGTAGAAATTTTAATATGCATCTATTTTTTAAGTAATAATATAACTAACCATAAAACACGTCTATGTTCTTTAACTATCAACTTAATAACAAAATTTTTGATGATAAGGCAGTTTAGGCAGCACACCGAGAAGTTCTAATTGCGCCAGAAGGAACCCAATAATAAACTTCTCAATTGTATTCCACTTTACTTTTGACATTTTAACCTTTCATTATCTTATTGATTAGTAATATAGTTTACGTGAATTGTTGCATTGTAGATCCAGAAGATATCCCAAATGCCCAAAAGCCATCTGGGATAGGACACAAGGAGAAATCTCCTGCTGTTCAGGAAAAGAAGAAGACATTATTTGGAATTTTTAGTTTAGCTTATTTGGCTTATGACTTTGTCTATAACTATTCTGTGTCGGTTATTACACTGTGAAGAACTATTTTATGTGTTTTATGATATCTGAATATTGAAAATGAAATCTTAAAAATCAATAGATTCAGATTAGGTTATCAAAATTTATGACTTTTGTTAATGGATTTGTCACATGGCCTATGTGCAAGGTTCCAGTAAGTTCACTAATGAACTTGTATAATATTTGATAGAGTGTGCATCATCTATTATTATTTTTGGTATACTAAGCTTTGGTTGAAACAAAAATACTATGGATATGCAACACAATAGAGGTTCACTATAATATGCTTGAAAATATTTGATGATAATTGAATTTGTTTTATGAGTGATTATTAAAGCTTAATTTTGCTCACCAGATGGCCTACATAGTCAAATAAATTTTGAACTTGGTTTAACTTCGTGGCAAATGTTTATAATATTTTTCATGGCATACAAGAAAAAGGTAGAAATCCAGTTGAGTCTCAGATGGTTTGAGCAACTAATAACCATTTTTTGCTTTTTTTTTTAGAGGGTTGTTTAGGCTACCAACAGATAGACAGCCAAATAATAAAATAATAAATAAAAATAACTATGTCTAATAATCAAAGTTAACATCAATAGCACCTTACGGCACGGATTAAATACTAGTTATTACTGTATAATGACTTTTAACCAAGAAAGCATGGGTGCGGCTCCAAGGTCGTCGCACCTGCATCAGACTTGTCCTGACATGGCATCCGACGCTCCGTTCGCCTCTTTTTTTTTTTTTTTGATTCGTGTTGATTCAACCCGATTCCAATGGAAACGGGAGCCTAAATAGACCGATACGACCGCTAAAACAAATCGATACAATTGCCGAAATGGGCCGCTAGTCGCCATTTTTCTGTTTCATGTGGCCTTGCGAAAAAAAAAAAAAAAAAATGAAGAAGAAGATGAGAAGACACAAAGAAATGGCTAGAACATGTGAGGAAGAAGAATAAAGGTATATAACCAAAGAATATAAATTAAGTAGGTAGGAAAGTCAATTGTTTCACGTGGGTGGGCTTGGGAATTGGAAAAGGAGTAAAGGAACCTTTATATATATATATATATATATATACACATATACAAGATAGAATTTCTACTCTAGCCTAATCTAAGTATATATGTGTGTAAAGCTTCCTCTTGGAGACTTGAACCCCGACCCTTGCCCCCCACCCCCACACCCACACTCCACAAGCATTTATACTTGTGGAGTGACCACTGCACCAAGGGTGTGCGGTGGTAAATGAACCTTCTTGAAAGGTGGTTTTTTGTTTAGAATTACCAAAAATATTGATTTTATTAAAAAAAATCATAAATAATTATTTTTTAATAATAAACTCTACCCTTTATTTGAATTTTTTTATATAAAAAATATTAAATTCACTATATAAAAATATTTTTAATAATTTTTTAATCGCCGCACCCCACCTCACTCACACCCTACTTTTTCAAAAATTGCCGAGTCCCACACCCGCACCCTACATTTCGGCCTGTTTCAGTAGCCATATCAGCCTGTTTCGATGGCTATTTCGACCGGAATCAGCCGTATCGGTCAATTTCAGCGGCCGTTTCTACTGGAATCGGACCGATTCGGCTCCCATTTCCGCCAGAATCGGGAAAAAAAAATGCATATTGGCGCGTCGGACTCTAGACGCCACATTGGGACGAGTCCGGTGCGGGTGTGGCGACCCTGGAGCCGCACCCATGCTTTCTTGCTTACATTACATGTGAACTGATTTTACTACAGGTTTTTTTATCCCTAGTCTTAAATGTTCACGTTCTTTCTTTTCTTTTTTTTTTATTTGATTTTATCATTGTCGCAATCATGTTCCTATCATTATCCATAGCAACCTAACCTAGACGTGCCAAACTGCTTCACCATTACAAATGAAAGACTTTTACAATAATTTTTTTTTGTTAAGTAAATGATACGCATCCACAAGTTCAGAGTTATCAGACTCTAGATATCTTTTGACAATAATAAAATAAACCAAGCAACATGACCTCCTAAAAAGTTTTATAGGATTAGGACACAAAATTAGATATGTAAACTCGCTAATTAATAGAAACCCAATACCAAATATTTTGTGCCCCAGTTACATGAATAATTTGTTTAGCTTTAAGGGTCATATCTTCTTGTCATACATGAGAAAATTCATAGGCTATGAGGAAAATCTCAGCTAAAAAAGAATTCACCATATAATATTAAGGCAATTGATAGAGTGGCACTCCCAGAACGAGCTGCTGTCAAATAGTTGACATAATAAATGTAGTATGCACAAGCATCTATTTAGACATTGGTCGAAATGTCAAATTAATCCAAGTTATTCTTTTAAAGGGTACTAATATTGCCTATAATTAAAGTTTATTTATGGCTCTAGATATAGGAATTAGCCTCTCCAATATTATGGATAAGAGCAAGACTGTCATCTCACCTAAACTTCACGAGAGTCCAAGCTTTATGTGGCTCACAGCTCACTTCAAGGAAATTTCTCTAGATGCTCCGAAGGCTAAAAAGATTAAATTTGACGACTCAGACTCCTATGACTGAATCTGAATGATGGGGTAATATTCCAAACTAATTCTTCTGTATGCACAGATGAAAATATATATAGAGAGCTGATATTGAAGTTAGCCACCTACCCTATGTACCCTCCCAACTGAGCCTTCCACAACAACTGCGGCAAGGTAAGGTTTACCTTGAATATGCCTTTTTTTTATATTTATTTACCTTGAGGCTTCTATATTGTTTTCCGAACTCCATGGTGGAGTAATTAACATGCTGAATAATGTCAGCCTTGTTAAATTAAATTTGATTCTTTTTCATTTCCTTTACCAATTACTGTATGGAGATTAAAGAATATTTACTTTTACCTCTTTGGACCAAAAAACTAAACAAGACTAAACCAGTCAGGTTACTATTTTAGCTGGATTTAAGTCTGGACCAAGAGTCAATAATGATAGGCTTATTGCCAAAAAAAATATCTACCTTATCTATCACACATCATTTTTTCCCCTCTCTTCCTTTATTTAATCCACACATACTCATGGGATAGATTATTAGCACTCTTTGTATGGTGACTTACAAGTAGTGGAAATATTGTAAGGGTCTGGTTGGAATCCGCTTATTTTGCTGAAACTGAAAACTTTTTGCTAAAAGTACTGTAGACAAAAGTAAATTTGATTATTTGATTATTAAATTAAATTTGATTATTTTTCATTTCCTTTACCAATTACTGCATGGAGATTAAAGAATATTTACTTTTACCTCTTTGGACCAAAAAACTAAACAAGACTAAACCAGTCAGGTTACTATTTTAGCTGGATTTAAGTCTGGACCAAGAGTCAATAATGATAGGCTTATTGCCAAAAAAAATATCAACCTTATCTATCACACATCATTTTTTCCCGTCTTCCTTTATTTAATCCACACATACTCATGGATAGATTATTAGCACTCTTTGTATGGTGACTTACAAGTAGTGGAAATATTGTAAGGGTTTGGTTGGAATCCGCTTATTTTGCTGAAACTGAAAACTTTTTGCTAAAAGTACTGTAGACAAAAGTAAATTTGATTATTTGATTATTAAATTAAATTTGATTATTTTTCATTTCCTTTACCAATTACTGCATGGAGATTAAAGAATATTTACTTTTACCTCTTTGGACCAAAAAACTAAACAAGACTAAACCAGTCAGGTTACTATTTTAGCTGGATTTAAGTCTGGACCAAGAGTCAATAATGATAGGCTTATTGCCAAAAAAAATATCAACCTTATCTATCACACACCATTTTTTCCCGTCTTCCTTTATTTAATCCACACATACTCATGGGATAGATTATTAGCACTCTTTGTATGGTGACTTACAAGTAGTGGAAATATTGTAAGGGTCTGGTTGGAATCCGCTTATTTTGCTGAAACTGAAAACTTTTTGCTAAAAGTACTGTAGACAAAAGTAAATTTGATTATTTGATTATTAAATTAAATTTGATTATTTTTCATTTCCTTTACCAATTACTGCATGGAGATTAAAGAATATTTACTTTTACCTCTTTGGACCAAAAAACTAAACAAGACTAAACCAGTCAGGTTACTATTTTAGCTGGATTTAAGTCTGGACCAAGAGTCAATAATGATAGGCTTCTTGCCAAAAAAAATATCAACCTTATCTATCACACATCATTTTTTCCCCTCTCTTCCTTTATTTAATCCACACATACTCATGGGATAGGTTATTAGCACTCTTTGTATGGTGACTTACAAGCAGTGGAAATATTGTAAGGATCTGGTTGGAATCCGCTTATTTTGCTGAAACTGAAAATTTTTTGCTAAAAGTACTGTAGACAAAAGTAAATGTTAGTTAGATAGTATAGTGAGACCCATGAATAGTACTAAAAATAAGTTAAATAGTAAAATAAGTTGGCAAAAAATAAGTTAGCCAAACAGACACTAAGTACCAATGAAGTTTATTAAATAACTTAATCCACTTCCTAATGAGAAAAATTGTATGAGTAGACTAATTTTCTGTTGACAATCAATCTATATATATATAAAAGCAAAGATCTCATGTCATGTTGGAAAGTATGGTGTTTTGCCAAGTGGCACATTCTTTGCAAAGAGAATTGAAATATTCTCAAGTGCACATCAGAGATAAGAACAAATTAAATGTTAACTTTTTGTTTCATTTGGTTCAATGTTTCAAGACTATTCTAATTAAAAAATAAATATTCTTTGTTTCCTTTGGTTTAATATTCCAAGACTTTTCCTCCCTCACACTTCAATTCACAATTTCACCTCTTGCACTTATACTCCTTTATATATACCTACCTATAGCCTTCTTGACATTCTATGTCAAATATACAAAGACAAAAAATGATGTCATTTACCTTCAATTTTTCAATGACACCTACCTAGTTCCAACATTGTTGTCCCATCTAATTCTAACCCATATGAGTTGGCTACAACCAAGGGAGGGGGATTGCATTTTATATTGAGTGACAACGACAATTATGATTTTGTTTTAAGGTCGGACGTTGTGAACTAGTGGGTTTTTGTAAAAGCTGTAATTGACTGTGAATTTTTGAGATATGTATTTCGTTTTAGAATAAAGGAGAAAGAGAAAGACAAATTCTTTATCAAATTTTATTCTACTATATTCCTCCAAAAAAATTTTTTGCGAATTTCTTATTACTTAAATTGAATAATATTAATGGATATGTGCGTGATTAATAATTGTTGCTTCTTATTATGAACTCATTACTAACAAAGTTCTATAGCAATTATGCTATAATTTTTTTTTTTTGAAAAGAATTATGCTTATAATATATATGTACAACATTCTCCAAAATCATTTATATAAAATATTACAACATTATATGTGCTTCGCACTAACAACTTACTAGTTATTATTATAGAGGAGTAATTGACCAAATTATAGTTCATACACGCATACTGAAATTTTAGTCATCTTTTAGCTGTTACAATAGACTGTTTGCATCATTATTATGGTCAAAACTCAACTGATCGATTAATCTAATTAATGTATCAGTCTGGTCAATGATTATAAGTTGTTAACAATGTATTAACGTTTTTAGCATATTCTTGAAAATTCTTAGTTATTGGAAGCAAAATGTACATCTATAATCTGCGATATATATATATATATATATATAACTGTAGGGTTAGGATTTGTAGCCCAAGCCCAAAACAATGAATTTGTAGAGAGTGGGTGAAAGAGCTAGGTTGATTATAAATTCAGCAACGGTTAACTATAACCTCCAGGAATGAAATAACATAAAAATACACGTAAAGATGAAATGAATTGAAGTCCGAAGAAGTTTATGATTGATTGAACAATGATTACAGTTCTTAGAGCTACAGTAAAGTCTTTCTCTACTCCTTATTCCCTTTTTTTCGATCCCCTCTTATCATAAACTTCTTCCCTTTATATAGCATCCTTCCCCATCATCTCCATCGTCCACTTGTTCTTCATCTATGTGCCCACTTAAGTATGTGTCCCGTTAAGTACCTTCTTTAGCCCTCTGTGAGTGGTGGTAGTTGAGATTACACTGTTCAAGGGTCTTCTCCACATAAATGCGGTCAGAAAAGTTGCTGCAGTGCATTAAACACGGTGGTAGCAGCTTTTCCTTTAGATATTTCTTCGTTCTTATCATCTCTAAACATACCCAGAGCTTATCTTTATCATTGGAGTTGCTAGGAAGATCATTTGAACCTCCCAGGTGTTTGTTTGATCGAGGCTCTTTATATCCGAGGAGAATAAGCTCTTCGGACCGCTGGGGATCTCTTCGGACCATAATCCTCGTTCATTTCCAGGTATCTTCTTTACACGGGCTCCTTCCCAATTGTTTTCTTCTCTTCAGACAAACAGTAATCTTCAAATAGGGCCCTAGGCCCAATACCTAAGGGTGGGCTTTTACCCCCACAATAGCCCCTCAAAATTTTGATTTTTCCCTCGCATCCGAGGAGAAAAAATAAGATTTTGATTTGTTACGAAATAAAAACACAAGAATTTGAATTCACACGTGTATGCACACGGATTTAGGCGTTTCATCATTGCCGCTGTCGTTTCAGTATTAGCGCTATTAATTGCTCCAGGCGGCGTTCTGTCTCGTATCCAACGGTGGACCATCGATCCAACGGATGATGTTCTTCCTCGTAACTTGGGCAGGATGACTCTTACCCTTTCTGTTATCTCTATATAAAGCCTCAGAAGGGACTATTTCTTCTTTACTTTGCACACTCTCAGATTATCCAGCGAACTCAGACATTCAAATCCACCAAGCTCTTCCAATCATCACTCCTAGTTCTTCCCAGAATCTGTAAGAATCTCTCTCCAAGTTCAAGGATCATTCTCCGATTTAGTTTGTGTAAGTTCTCCTTTATTCAAGCCTTTCATCTTCTCTTCGGCCAGATTCCTCGGCTTTAAAACTCGTTTCCCAGTTATTATTCTGCGTCTTCTTCTAGTTAACCAAGAATGGGTCGATTTCAATACCTCGTCGATAGTCCTGCCCTAATAGAAGAATTTAAGGAGACCTATGATATACCACAGGGGGTAAATCTGAGGTATTGTCCTCCGGAATGGATATTAACTGACCGAAGAGTGGGGGAGGTCATAATCCCCATGATAGCATTCATAGAAGGAGGAATGACTCTTCCTATGGGTTCTATCACTACAAACTATCTTCGCAATCATAGGCTTTCCCCCGAGTAGTGCGCACCCAATGTCTTTAGGATCCTAGGAGCCATTGATGCCCTGAACCTTCATCTAGGATTAGGACTTACCTGGCGTGACGTGGTACATATGTACGAGTGTCATAACTAGAAGGGAGCGAGATACTATCTTAAATCCTGGTCCGACGTCGTTAGGCTCCTCTCCTGCCTTTCCAAGTCAAATAAAGGGATGAAAGACGACTATTTGATCGTCTCGGGTGCGTGGCATGACGGTCTTCATTGCCCGACCCAACCAAGAGAGCCAGGTGGGACTTCCTAGACTTAGGTTTTCTAACAGTAGATTTAGGATCTTCATTTTTTACAATCTGTCTTCTCTTTTGTATCATTATTTTCTAGTTTTTTGACCAAGTTTCCTTTTCTTACGATGTTAACAGATAAAGATCACGTTTCTCCTCGGCTCAGCCTTACCAACGCTGTCGCGCTTAATTACTTATTACGATCAGAGATTTTTGTGAGTGAAGACGGACAGCTCCGGTCCGTTCCTCTCATCCTTGGTTATACGCCAAAATCAACTGATTTTCAGCCGGTCGGCAACGCCATCACTCAAGGGGATTATCGGCTCAAACGAATAGACGTCGCTCGGCGTAATTTCTTAGCGCCGTACGACCTTGCCCCTGTACCACATCCAAATCCGCAGGGTGTGCCATTGCTTATCCAGCCAGTTCAGCAAGTTCCCCCTGAACCAGTAGTTGTAGGCGAAAGAGTTGGTTCTTCAACCTCTTCACTCGAGGAACAAATAGACAAATTTAAATTCGAAGGAGAGGCTTCAGGAGGGGTTCAAGTGATACCAGCCTCGGACGCCGAGGAGGAAATTGACAGGCAGTCTAGTATCCACCCTCCTATTTTGATAACTGCTCTTCCAGAAGACTCTTCGGAAGAAGAAGACATGTCAAACCTGAAGGATTTGATGAAGAACAGAGGCAAGAAAACCGAGCCGAAAGGGACTGGTACGTCCCAGCCAGTGGTGAGTCTCCCTCCACCACCACCTCAGGTTCCTGATCTCGGCCTGAAGCCCTTGTCGGATCTGAAAAAGAAGAGACCCCTCCTTGATACTGAAGAAAGGGAGGTGGTTCTTCCAAAAGGGACCAAGCAACAAAAGGTGGTGAAAGACCACCGGAGCAAGAAGGCCTTATCTATTGAGAGCCGAGATGACCATCTTGCCGGTGACGTGCACTGAGGGCCTCGCACATGGTCCCCCAAGTTGGAATTGGACGGTGCTCCTATTCCTTGAGATACCTCCCTTAGAAATTACAAGGGGGGGAAAGCAAGAGTCGTTGCTGAAGCCTTGGAGCAACCACTGCTCCTCCCCCGAGACATGGATTCATACAGGTGCTTCAGCCAGTTTGAACTTTTCTTGTCCCTTAAAAGGGATTTAGCCATGGTAAGTGAGTTAACCCAGCTCTTCAGCTTAGGATGTTGATTGATTGATTTTTTTTGTTTGTTTTATGTTGAATTTTTTCATTCTGCTATGCAGATTACTCAGCAAGTTTTCGTGGCTGAAGAGTGGAACAAAAAGACATTTATTGAAGCCTAAGCAGAGGCCCACTCTCGGTCCGAGGCAGAAAAGTCTTTGGGTAGTCTGAAGGAAAACTATTTTCAACTGTCTGAGCAGTTCAAAGAGATGACTAAGCAGCGGAATAGTCTTGATGCGGGTCTAAAGAATGCTGAGAAGCAGGCCGAAGACCAATGCCAGCTGTTGAATATGACTGAGATCAATCTGGCGACTAAGAAAGCACTGGTGGAGGACCTTCGAGCTGAACTTCAGAAAGCCAAGGAGACTGCCAAACTGGTTCAGAAGGATGCTCAGCTGGCCAAGGAGGCAGTTGAGGCTGAAAGAAAAGCATCATATCAGCTAGGGGTGGAGGAGACCCAAGTCAACCTCACTGAGCAGTTTGCCTCGGTTAGCCGAGACTACTGCGATGTAACTTGGGGGAAGGCCATGGATGCTGCTGGGGTCCCTGCGGACTCCCACCTGAGACTACTTGGGAGCATATACTATGATCTGGATATTCGTGAACTCCCAGAAACTCTGAAACAGCCCCCAGCTGGCCAGACCCCTCCTCCTTCTACTGAAGCAACCAAAGGGTCTGAGGGTACCCAAGGATAGGATCAAGAACAAGTCCCAAACGTTGCTGCTGCCCAGCCCAGTCAGATAGTTGATCCCTCGGCTACCTAGACAAAGACTTAATATGGCTAGGAGTTTTTTATTTAGTACTTGTGCTGTTATATAGTTTAGTTTAGTTTTTTTTTATAAGGGTTTGTAAACTATTTTACTTTGATCAATGAAATCCTTTCTCTATTACTTTCAATGTCCTTGTTGCTTATATTATAAGTCTCACCATTATCGCAAACAGCTTATACCTTATGATTATAGTAGTGTAGGTAAACTTAACTCTGATATCATGCTGATAAGGCAAATGACTTAAACTAACACCGAAAGGAGTGGCTTATACAAGAATTATTAGTAAGTAATGAAAACAATAAGTGATATGAAAGTTTCACAGGTCTTCTTGAATATGCGCAAAGCATATCTCTAACTGAGGAGTCCTGTTAGAAGTTAGAGTTAAAGACATCCAAGAATTTCAGGTATGACAAATCTAAACATTAACAATAACTGTATGGAGATGTTACTTAGCCCAAATTATCTGGTCTGAGAACTTCAGGTATGGTTGGATATAGGTTTAAACACTTAAAAGAGTTGTAAACGAGTGTTAACTAACCCAAATCATCTGGTCCGAGGACTTCAGGCATGATTGGATTTAAGTTTAGACACTTAAAGGAACTGTAAAGGAGTGTTAACTAACGCAAATCATCTGGTCCGAGGACTTCAGGCATGATTGGATTTAAGTTTAGACACTTAAAGGAACTGTAAACGAGTGTTAACTAACCCAAATCATCTGATCCGAGGACTTCAAGCATGATTGGATTTAAATCTAAACACTAAAAGGAACTGTAAATGAGTGTTAACTAACCAAAATCATCTGGTCCGAGGACTTCAGGCATGATTGGATTTAAGTTTAAACACTTAAAGGAACTGTAAATGAGTGTTAACTAACCCAAATCATCTGGTCCGAGGACTTCAGGCACGATTGGATTTAAGTTTAAACACTTAAGAGAGTTGTAAACGAGTGTTAACTAACCCAAATCATCTGGTCCGAGGACTTAGGCACGATTGGATTTAAGTTTAAACACTTAAGAGAACTGTAAATGAGTGTTAACTAACCCAAATCATCTGGTCCTGAGGACTTCAGGCATGATTGGATTTAAGTTTAAACACTTAAGAGAGTCTGTAAACGAGTGTTAACTAATCCAAATCATCTGGTCGAGGACTTCAGGCATGATTGGATTTAAGTTTAAACACTTAAGAGACTGTAAACTGAGTGTTAACTAACCCAAATCATCTAGTCCGAGGACTTCAGGCATGATTGGATTTAAGTTTAAACACTTAAGAGAGTTGTAAACGAGTGTTAACTAACCCAAATCATCTAGTCCGAGGACTTCAGGCATGATTGGATTTAAGTTTAAACACTTAAAGGAACTGTAAATGAGTGTTAACTAACCTAAATCATCTGATCCGAGGACTTCAGGCATGATTGGATTGAAGTTTAAACACTTAAGAGAGTTGTAAACGAGTGTTAACTAACCCAAATCATCTGGTCCGAGGACTTCAGGCATGATTGGATTTAAGTTTAAACACTTAAAGGAACTGTAAATGAGTGTTAACTAACCCAAATCATCTGGTCCGAGGACTTCAGGCATGATTGGATTTAAGTTTAAACACTTAAGAGAGTTGTAAACGAGTGTTAACTAACCTAAATCATCTAGTCCGAGGACTTCAGGCATGATTGGATTTAAGTTTAAACACTTAAAGGAACTCTATTAGCTCTTCCTTCTCTTGAAGAGGCAGTTGAGACCCGACATGAAAGAACTTTTCAGGATCGTCTCCAATAATAACCTTCACTAAATCTTCGCATCGAGCGCCCTCGTCTGGATCTTCGGCGGGTAGTACCCGATGTTTTAGCTGTTATAAACCCCTTTCGACCATGGCCGAGGACTCAGTTTTAGGCTTATGCTGAATGGCAGCCACCAAGCACTGTTTGGCCACGGATTGATCTCCTCGGATTTCACAAACTTGGCCTTCGGATGGATATTTGACTTTTTGATGCAAAGTAGAGGAAACAGCCCCCAGCGTATGAAGCCAAGGTCTGGCTATAATTGCTGTGTAAGGGGAATACACATCTACAACTATGAAATCCACCTCCACTACCTCTGAGCCAGTCTGTACGGATAATTGTATCTGGCCCTTCGGGGTGACGACTCTTCCTTCAAAACTAACCAGAGGAGAATTGTATGGTGTTAAGTCACCAGGTTTTAGGTTCAGCCCCTTGTAGAGATCAGGGTACATTATCTCTACAGCACTACCCTAGTCAACCATCACCCTCTTCACATCATACCCTCCAATTCTGAGGGTGATGACTAACGCATCATCATGGGGTTGGATGGTTCCAATTTTGTCTTCGTCCGAGAACCCTAAAATCGGTTGAGCATCAAGTTTATCTCTCTTCGGACCTTGGTCAAAGTCCCCTGCGGGTAACCGGGCTACTGACATAACCTTAGATGGCCAGGATCCTGTTCTCCTCGGTGCTGCGAAGATGACATTGATAGTTCCCAATGGAGGTTTTGAAGGGTCATCTCTTCGGGGTTCTGAGCTCATCTGACCTCCTCGGCCACTGGAGTGGTGCAGGAGGTGTCTCAATTTACCTTCGCGGACTAACTGGTCCAAATGATCCCACAAGCTTCTGCAATCCTCAATAGTATGTCCATGGTCTTGGTGGTATTGGCAATAGAGATTATGATTACGCTTCTCAAGGTTCCCCACCATCTTATTCGGCCACTTAAAGAATGGTTCATTCTTAATCTTTTCCAAAACTTGGTGGACTAGCTCCTTGAATACAGTGTTGACTGCCTGAGGATTTGTTGATCTTGATTGCCTAGAAAAATCTCTCCGCGGTTTATTGTTATTATAACGGTCCGACCTGAAATCCCTCATCTCTTGGGGGATAACCTTGTCCTTACCCTTCCCTTGTTGTTGATCTTCTTCAACTCTTTTATATTTTTCAATACGATCCATGAGCTGACGCATGCTAGTAACTGGCTTACCAGTTAAAGACTTCCTTAAACCATGATCAGTGGGGAGGCCGAACTTAAACGTGCTAAGGGCCATTCCATCAAAATTGCCCTCCATATCGTTAAACATCTCCCAGTACCTATCTGAATAAGTTTTCAAGGTCTCACCATCTTGCATGCTCAAGGATAGCAGCGAAGATAAGGGCCTGGCCACTCTTCGGCATGTGACAAAACGGGAGCCAAATGCTTGAGTGAGATCTCTGAAGGAGTTGATGAAGT
The DNA here is from genome assembly GCA_019022515.1 of Quercus aquifolioides. Taxonomy (NCBI): domain Eukaryota; kingdom Viridiplantae; phylum Streptophyta; class Magnoliopsida; order Fagales; family Fagaceae; genus Quercus; species Quercus aquifolioides. Next base: position 1,754,131 of record CM032336.1, on the reverse strand, counting down.
CTGCTTCTAGGCTGTTAAACCACCTCATCGCAACCGGTCCAAGACTAGAGGGGAAAACTTTGCACATCAGAGCCTCATCTCTGGAGTAGACAGCCATCCTTTGGTTAAAGTGACTCACATGTTCCACAGAGTCTGTTTTGCCATTGTAGATGGTAAACGTCGGCTGGCTCACTTCTTCAATCCTGCGTGTGAAAGGTGACATAGAGATTTGATTTAAGGCCTTGCTCATAGCGTTGTTCCCTACGCCTCCACGTGATGGGCTTCGAGATTGCCTCTTGTGATGATGCTCTTCTTCATAGGAGAAGGATTCACTGACTGGTGTTCGCGATCTCTGCTTGTAAGTGACCTACTGTTGGTCATCAGAATCTTCATCAGAATATGAAGAAATCTGTTTCCGCTTTGCATGGTGCAATTCTCTCTTTAATCTTTCAATTTCCAGTTGCATGTTCTGGTTCTTCTCTGCATGAGATATGTGACTTCCACCATGTGACTGGCTTCGATCAGTATGCGTAATATGCACACTATCTTCACGATCTTGTCTCTACTCCAAATTGAGAAAAGGGTCTACGTGTTGGGATGCCCTAGATTCTGCTGGTTGTTGCCCTGGTTCAGCCATTATCAACTGTTGCTCCCACTTTCGCTCAAGCTCTTCCCACAGACGACGCCAATTGTAGGGTTAGGATTTGTGGCCCAAGCCCAAAACAATGAATTTGTAGAAAGTGGGTGAAAGAGCTACATTGATTGTGAAACTAGCAACAGTTAACTATAACATCCAGGTATGAAATAACATAGAAATACATGTAAAGACGAAATGAGTTGATGTCCGAAGAGGTTTATTATTGATTGAACAGTGATTACAATTCTTAGAGATACAGTAAATTCTTTCTTCCCTTCCTCCTCTTTTTTTTTCCGGTCCCCCATTATCAGAGGCTTCTTCCCTTTATATAGCATCATTTCCCATCATCTCCATCGTCCACTTATTCTTCATCTATGTGCCCACTTGAGTATATGTCATGTCAAGTACCTTCTTTAGCTCTCTGTGAGTGGTGGTAGCTGAAATTACACTGTTCAGGGGTCTTCTCCACATAAATGCGGCCAGAAAAGTTGCTGCAATGCATTAAACATGGTGGTAGCAGCTTTTCCTTTAGATATTTCTTCGTTCTTATCATCTCCAGACATGCCCAGAGCATATCTTTATCATTGGAGTTGCTAGGAAGATCACTTGAACCTCCCAGGTGTTTGTTTGATCGAGACTCTTTATATCCGAGGAGAATAAGCTCTTCGGACCGCTGGTGCCCTCTTCGGACCATACTCCTCGTTCATTTCTAGGTATCTCCTCCACACGGGCTCCTTCCCAACTACTTTCTTCTCTTCGGATACACAGTAATCCTCAAATAGGGCCCTAGGCCCAATACCTAAGGGTGGGCTTTTACCCCCACAATAACTAAATAATATTAATTGATATTGTTAAAAAATAAATAATTATAAACAACTGCAATTGTCATGCAAAATCTAATACAAACAAACTAAATTAATTTTTCATACTTTGTTTACTCAATAGACCTCGGTGTTTTTTTATATTTTAAAACCGCTGCATGTTTAGAATTCGATCCAGACTTATTATTACATTTCGGGATTCTTTATAATCTCAATTAACTACAAATATATGCTTCTAAAAAATACTACAATTACATATTTCATATATTAAAACAAAGAAACAAAAACAACTAATTTATAATTACTAGCCATCAAAGTAAGAGATTAATCTAAAGACATAAAGTTTATAAATCTAATTTGATTGCTTAAAATAACTTGAGAAAAGAATTCAATCTAAAGGTGTTAAGAGTAAAAGAACATACGAAAATTACAGTCTTAATTGTTTTTCAACCTTTCTTTCTCTATTTTAATAAATATTAAAATTGGGTTTATAGAAAGAATTCAAATTTTGAAACTTTTTTTTTTATGGGAGAGGCAGTATGGTTTTGGTTGCACAAGTATGTACTCCTTTTTTTTTTTTTTTTTAATTAGTATTATTTTGTTTAGATTTTTTTTTTTTTTTTTTGAGTCACATGGACAAAGTTTTAGTGAGTAAAAAAAAAGGTTTGAATAAGTGGAAAAAAAAAGAAAAAGAGTGGTGTGAACACTTTAGAAAAGCTAAATAAATTTGGATAAGGGGAGAAAAAAAAGAAAAAAAGAAGAGAGAAGATTAGTAGAAGCGTCGTGAATGGACTTAGTGATTGTTTGGAAACAACTTATTTAAATTTTGTTGAAATTTTTTTGCTAAAAGTGTGTTAAGGTGTACTTATACTTAAAAGAAATTAAGAAAAAGTTAAAAAAGTGAGAAAAAATGGGAAAAAAATGAGGTTATAAAAAGTTGTACATAAAAGTTAAAAACTAAAGCTAAAGCTAAACACACTTTGGAGTGTGTCAGTTTAACTAAAAGCTTAAAAAGAATGAAAGTTTTATGGCATTTAATTGGATGCGAGAGGCTATTGTTTTTTGTTTGAGAAATGCTAACAAATACCCTTAGGGTAATGTTTTTAATAATCCATTTAAAAAAAAGTTTTTATGGGGAAAAAAAAAAAACAATTAATGTTTTGACAGCTTTTTCCATTTCCCATAAAAGTGGTGTCAAAACTTTTCTAAAATGGATTGTTAGCCATTGTCTTAAGGACAACCGTTAACATGACCCTTTTTGTTTTACTTCTTTTTTGTTTTTATTTGTACCGTGTAAAATTAGAATAAGACTATAGAAGGTACTTTTTTTTTGTTTCTAATCTTGGCAGGGGCAAAAATCTCTAACCTAGAGATACTCATTGAACTTTTTGGCATAGTCAAGGGGATCAGTCGCCCCCTCTCTCTCACACCCTGCTTCCCTATGTCTCTCTCTCTCTCTCATGATATTCGTTTCGTGATGATTTTTTATTATCAGGCCATGACACCAATTGACTTTTGGTGTAGGTGGGTTTGAACCCAAATCTCTTATTCAACACAAGAAACATTACCAGTTGAACTAACTGAAATCCATATTTTTTAGTCTTGAGTATAGAAAAGATTGTTCTAAGTTATGATTGAAAAAGTCTTCAGTTAGATCATTGAATACTTTTTCTTTTCTCTTATCCTATTAATTGAATAAGAGGTTTGAACTCAAATTTCTTATTCGGCACAAGAAACTTTTCATTTGAGCAAATTTAAACCCACCCTCTTAAACATTAAATATAGAAATGCTTTTTTTTTTTTTTTTTTTCCTTTCTTATTATTATTATTATTTTAAAGTATTTTCCTAACACCTTCACATGATATGTTTTTTCCTTGATTAATTTATCCTTCACCAGCATTAGAAGTTTTGAACCATTAGATGTGAGAGGATACGCAAGTACCACGACTAATGGTCTTGTTTACTAATTCCATGTACACAAAGTCAGAGTGATATATACAATAGCATGTTGAAGTTTTTCTATTTGGTGCCATGGGATATTCCACTACAGTTTGTCTTTGCCCGTGCAACATGAGAACTCCAAATCATTCTTGAATATGAAGGCACTATGAAGTCTCAAAATACAAGTAATGAATTTGTTAGTGATTGAGAAGAGTTGATAAAGTCATGATTTATCATACGGCTACAGTTCTTGGCAAGCAGGTTGATAATGATATGATTGGATGATCATTGGAGACTCTCCTCGCTTATGATAAAATTTATTGCCAAATGATAAATTTGTGCGCTTAGCCCTTGTACTTTCTGCCTTTAATTTGGCTACTAGGATGGTCTCAAGACGTTATAAATCAAAATCAATACTAGAAGAGATTTGCCAAAGTTGACTTGTTTGCAAGTAGTTGGAAAGAAGGTGCATGGCAATTCACCAAGGAAACATAAAATAAAATAAGTTGTAAGGTAATCTATATATATCTAAAAACTGAAGTGTAGCATTTATTGTTGCTACGCTCCAGTTAAGCCACATTAGCTCCACATCATTATCTTTTTTCTTTTCAATTTTCCTATAATTGTTTTTAACATTTAATTTTTAAAATATTTACACTTCTCCAACCTTTCTCATTCCCTTACATTTTCATCTCCCCACTATTTCTCCAACCTTTCTCCCTCTCTTACCTTTTCGTCTCCCCACTACCTTCTACATTAATATCATTCTTCTTTTTTCCCTTCATATTCCTTTATTTTTGTCTCTTCTTATTCACACCCTCTTACTATAAATTTGTCACTACCTCTTCCATTCTATGCATAGTTTTCCCTCACAAAAAAAAAAAAGGTTCTCTCTCTCTCTCAAATTTTTGGTGGATTTTTTTTATTTTTCTTGCATCTCTGCTTTAGGTTGATAATTTTTTATAATCTTTAAAATTCTACTTTGGGTTAATGTGATTTTGTTTTGTTTTTTAAATTGTTGTTGTTGTTTTTTTTTTTTTTTTTTTTTTTTGGTCTTTTTGATTGTTAAATGTTATCCTATTGCGTTATAAAGAATTAAATATAGCATATAAAAATATAATATTATTCTATTACATAGTATGATTTGAATAATTTGATATTTATTCTATTACATAGCATGATTTTTTATAGTGCTCAATTTAGATGTTAAACTATGAGACTTTACTAATTATTATTTATTTTTTAATCCTTTGTGGTGGACAAAGTATTCTTAATAGTTGTATTAGAAGTACACTATAATGCCATTTATTTAGAGAAAAGCAAAGGTTAGCCAAATGAAAATAATCGGATGGGTGACAAATTTTAGCTTTTACAATTTTATTTTAATTATTATTATTATTTTATAACAATGCATATATAGAAATTTAATTCTTAGATTTTGCTAATAATTGTTTATTTAATAATATGTTTTTGGTGGATGAAATTACATATTTTGCAAAGAAAATAACCTTAATAGATTATCAACAACAATTAATTTTTTAGATTTCCTAATTGGTCCAATTAATCATTGTTAAGTTTTATTAATTTTTTAGTTACTTTTTTCGTTGTTTTGGATTATAGGCAAAAAAAATAAGATTTAAGAAAGTTTGTTTAAAACAAAAAGAATAATTTTCAAATTTTATATTCTTTTTAATGATTCACAAAATGTTATAAATAACTTTTATTAAAAATGAATATTTTTGTTGACTTGTCTTTTGAATTTCTGAGAAAAATTGTATTATTTTCATTTTGGTACGACAAAATTTATATTTATGATTTATGATTGTTCCTATATTACATTTATGATTGTTCCTATAAATTACGAAATACATTACTCATTATTAAATTAGTTTAAATTGTAAAAAAAATTATTAAAACTACCATAAAAATAATTTCACGCGCAACGCGCGGGTTCACGGCTAGTTTCATTAAAACCTATGTACACCAAGATAACATAATATTCTTTATGATTTTTTTCAAGTAGCCTGGAGCTCAAGTTAAAAAAACATTGATCAGTTTATCTATATTCTATAGGGGACAAAAATATAGGAGAAAAAATCTATTTGGGCAACTTGGCCGTTTCTCCTGTTACAATCTGATCCAGTTGGCCTCTTGGCACATAGTATAGAACCAAAGACGCAATTTTATGATTGAATAGTTATATTATATAAGAACTGCAGCTCAACATTCAGAAAGAAACCTCATCTCCAATTAGCCTTATTTTCCACCACAGGAAAAAAAATCAGATAGAAATTTCATATCCAATTAGCCTTGTTTGAGAAAGAAAACGCCAGTCTTGATTTTCCATTCAGCCTAGTTTTCCACCAAAGAAAAAGAAAAGAAAAAAGTAATCCTTGTTTCTTTGGAGTAACACACACAATGGCTGAAATTGTGGTAAATTTTGTAATGGACAAGTTGACCACCTTAATTCAAGAAGAGGTGCAACAGTTGAGGGGGGTGAAGGAAGAAGCTGTGTGGATCAAAGACAAACTGGAGCACATCAACGCCCTACTAATAGCTGCAGATGAAATGGAAGACAGGAGTCCTGGACTTGACGTCTGGATTAAGCAACTAAGAGATGTGGCTTATGATATTGAAGATGCTCTTGATGAATTCAGGCTTCTCACGCATCATCCTGACCATGAATCCCATGCTTTTCTTACAAGAAAACTTTCCACTATAAAGAAATTTATAGCTCGCCATCAGATGGCTGGAGAAATACAACGCATCAATTCCAGAATCAGAAGTATCTCAGATGGACACGAGAGATTCCAGAGCGAAACTATCGATGCCAAGATTTCTGTTAAGACATGGGATGACCATCGACAGAATGCCCTTCTGGTAGAAGAAGCTGATCTAGTGGGCATCGAAAATCCCAAAAAACAGCTGGTCAGCTGGCTAATCCAGGATGATACTGGACGGGAAGTGGTTTCCGTGGTTGGAATGGGGGGGCTGGGCAAGACCACCTTGGTAAAGAAAGTCTATGATGATGCACAAGTGAAGCTACAATTCAAATACCGTGCTTGGATAACTGTTTCTCAATCTTTTAAGATGGAAGAGCTACTAAAACACATGCTTCAGCAACTCTACCGGGTGAAGAGGAAACCAGTTCCTCAAGAACTGGACAGCATGACCAACGATCAGCTAAGAACAAAAATCAACAGCTTTTTGCAGCATAAGACTAAAAGGTACCTAATTGTATTAGATGACTTGTGGGGTATAGAAGAGTGGGATGCAGTCAAATATGCATTTCCAAACAGCAATAGCAGCCGAGTAATGCTAACAACACGCAATAAAGACGTAGCCTCTGCCTCTTGCAAGGAGTTCCATGGTAACGTCTATTCTTTGAACCCTTTACCTCTTGAAGAGTCTCGGACTTTATTTTGCAGGAAGACTTTTGGAGAAAACTCTTGCCCCCCTCATTTCAAGAATCTCACAGAAAGAATCCTCCAAAGATGTGAAGGATTGCCACTTGCAATTGTGGCAATTAGTGGCGTTTTGGCAACCAAGGGCAGCATAGATGAATGGGATATGATTCAACGTAGTCTTGGTGATGAACTTAAGGAAAATGCTAGACTCAATAGTATGGAAAAGATATTATCACTCAGTTATAAAGATTTACCTTACTATCTCAAGTCTTGTTTTCTGTATTTTAGCATCTTTCCTAAAAATCATGTCATTGACCAAATGAGGCTGATACGATTATGGATAGCGGAAGGATTTGTGAGAACAAAAGATAACATGACTTTGGAAGAAGTTGCCCAAGGCTACCTCTACGAGCTCTTGAACAGAAGCCTGATCCAAGTGGCAGGAACAACTAGTGAAGGGAGGATCAAAACATGCCGCGTCCATGACCTGCTACGTGAAATAATCATTTCCAAGGTAAGAGAACAAAACTTTGTAACAATATCTCGGGGACAAAACACAGAGTGGCCTGAAAAAGTTCGTCGTTTGTCAATACATAAAACCATGCCAGATGTACTACAAAGCCAGAGCATCTCTCATCTTCGTTCTTTGCACATATTTTGGAGGGTAGATTCACTGTCTGAGTCTTTAAAATCCCTTTCATTTCCCCTTGAGTTTAAGCTTCTTAATGTCTTAGATTTGCAAGGTGCACCTCTAAAGGTATTTCCAAAAGAGATCATCGGGTTGTTCCTTTTGAAATATCTAAGCTTGAGGAGCACAATGATAAAAATAATTCCACCCGCAATTGGGAATCTTCGGTACCTAGAGACATTGGATCTTAAACACACATGCATCACTGCATTGCCTGTTGAGATCTTGAAGCTTCAGAAACTTCGCCACCTACTGGTGTATCGGTATGAAATACAATCTTATGCACAAATAAATTCCAGATATGGCTTCAAGGCCATGGCACAAATAGGATGTCTCCATTCCTTGCAAAAGCTCTGCTTTATAGAGGCTGATCATGGCAGCGATGTTATATTGAGAGAACTTGGAAAGATGGATCAACTGCGGAGGCTAGGCATTGTAAGGTTCAGAAGAGAACATGGGATTGCTCTGTGCACTTCCATTGAAATGCTAAAAAGGCTCCGTGCTTTGTCTATAACTTCGATAGAAGAGAACGAGGTCCTCGATCTTGAAAGCCTATCTTGCCCTCCACAATTTCTTCAGCGGCTATACTTGTCAGGGCGTCTGGAGAAGTTACCGCACTGGATGTCTTCTCTTCATTGTCTGGTCAAGATATCCTTAAAGTGGAGTCAGTTAAGGGATGATCCACTTGAATTTCTTCAAGATTTGCCCAATCTGGTACATCTTGAATTTCTACAGGTTTATGAGGGAGAGACGTTGCATTTTAATGCTGGTGGATTTCAGAGGCTTAAGGTTTTAAGCCTTAATAAATTGGATGGACTGAAGATGGTAATAGTTGAGAAGGGAGCAATGTCTTTCCTTGAAAAGTTAATCCTCCAGCGCTGCAAATTGTTGCACAGCCTGCCATCAGGTATCGAACACCTAAGTAAGCTGAAATCGCTGGAGTTTTACGACATGCTTAATGAGTTAATCATGACAATACGTCCAGACATCGATGGTGGGGATTATTGGAAGGTTGAACATGTACCTGAAATTAACTCTACCTATTGGAAAGATGGCGGTTGGGATGTCTTCTCATTATACACATCAATAGAGGGAGAGGGTTCAACTTCAGCACCCACAAGAAGCCTTGAACTTCCTCCTTATTGGAAATAGTAATTTCTGCTTGCTGTGCTTTGGGCATTTTATTATGTTGTATTACATATCACTCGGTTGACTTGGCCTAATTATCATGAACGAGCTTCTGCTCGATGTTTTCCTTCTTGAATAATTGTAATGTATCATGAACCCGTGTACTGGTGACTAGTTCTGAGAATTCTAGCAATAAATGTTGCTAGTTCAACTTCTTGTTTGCAACAACAATTATTGACGTTGCAATCATAATTTTAAATAAATAAAAAAAATCTCTAATTTGAAATTTTCTAAGAAATTCTTCCAGTTTTAAAGTAGTTATATGACGGATCAATCGATCTCACTATTTGGTTTTCAACTTACAACAGACTAGCATGTTCTGCCAAATAATCTAGCGAAAAGCATTCTGCTTATAAACTTTAAAGATCGCAGATATAAATATAAAGGACAAAATTTCTTTTCAAATTCTGATGCGGGCGAAAAGTAACAAAAGACAAAACACGTTTACTTCTAAAAAATAACCTCAAATCCATGAGGGTCCTTGAATACAAGGATAAATAGTCTAGAATCCACCAGAAATTTGAGAAAAAACTCGTAATTTTATTAAACTCAATCTGAATTGTTCCAAAATTTTTACAGACCAGGAGGCCTATTTAAATGCTTCACAAAACATGATAGACAAGAAAATAGATTCTAAAACAAATCTTAATTAATACTTAACCATAATAGGAATCAAATTTGACCTAAAAAGTATTAAAAACACCTAAAAACAAGGAAATAATAACCTAAACCTAAAATAACGATAATTACATAAAAATACCAAAATTAATGAAATTATAAAAATTAAATTGTAGATTTTGTCCTACATCAAACCTCTCAACTTGAAAACAACTCGTCCCCAAGTTAATTGAGACATGAAATCTTTTCGCCAAGAGAATAAATACTTTGAACACTTTATATTCTCTGTCTTCTTGCCAAACTTGAAAGTCACCAATTGATAATTTGAAATTCTTTTTCTTCAGTCTTCATGAAATTGACAAAATTCATTGAATAAGAGTTGATGATTGAATCAAATCTTTCAATCCCAACAAAATCAATAAACTTTGGTTTGATGTCTCCACTAATATAAAAGAAACTTGAGTGGAGAAATCAACTTGATGGTCTCTACCATCTCGACTTCAAGATCTTTCTCTATAATAGGATCGTCTTTAATCTCCTCCACAATCTCAATTTCATGATCTTTTTCTATAATGAAATCTTCATGAACTTCCTCATAAACTTCTATATTTTCTTTAGAAATTGGCTGCATCTTGTCAACCCTCAAACCCTTTTCTTTTCTTGACACATGAACTTGGATGTGATAATTTTGGTTTTGTGGCTGGTCTTTCATGTTTTGAACATATTCTCTTTCATATGAATATGCAAATTTATAATTAACACTTGTATAATCTAGTATATCATAATAATCATGCAGAAACCATAAATCAGCTAAGAAATTTTTCATTCATTGCCGAGAGCGAATTGGATGCTTGCCTCAACGATTTCTATATATTTAAATGTCTTCCCACCATTCCTCTACTTCACTGTTCAATTTATTAAATGCAAGCCATAATTTTTCCTCATCACAAATCTTCCAAAAATTAAAATACTCTACCAAATCAAAAGGCTAATCAATAAATTCCAACTTACTCATTGTTGGGGGCAATTTTTTATTCGTTGCCCACATGATATTTGGGAAGTCAAGATTGAGACTCGACTTGGGGCTTGGAATATGGTCCAAAAGATATCGGTGAAGTGTGAAAAGCCCATTTTGTTCAAGGTATGAGTTGCATCCAACAAATATCATAATAAGGCCCCAAAAATACCTCCTGCCATAGTTGTTAGTATTGTATGATATGCGATACATATCGTATCGTGTGTAAAAATTTCCGTATCATATCGGCGTATCGTAAGTGTTCATGAATCGTACAATACAGTGTGCGTATCGTATAAATCGTATCGTATCGTAAAATTGTACGTATCGTACGATACATAGACAAATGCTTTAAAATGAGATTTTTGGTTAAAATTTGTACTCTTATTTGAATCTAACAAGTTGTTAGACTTGTTTTGAACAAAAAATTATTATTAGTTTACTTAATGTAGCCTACTAAAATAATATATTCATAAGTTTTTTTTCTCCTCTCTCTTACAATTGGACTACACAGTACACACTTACCTTTCAGTTTAATATTTTAAAATTTATTTTATTTTTATTGTTATTGATATAAGTCCAAGAAACTAGAATCCCAAAAACAATTTTTTTAAAAATTATTAAAATAAAAAGAACAAGAAGAGATAGTAAATGTTAATGACGAATGATGATGAAGGAAATTTTAATGAAGAAATAAATTTGTAAAATTCTAAACATGATGATAGCGTTGACTTAGATGGGGTTGATTAGGCAATTTGATAAATATGATGAAAATAAATTATTATTTTTGGGTCATTTGTAATATATTGCCACTTTTGAATTTAAGTAATTTGAATGTGTATGTTATGAACACATGCTAGTTTAATTTATTTAGTTAGCTTGTTAAATATTTGTGAGAGTGCTTTTTTTTCTTTAGCACTATGGCCCAAGGATCCTGGGCCGTGTAAGATGTTCCTGGTGGACTGGGATCAATTCTCCGCAGCTAAGGAGCTGTTTTAAGAATTGATTGGTGCACAGAACAAACTTCCTACAATACGAGCAGCTAACAAAAGAGAGTATTCGTATTGAATGACATTTAAACAGTAGAGGAAATGCATAATCAGTGAAATATAATGTAAAGAACACGTTAGGGGTCCTCTAATTAGTGAGGTGTGTGTTTCATTAGTTTCCTTTAGTTGTGATTACAAATGCTCACTGAGACATGATGCAAGGTTCAATCTGAGCTCAAAAATTACAGACTTTGATAGCCATTCAAGCTTCAAAGACTTGTAAAGTTTGAATTCGTTGAATCCGAGCGTGTACTCTAGTGGCTGTCTCTGGGATACCGGGAACAGATTACTCTGTTTTTCTCCTAAATTTACAGAGCCTCTTCTACCATTTTTATGAGACTTCCGAAGAACAATTATAAATGCTTACAAAATGGTCTAGTCGTCCAAAAATCGAATCCCCTTCCATTTTCCTTCCTCCCCTTTTTATAGCACAGCGTTGGGCTCCCGGGGTGCTAACGTTTTCTCCCTTTTGCCCCTTGAAGTCTGTCCCGTGCCTGCTTGCTTCAGGATCCTGTCGTTTCCTTTTCTTCATGGTTTCTTTCTTTTTGTTGCGACCAGATGAAAGTCTCCCAGCTAACATCCTATTTCCAGATTTTCCCGTTGGCTGCCCTGAGGCTTTTTGGCTTTTGCTCCAGCTTTTCCAGGCGTACTCTTTCTTGTCTCTTTCTCCAAATGGTCGGAGCCAAAGCTCCTGCGTTTTGCTCTGTACTTCCGCTGTGTGTCTGGGTCATGAGGTCCGCGTGCTTCTTGTCTCTTCTCTCTCTCCAATTCTGTTTTAATTTTCACTTCGCGCGTCCAGGGATCCCCTGCCTCTGGGGAGCTTCTGGACATCCCGACCCAATTTCTTCTTTCTGGGCTTCCTCTGCTTGCTGTTGTTTTATCTGTTTCCTGGCCCCTTTTTCGTGGGCCTCCGGATCAGATCCTTTGGGCTTCTTTCCTTTCTTTCTTTCCTTCTCTCTTCTCTTTATTGTGAGAGCCCATCCTTCATTATTTCTCCTTTTCTTTTGTGTGGAATGGGCCTAATTTCTTTTCCATCTCTTTTGGGCCTATTTGTGGCTTATTTAATTATTTTGAACCTCAACAATATTATTACATAAGTGATGAATAAATTAGTCATTAGTTGAATATATTCAAAATTTATAATGAATATACCCTTTTATATATGTATATTTATAATTTTTTATAAATTTTATTAAGTGTTTATGTATCTTACGATACACGATACGATACGATACACGATACGAAAAAATTAAGAATCGATTCACGATACGTTTCACGTTTTGACAACTATGCCTCTTGCAAAGATAAGCTAGCACAAAGGATGGTCCACCACAATAAATGCTTAAATAATAGTCTAGTGGTAAACAAGAGAAACGTCCAATGGTAGATGTCTGGAAAATTGATAAATGTATTTGCATAGTAAAAATTATGCATTTCTTCCATAGTTGGTTGATATAAAAGTAGGCCTATTATAACAAGTACACAAGAGGAAAAATGGTCTAGTAGTGAATATGTTAGACCTCCAGTGGTAACGTCTGATTAGTTAATAAACGTGTTTAGATGATAAAAAATCATATAGTTTCTTTATTATTATCAAGTCAACATGAGGGAACACTTCCATAGTATCCAAGATATTATGGCTTTCATCATAATAACAATAAACAATGATTATAGGCTTCATAATTACAAGTAAGAAAGGAAAAAAAATAGGATGGAATGAAGGGAGAGAAAGAGATTCCAGCTCAGTGCAGCAAATGTTGAACTAAGATTCTTATGAAATATATATGTGGGGTATGAATGGAGGTGTAGGCTATTTTGCGTGAGTGGGATTTTAAGCTTATGGTGGTATGATGGAGTTAATGCTGAAACTAAGTCTTCAATGGGTAAAGGGTTGTTTATGACTGATTGGGAAGCAGTTATGGGCTTAGAATATGCTGAAAAAGAAAAGGAATGTCTGAGGCTAAGTGAGTGTGGGCTAAAGGGAATGATTTACGAGCTTGGGGAGAACTAAAATACAAGCAAAGTGACAAGAAAATCATAAATTTCAAAGGGGTTGGTCTGTTTTGTGGGCTGGTGTGCTTACCCTTTTATAGTGGTGTTTAGGGAGGTATTAATTGACAAAAGTCCAAAAATGTAGGATTGATCAGGGGCAGAATAGCAGACTTAATTATCCTAGGATTTGGCCATAAATGGGAGATTTGCTTTTGGGGCTACTTTGCCTCTTTGGGTAATATGACACATGGTGAGTAATTGGGGTAATCTTGCATTAAATGTCAAGATTTCTAAAGCTGAGTTTAACCAATAGAATTAAGGCAGGTATCAAGGAGGAATCCTAGTACTACAACTGAGATTTGGACCCTAGGAAGTAGGATTCAACACCCCAAGCCAAGTATCAAAGTTTAAGTCCACTTCAGAGGGTTCTGTTGGAGATCCCTTTATGCCCTCCAAGCCACATGTTCCCAAATTTTCCCCTTTAGAATTCATGGGCTTAGTTCATGAATCAATTACATACATTTTTAGTAATAAAATAAACTATTTAGTTGAGGATTTCATGAGCTTGGAGGTCTTGGTTAAAACTTGGAGAAGAAGTGTATTTATTGCCCATTAGCTCTTAGGTGTCAGCCCAGCCTTTAGTGCTATTTAGATCATGATTGGCAGTGGTAAAGAAGCTACTGGGACAGGTGACCAGCTCCTAATCTGGTTTGGGAGCTGAGTTGCTTCTTGAGGTGACCTCCAGCGGAAGGCAGAACTGAATGGAGTTCTTTAGCTAGGTTAGTTTGCACACATGGGCTGTTTTGACCAAGACTTCATGTTGGGCCTGGCCATGAAGGCTAAGTACTTTGGTAGGCCTATGACTTGGTGGTTCTCTCCACTTGAGCCTATGACTTGGTGGTTCTCTCCATGTGGGCCTATCCTTTTGCTTTCTCATTGTGAGCCCTACAAAATGGACAAAGCTACTATATATTGTCATGTATTTTTATTCCACATGGGTTTTAGTTGTTAGTAAAAATGAAATGTATTCATGAGCTTTAATAAATATTTATGATAGGTTTTGGGTATTAATTTCCATGGGCTTTGAATAGTTTCTCATAACTTTTGCCATGGATTATTTTGTAAATGATATTTTCTTTGGGACTTTTAAATAATGACCTCCAATATTTCTTGAGAATAATATTTACCATGGGATTTAAATAGAGGCAATATCCATGAGTTTCAAATAAAATACGGTAACAACCACTATAGTGGAATAATGTGATATTCTCATGTGTTTTTCTTATAGATAATCATAATATGCTTGTAAGGTGAATAATTATCATGAGTTTTGAAAATAGATATTATGAATGTTGAGATATAAGATAAATAGTGACCATGGGTTCTGTAGGGTCAATTTTCGTAGCCCAAGCCCAAAAGGTATGGATTGTGAGCCCAATGAACCCAAGACAATGAATTTGTAGAGAATGGGTGTAAGAGCTAGGCTAGTAATGAATTAAACAGTGTAGGACTGCAGTACTTATGAACAAATTGGCATTCAATCGTGCTCGGACAAATGCAAACATAGATATCCGAAGAGGGATTTGTATTGAATGAACGTGGGTTACAATTCTTAGAGCTACAGTAATGGAGTTTTCTCCTTTCTAACTTTCTTTTTTCGATCCCCCATTATCAGAGGCCTCTCCCTCTTATATAGTACCCTTTTCCTTCATCTTCACTGTCCACTTAATCATCATCTAGGCGTCCACTTGAGTACATGTCCCATCATGCATCCTTTTTAGCCTTGTGTGAGTGGCGGTAGCTGAGATTGCACTGTTTAAAGGTCTTCTCCACATTAATGCGGCCAGGAAAGTAGGTGCAGTGCATTTAATGTGGTGGTTGAAGTTTGTCTTCTAGATATTTCTCCGTTCCTGCTATCTTCATGCGTGCCTGAGGTTCATCTCTATCATTACACCTGTCAGGAGGGTCATTTGAGCTTCCTAGACGCCTGCCGGACCAAGCTTCTTCGAATCCGAGGATAATGGACTCCTCGGACAACTGAATGTCTCCTCGGATCATGACCATGCTCCTCTCCAGACATGCTTCTTTTACCTGGGCCTCTTCTCGGGTATTTTTATCTCTTCGGACAAACAGTGGTCTTCAAATAGGGCCTTGGGCCCAATATGTTGGGTTGGGCTTTTCACCCCCCACAATAGCCCCTCAAAATTTTAGTTTTTCCCTCGCATCCGAAGAGAAAAAGTAGGATTTTGACTTGTCACGGAGTAGAAGTTTGAAATGACAAAAATATCAGAACTTACACGCGTGTGGGCATAGAAGTAGGCGCTTCATTAATGCCGCTGTCGTTTCGGTCTCCCCGAGGCACTGTCATTTACTTCAGGCGGCGTTTTGTCTTTGCATCCAACGGTGGGCTGTAGATCCAACGGATGTCATTTTTTCTTCCGAATTTGGGCGGGATGGCCCCTGACCCTTCGCTTGTTCCCATATAAAGCCTCAACGGAGGTTCTTTCTTCTTTACTTCGCAAATCCTCAGACCTCCCAGCAAACTCAAGCACTCGAAACCACCAAGTACATTCAATCATCGATCCTAATTCGTCCCAGAGTCTGCAAGAATCCCTCTGCGCGTTCGAAGATCGATTTCCAGTTCAGTTCTTGTAAGTTTTCCTTTTCTCGGGCCTTCAGTCCTCTCTTCGGCCAACTTTCTCGCCCTTTGAACGGTTACTCCCTGGTTGCTACACTCAGTGCTTCCATTTTTCCGTTTAAGCATAATGGGTAAACTCCAGGATCGGGTGGACAGTCCTTCCCAGTTGGAGAAATTTAGGGCCACATACCGCATACCTCCAAACGTGGGGGTGAGGTATTGCCCTCCAGAGAAAATACTGACCGATCGAAAAACGGGAGAAGTCGTGATCCCCGTCATCGCCTTCCTGGAAGGGGGGATGACAATCCCCATGGGTCCCATCACCACTAGCTACCTTCGAAACCATAGGCTTACACCCTGGCAGTGCGCGCCTAACATGTTTAGGATCTTAGGAGCAATAGAGGACCTTAACCGTCACCTAGGATTGAGACTCACCTGGCTCGACGTGGTACATATGTACGAGTGCCACAGCCAGCAAGGGGCGGGATATTATTTAAAATCCCGGTCCGACATTGTTAGGCTCATTTCCTGCCTCCCCAAATCCAATAAAGGGATGAAGGACGACTATGTAATCGTCTCGGGCGCATGGTATGACGGCCCTCACTGTCCGACCAAGCCAAGAAAGCCAGGTGGGACACATTAGACTTAGGCACACTGACCATAGGCTTAGGATCTTCGTCTTTTAACAGTTTTTTATTCTTCTTGTGTTGCTGTTTTCGAGTTTCTGACAAAGTTTTGCTGTGACTTGTAACAGATAAAGGCCACATTTCTCCTCGGCTTAGCCTAACCAACACCGCCGCCCTTAACTTTTTATTACGGTCCGAGATTTTTGTAAGCGAGGACGGACAACTCCGGTCGGCTCCCCTCATTCTAGGGTATACAGCAAAGCCAAAAGATTTCCAACCGGTCGGCAACGCGATAACTCAGGGAGATCACCGCCTCAATCGTATAGACGTAGCTTGGAAGGGTTTTTTGGCACCGCACGAGCTTGCACCCATACCACATCCAAACCCTCCGGGTATACCTCCTCTCGTCCAGCCGCTCCAGCAAGTTCCCCTCGGGCAAGCGGTTGAGGGTGAAAGGGTTGGTTCCTCCTCCTCTTCACTTAAGGAGCAAATAGACAAATTCAACTTCGGGGGGGAGGCTTCAGGGGGAGATCAAGTAGTAGAGATCTCGGACGCCGAGGAAGAGACCGACAGGCATTCAACTATTCACCCTGTTCTGCTTGTTGCTCATCCTGAAGATTCTTCGGACGACGATATGGACTTGAAAAGCCTAATGAGGAATAGGGGCAAAAAGGCCGAGCAGAAAGGTGCTGAGACTTCCCAACCGGTGGTGAATCTGCCTCCAGTGCCATCCCAGGTTCCTGACCCCGGCTTAAAGCCCGTTCCTGACCTGAGGAAGAAGAGGCCCCTCCTTGATACTGAAGAAAGGCCAGCGCTGCCACCCAAAGGGACCAAGCAGCAGAAGGTGGTGAAAGACCACCGGAATCAGAGGGCCTCATCCACTGAAAGCCGAGATGAAGTCTTAGCGGCAGATGTCCGCCGAGGAGGAGGACCTCGTATCTGGTCTCCAAGGTTGGAGCTGGATGGCGCTCCAATCTCCTGGGACACCTCCCTCAGGAATTATGATGGGGGAAGGGCAGGTTACGTTGCTGAGGCCCTGCAGCAACCACTCCTCCTCCCTCATGACATGGACTCCTACAGGCGATTCAACCAACAGGAGCTCTTCCAATCCCTTAAGAGGGACTTAGCCATGGTAAGTAAGCTCAGTCTGCTCGGTTGAATCACTGAAACTTTCGTTTTCTTTTTTTCTGTGCCTTATATTCGTAATTTCCATTATGTAGGTCACCCAGCAGGTCTTTGTGGCCGAGGAGTGGAATAAGAAGAACCATCTTGATGCCCAGGCAGCGGTCCACTCTCAGAACGAGGCGGAAAAATCTCTTGGCCAGCTGAAAGAGGAATATGCCCATCTGTCCGAGGAGTTCAAAGAGGTGACCAACCAGAAGAAAAGCCTCGATGTAGGTATTAAGAGTGCTGAAAAACAGGCCGAAGAGCAACGCAAGCTGCTGAATATGGCCGAGATCAACTTGGCCACCGAGAGGGAGCTGGTGAAAGGGCTCAGAGCTGAACTCAAGAAAGCCAAGGAGAGCGCCCGATTAGCCGAGCAGAAAGCCCAACTGGCCAAGGAGGCAATCGAGGCTGAGAGAAAAGTAGCATATCAGCTGGGGGTGGATGAGATCGGGTCCCAGCTTACGGAGCAATTTGCCTCGGTTAGTCGAGATTATTGCGATGTAACCTGGCAAAAGGCACTTGATGCTGCTGGAGTCCCTTCGGACTCCCATCTGAGGTTACCTGGGAGCACATACTATGATCCAGAAATCCGAGAGATCCCAGGGACTGATCCCCCTCTTGCTCCACAGCTTCCAGAGGCTTCGGAGCCAACCTTGGTCAGTCAAGCTCCTCCATCCACCCTTGATGCACCTAAAGAGGCTGGTCAGCCAGGTGACAAGGGTAAACCAGCTGAACCAGCCAATGACAAAGACCAAGGGTTGGGTAAAGAGAAGACTCCTGCTGAGCCCAAGGATCAAGCCCCTGAAGCAGCTGCTCGGACAGGCCCGGCTGCTGACCCTGTGGTCCCTCCAGCAAAAGAATAGATACATAGGGCTTTTGTTTTGCACTTGTACTTACTTTTGTTTTTATCTAAGGGAATGTAAACCCCTTTCTTTTTATTAATGAAATGGCTTCCCTTTTGTTTCTAGTGTTTTCGATACATGCCTTGTGATTTATTATTGTACATTGCAATTATAACATAACAATGCAAATAAACTTGATTAGTATATCATACTGATGGTGTGAGTAATTGAAATTGATACTGAAAAGAACAGTCCGTATAAGTGTTATTAATAAGTAATGATTGCAGCGAGTAATTATGTAAGTTTCACGTGTCTTTCCAAATATACAAAGAGTGTTACTACCCCTTGGCTTTGAACTAAACATAACTAAGGAAGACAGTCATAAGTTGGAATCAATTTAAATGCAATCAGGAATTTTAGCGCTAAGCCCCAGTGACAATAGCTGTGTGGGGGTATTGACTAACCTGTGTCATTTGATTCAAGGACTATGGGGGATGAACGTATTCGAGTGTTAACTAACCCTAATCATCTGGTCCGAGGACTACAGGCATGATTGGATTTAAGTTTAAACACTTAGAGAACTGCAACGGAGTGTTAACTTTCACATGTCTTTCCAAATATACGAAGAGTGTTACTACCCCTTGGCTTTGAATCAAACATAACTAAGGAAGACAGTCATAAGTTGGAATCAATTTAAACACAATTAGGAATTTTAGCAATAAGCCCCAGTGACAATAGCTGTGTGGGGGTATTGACTAACCTGTGTCATTTGATCCAAGGCCTATGGGGGACGAACGTATTCGAGTGTTAACTAACCCTAATCATCTGGTCCGAGGACTACAGGCATGATTGGATTTAAGTTTAAACACTTAGAGAACTGCAACGGAGTGTTAACTAACCCTAATCATCTGGTCCGAGGACTACAGGCATGATTGGATTTAAGTTTAAACACTAGAGAACTGCAACGGAGTGTTAACTAACCCTAATCATCTGGTCCGAGGACTACAGGCATGATTGGATTTAAGTTTAAACACTATAGAACTGGAACGGAGTGTTAACTAACCCTAATCATCTGGTCCGAGGACTACAGGCATGATTGGATTTAAGTTTAAACACTAGAGAACTGCAACGGAGTGTTAACTAACCCTAATCATCTGGTCCGAGGACTACAGGCATGATTGGATTTAAGTTTAAACACTATAGAACTGTAACGGAGTGTTAACTAACCCTAATCATCTGGTCCGAGGACTACAGGCATGATTGGATTTAATTTTAAACACTAGAGAACTGTAACGGAGTGTTAACTAACCCTAATCATCTGGTCCGAGGACTACAGGCATGATTGGATTTAAGTTTAAACACTATAGAACTGCAACGGAGTGTTAACTAACCCTAATCATCTGGTCCGAGGACTACAGGCATGATTGGATTTAAGTTTAAACACTAGAGAACTGTAATGGAGTGTTAACTAACCCTAATCATCTGGTCCGAGGACTACAGGCATGATTGGATTTAAGTTTAAACACTAGAGAACTGTAACGGAGTGTTAACTAACCCTAATCATCTGGTCCGAGGACTACAGGCATGATTGGATTTAAGTTTAAACACTTAGGAGTAAGTGGCGAATGAGTGTTAACTAACCTTAATCATCTGGTCCAAGGACTACAGGCATGATTGGATTTAAGTTTAAACACTTGAGAGAACACTTTACGCAGCGAATTGGCATATCGGCTGAAGAAAAGATTCGATTAATAAAAGTATCTCTTGAGGTTATTTACATTCCAAGGACATGGTATTACATGACCATCCAGGTCTTCCAAGAAATATGCCCCAATGCCAGCTCCTGAAGTGATGCGATATGGCCCTTCCCAATTGGGTCCTAACTTTCCCCAAGCTGGATTCTTTGCGGTGCCCACAACTTTCCTCAGCACTAGATCACCAGGCTCTAGAGGCCTTAGCTTTACGTTAGCATCATAGCCTTGCCTGAGTTTTTGTTGGTAATGTGCCAGCCGAACCATTGCACTTTCCCTCCTTTCCTCAATCAGATCCAAACTCTTATCCAGCTGCTCATTGTTGCCGGTCGAACTGAACGAGCTGGTTTTTAACGTTGGGAACCCGGTTTCCAAAGGAATGATAGCTTCAGCCCCATAGGTCATTGAGAAGGGGGTCTCTCCAGTAGACCTGTGAGGCGTAGTTCTGTAAGCCCAAAGTACATGTGTCAATTCCTCCACCCATTTGCCCTTCGCATCATCTAGCCTCTTCTTCAAGCCGTTCACTATGACCTTGTTGACAGCTTCTGCTTGCCTATTTCCCTGAGGGTAGGCAGGTGTGGAGTATCTATTTATAATTCCCAGCTCGCTGCAATAATTCCTGAATGCCTTGCTATCGAACTGTAGGCCATTGTCCGAGATGAGAGTGTGAGGGACTCCAAACCGGGTGACAATGCTCTTCCACACAAACTTTTGCACATCAACGTCTCTAATATTGGCTAGCGGCTCAGCTTCGACCCACTTGGTGAAATAGTCTGTGCCGACCAGAAGGTACTTCTTGTTTCCTGCAGCTTTAGGGAAGGATCCCACGATATCCAAGCCCCATTGGGCGAAAAGCCATGGGCTAGATAGCGGATTAAGAGTTCCCCCTGGCTGGTGAATGTTTGGGGCGAAGCGCTAACATTGATCACACTTTTTGACATACTCATGGGCCTCTTTTTGCATGTTAGGCCACCAATAACCTTGGGTGAGGGCTCGGTGAGCCAAGGATCTGCCTCCAGTGTGGCTCCCGCAAATTCCTTCGTGTAGCTCTTCTAGCAATAGCTCAAACACTTTAGGATGTATGCACAACAAGTAGGGTCCCGAATAAGAGCCTCTGTATAATTTCTGGTCCTCGGATAACCAGAACCTGGTCGCCTTCCTCCGGACTTTGTCAACTTCCCCCTTCTCTTCTGGCAGTACATCTTCTTTGAGGAATTTAATTATAGGGTCCATCCAGCAGGGCCCGGTTCTGACTTGGTGAACCTGGATCGCCTCTCTTCTTGCCTTTGTAGGACCGTGCAAGTCCTCGACAAGGATGACTCTCGGCAGGTCTTGGGCCGAGGAGGTAGCGAGCGTGGCCAAGGAGTCAGCATGTGAGTTACCGCTTCTGGGGATGTGTAGCAAACTGAAAGAGTCGAACTCCGATTGCAGACATTTAACTCGGCTCAAGTACCCCTGCATTCTTTCGTCCTTCGCCTCAAACTCGCCTTGTACTTGACCTACGACCAACCTTGAGTCCGAGAACAACTCCACGGACTTTCCTCCCATTTTTCGGATCATAGCCATTCCCATCAGTAGGGCCTCATACTCCGCCTCATTATTCGTTGCCGAGAAGTCCAGCCTTAACGACTTCTCTATAATGATCCCCTCAGGGGATATCAACACCAGCCCAACTCCAGAACCTCTTTGGTTTGCCGCGCCATCAACGTACACTTCCCAATGGGAGAGACTCTGTTGGGAGATCATGCCAACTGATTTTTCATCCATGTCTGACGTGGGTTTCACTTCTTCTAGTTGAGGCTCCGTGAACTCAGCCACCAAATCCGCAAGGACCTGACCCTTGACCGAGGTGCGGGCATATATCTTATGTCGAAAGCCCCTAAGATGGTACCCCATTTGGCAATCCGCCCAGTGTAATTAGCGCTTCGGAGTATAGCCTTGAGTGGGAGTTGAGTGAGGACAATAACCGTATGGGCTTGGAAGTAGTGAGGTAGCTTCCGTGTACCGAGCACCACTGCTAGGATAGCCTTCTCCAGAGGCAAGTAACGGATTTCGGCCTCATGCAGCAACTTGCTTACGTAATAAACTGGTCTTTGCACACCACAGTCCGATCGTACCAACACTAGGCTCACCGCACAGGGAGCTACAACGATGTAGGCGAACAACACCTCGTCTGGCTCAGGACTGGACATGATTGGGGGCCGAGCTAGATAATCTTTGAGTTGTTGAAAGGCCAAAGCACATTCTTCAGTCCATTCGAATCCCTTCCACTTGTTGAGCAGAGAGAAGAAAGGTCGACACCTGTCTGCTGATCTAGAGATGAATCGATTCAGGGCAGCAGTCATTCCGGTTAGTTTCTGAACCTCCTTGGGATTCCGAGGAGCCCGTAGATCATTGATGGCCTTTATCTGGTTGGGGTTAACCTTAATCCCTCTGTGAGTCACCATGTATCCCAAAAACTTGCCGGACCCCACCCCAAACGAGCACTTAGAAGCATTTAGTCGCAGTTTGTACTTTCTTAGAACCTCAAAGGTGCTTTCAAGGTCCTTCACATGCTCGGCGACAACCTTGCTCTTTACCACCATGTCATCTATGTAGACCTCAATATTTTTGCCTAGCTGTGGCTCGAACATCCTCGTCATCATTCTCTGGTAGGTAGATCTCGCGTTCTTCAGGCCAAATGGCATCACTTTATAGTGGTAATTGCCAATGGGGGTGACAAAAGCGGTTTTCTCCTGATCATCCAGGGCTAGTGGTATCTGGTGGTAACCTTGGAAGGCGTCCATGAAGCTCATCTGAGGATGGCCGACAGTGGCATCCACCAGCTGATCAATTTTCAGCATAGGGAATGGGTCTTTGGGGCAGGCCTTATTCAAATCAGTGAAGTCCACGCACACTCGCCATTTTCCACTCTTCTTCTTTACCACCACGGTATTTGCCAGCCATTCGGGATAAAAGACTTCCTTAATAGCCCCAGCTTGTTTGAGTTTCGCTACCTCTTCTCTTACGGCATCAGCATGTTCCTTGGACGGGCGCCGAGGAGGCTGTTTCTTAGGAGTGATCAGCGGATTTACCTTCAAGTGGTGACATATGAACTCTGGGTCTACCCCTGGGGCCTCGTAAGAGCTCCAGGCAAATACATCAAGATTTTGCTTGAGGAACTCTATTAGCTCATCCCTCTCTTGAAGAGGTAGCTGGGATCCGACTTGGAAGAACCTATCTGGATCATCTCTAATAACCACCTTCGTTAAATCTTCACATCGAGTGCCTTCGTCTGAACCTCCGACGGGCAATTCCCGAGACTATAATTGCTATAAACCCCTTTCGGCTCTGGACGAGGACTCGGCTTGGGGCTCATGTTGAATGGCAGCCACTAGGCATTGTCGGGCCATGGACTGGTCTCCTCGGATCTCATGAATTTGCCCTTCAGATGGGTATTTGACCTTCTGATGCAAAGTAGAGGAAACAGCCCTACGTGCATGAAGCCAAGGTCTGGCTACGAGTGCCGTGTAGGGTGAATATACGTCCACGACTATAAAGTCCACCTCTACCACTTCGGAGCCGGCCTGCACAGATAAACGTATCCGGCCTTTCGGGGTGACAGCCCTTCCTTCAAAACTTATGAGGGGGGAATTGTATGGTGTCAGGTCTTGGGGTTTTAGGCCTAGCCCCTTGTATAGATCTGGGTACATTATCTCCACAGCACTACCCTGGTCCACCATTACCCTCTTCACATCGTACCCTCCTATTCTGAGGGTGATGACCAATGCGTCATCATGGGGTTGGATGGTGCCAATCATGTCTTCGTCCGAGAACCCTATCACCAGCGGGGCACCAAACTTAGCTCTCTTCGAACCTCGGCTTGACTCCCCTGCTGATGGTCGGCCTACCGACATAACTTTCAATGGCCAGGATCCTGTTCTCCCCGGCGCGGCGAAGACAACGTTAATAGTCCCTAGTGGCGGCTTTGAAGGGTCGTCTCTTCGTGGCCTTGAGCCCATTTGCCCTCCTCGGCCACTGGAGGGGTGTAAGAGGTGTCTTAGTCTACCATCACGAACCAGCTGGTCCAAATGGTCCCACAGGCTCCTACAATCCTCCGTAGTATGCCCATGGTCTTGGTGGTACTGGCAGTAGAGATTATGGTTGCGTCTCTCAGGGTTTCCTACCATCTTGTTCGGCCACCTGAAGAATGATTCATTCTTGATTTTTTCCAAAACCTGGTGCACTGGCTCTTTGAACACAGTATTGACCGCTTGAGGATTTGTCGATCCTGATTGCCCAGCAAAATCCCTTCGCGGTTTATTGTGGTTATAGCGGTCTGACCTGAAATCCCTCCTCTCCTGGGGGATAACCTTGTCCTTACCCTTTCCTTGCTGCTGATCCTCTTCAACCCTTTTGTACTTTTCTATGCGGTCCATAAGTTGACGCATGTTTGTGACCGGTTTGCCAGATAAGGACGTCCTCAAACCGTGGCCAGTAGGGAGGCCGAGCTTGAATGTGCTGAGGGCCATTGCATCAGAGTTGCCCTCCACATCATTGAACATCTCCCAGTATCTATCTGAATATGCCTTCAAAGACTCACCTTCCTGCATGGTCAAGGACAGCAGTGAAGAGAAGGGTCTGGCCACTCTTCGGCATGTGACAAAACGGGAGCCGAATGCTTGAGTGAGCTCTTTGAAGGAGTTGATAGAGTCTGCCCTCAAACCGTCAAACCATCTCATGGCAACCGGCCCAAGACTGGAATGGAAAACCTTACACATCAGAGCTTCATCTCTGGAGTAGACAGCCATCCTTTGGTTGAAATGACTCACGTGTTCCACGGGGTCTGTTTTACCATTGTAGATGGTGAACGTTGGTTGGTTAAAGCGCCGAGGAAGTCTTGCCTCCTTAATCCTACGCGTGAAGGGTGACCTAGAAATCTGATTCAGAGCCCTGCTCATGGCATCGTTTCCCATGTCCTCACGTGATGGGCTTCTGCGCTGCCTCTTGCGATGAGACTCCTCTTCATAGGTGTAGGACTCGCTGGCGGGTGTCCTAGATTTGTGTTGATAAGTGACATCCTGCTCGTCATCAAGGTCCTCATCAGAATACGAGGAAGCTCGTTTCCTCTTTGCATGGCGTAACTCCCTTTTTAGTTTTTCTACTTCCAGTTGCAAATCCCGGTTCTTCTCTGCATGGGACATGTGACTTCCGCCCTGTGACTGGCTTTGGCTAACACGTACAGTGTGTACACTGCCCTCACGATCTTGTCTCCTTTCTAAGTTAACAAAAGGGTCCACGTGTTGGGATGCCCTGGATTCTGCTTGTTGTTGACCTCGTCCTGCCATCATCAACTGTCGTTTTCACCCTTGCACAAGCTCTCCCCACAGACGGCGCCAATTGTAGGGTCAATTTTTGTAGCCCAAGCTCAAAAGATATGGATTGTGAGCCCAATGAACCCAAGATAATAAATTTGTAGAGAGTGGGTGTAAGAGCTAGGCTAGTAATGAATTAAACAGTATTGGACTGCAGTGCTTGTGAATAAATTAGCATTCAATCGTGCTCGGACAAATGCAAACATAGATATCCGAAGAGGGATTTGTATTGAATGAACGTGGGTTACAATTCTTAGAGCTACAGTAATGGAGTTTTCTCCTTTCTCCCTTTCTTTTTTCGATCCTCATTATCAGAGGCCTCTCCCTCTTATATAGTACCCCCTCCCTTCATCTTCATCGTCCACTTGTCCATCATCTAGGCGCCCACTTGAGTGCATGTCCCATCATGTACCCTTTTTAGCCTGGTGTGAGTGGCGGTAGCTGAGAGTGCACTGTTCAGGGGTCTTCTCCACATTAATGCGGCCAGGAAAGTAGGCGCAGTGCATTTAATGTGGTGGTTGAAGTTTGTCTTCTAGATATTTCTCCGTTCTTGCTATCTTCATGCGTGCCTGAGGGTCATCTCTATCATTACACCTGTCAGGAGGATCATTTGAGCTTCCCAGACGCCTATCGGACCAAGCTTCTTCGGATCCGAGGATAATGGACTCCTCGGACAACTGAATGTCTCCTCGGATTATGACCATGCTCCTCTCCAGACATGCTTCTTTTACATGGGCTTCTTCTCGAGTGTTTTCATCTCTTCGGACAAACAGTAGTCTTCAAATAGAACCTTGGGCCCAATACGTTGGGTTGGGCTTTTCACCCCCCACAGGTTCTTATATAAATTCCATGGGTTTATAATATGGTATAAATAAATAAATGTCATGGGTTTAATATAAATGATCATAACTTTACATGGGTTTTTATATTAGTAACACAAATTCATAATTCTTCATGGGTTTGATATATGTTTGCCATGGGATTTGGAAAAATTAATAGTGTTACGTAACATAAATAGTTACTATGGGTTTATAATATGGTATGAAATAAATAAATATTATGGGTTTAAGATAAATCATAACTTTCCATGGGTTTTTTATATTAGTAACACAAATTCATAATTCTCCATGGGCTTGATATATGTTTGCCATGAGTTTTGGAAAAATGAATAGTGTCACATGACACAAATGATTACCATGGGTTTTATAAGATAGATTTCATAGGCTTGTAATATTGTAGTAATAGGTTTAAGAACTTAAAACATTGTTAATTATTGGACTTTAAGCGATACTTATGATATAGTATTTTGCCAAATATTGATAACTTTGAGCTTTTTACAAAATAATACCAAATAACTAGCTTGGGCTTTTAATATTGCCAATGAGAATTGGGCTTTTGATATAAATAAAGTTTCACTCCAAACTAGTTTGAAAAGAAACCCTACAAACTCATCACATATCTTTTATATTGAGTGTGAATTTTGAAAATCTAACTGTTGGATTGCATGTTCTCATTACATCCTTAATGCTTACAAAATTTCAAGAAAATCAAGGATTAATTGCTATGTCATCAAATAAATGTTATAACATCAAGTTTTTGTAATCTAAAGTCTTATATAAAAAATAGGTTAATTGATCAAATAGTAAATAACATCCGATTTGAATGAAATTTGATATGTATGTTAAGAACATAAGGAACATGAAATTCAATGGCTAGATTTTCAAAATTCATACCCAAAAAAGAAATATATGAGAAGTTTGAATAGTTTCTCTCCAAACTCCTTATGAAATTCAACGGTTAGATTTTCAAAATTCACACCCAAAAAAGAAATAATTGAGAAGTTTGAATAGTTTCTCTCCAAACTAGTTTGGAGAGAAACTTTGTTCTTTGATATATTGCCAAGCATTAGTAGCCTTGGGTTTTGAAAAAAAGGATGGGGTGTGTGCATTGGGCTTGTAGGGCCAGTTTTGGGCTTAGTAAAATCATGATAATGAAATTAGATAAGATATGAGTTTTTTAGGTTTTTTGTAATAGTTTATATTAGAACCCAATTTAGATAATAAGATATGAAATATTTGTGGTTAACATAATAATAGGGCAAAAAATATTTGGAAAAGCCCAATAACTTGTTAGTGGTGTTTGAAAATAAATAGGTGGTACTTAAATAAAATTAGGTGTAAAAAAAATGTACCCTAACACTCATCATCCCATTAAAGAATGGAAGTTTTCCCTATACTGGGTCAGACTTGTTCTGGTAGGTAGAATATTAACAATGTTTTCTTCGTTCATTACGCTTCATAGAATTACGTTTTTGTTGAAGTTATTTGTTTATTTATATGTTCTCTTTATTTTTGAATGCTCATCTACTTACTATTTTACTCATTCGTATAAATAAATATCTTTGATAAATTGATGCGCTGAACATTGGATAGGTTCTCTTCCTCCGTAGCCCCCACTTGAATTTTCTAGTGTAGTTATTGCCTTCCTTAAGTAAACATAACTTAGAAGCCTCCTCTTGATGCAGTAACTACAGCTAAGGGTACGTTTGGTACACTGAATGGAGATTACAAATGAATTGTAATCTTTATTACTAGTAATAAAGTGTGTTGCAATGTAATAACTAAACCTATCATTAGTTTGGTTGTGAGTTATAACATTAGAATGAAACTTAACATTTATTTTAGGAAATATCTTACTCAAACAATTATATCTCCTTAAAAATTGTTATTTTTAAATTTAAGAGAGATATGTGTTATTTTTTATTTTTATAATTGTTAGATGTATATGGAAAGTTTGTTTATTTGGAAATATATTAAGTTTTGAAGTTATTGCACTTACTAAAGAGGAATAATTATTCCTCATTTTGAAGAATAGCTATTCATAAGGAATGACTATTTCTTGTAATAAAAACATAACCAAACTAAAGAATAACTAAATCATAGGAATAACTATTACATTACAGCGCCTATTACAGTCTACCAAACATGTCCAAGTATTCACTGATATTGGTAATCCATGAGTCATTTGGAAAGGAAGTCCAAGGTTTGGTAAAGCATTAATTAAGTCAAATAAATAAATATATATATATATATATATATATATATCTAAAAGCTGAGATATAACATTTAATGTTGCTATGTTCCTGTTGAGCCACCTCATCAGCCACATCATACTCTTTTTCTTTTTCTTTTTAAATAATTTTTCTCTTTATGGTTTTATTAATTTTTTTATATAAAATAATTAAATACAAATCGTGGACAAACATTATTATTCATGAGATACAAATATTTAACTATTCAACTAGCCTAATTGATTTTAACTTTTCGTTTTCTTCTTTCTAATTTCAAGTAATTGTTAAAATTAAATAATTCATTATCTTTTTAGTGGATAAAATTAACATTTCAAGTGTCTTTCGTTTATCTACCGTTATAGTGTTTCATCTTGCAAACTTTCGGTTTTTCACAACCTTATCTCTCTCTCACTCATACATTGATTATTTATTTAAGTTTTACAATATTATATATACCAATGAACATTTTAGATACAATCACCCATCATCTACAACAAAACATTTAGCACAATACTAATTGTTTTCCATATTTTTCAATCAAGCTTTAGTTTTCACCATTTTGAGAAGACATTAAGCATTAAGTGTCTCTTTGTTAGTTTACCATTATAGTATTTTCTCTTTTAAAATTTTGGTTTTTCACAACCTTATCTCTTTCTCACTCATACATTGATTATTTATTTAAGTTTTACAATGTTATATATACCAATGCACATTCTAGATACAATCATCCATCATCTACAACAAAAAAATTAGCACAATACTAATTGTTCTCCATATTTTTTAGAAGACATCAATTATTTTTGTCAAAAACTTTCCAAGTTAAGGCAATAATAGGAAGACCATTGAGGTAAACAAAACGCACAATAAAAAATGATCACTTTTTTTTTCCCTTTCTTTTTGGTTTTCTTGCATTTTTTGAAGTGATTTTTTTGTTTTCCTTTCCAAAATTTTCAATGATATTGACTTTCGTTATTTTTAATTGAGACTTAGAATTGTTAATGCAATTTTATTTGGCCTATCATTGTTATGGAAATTCCTAATGTTGATATGAAACATATTGATAATTAACATTTTTTGTGCTTATTTGTAAAGTGTCAAAAAGTCAAAAAGTTTTCGGTGCAGTAATTTTGTTATTGTTGCATCCCATGTGTTTAGTAAAATTTCTTTTAGAAATCTTATTCGTCTTTTCTCAAATATGTTTGCGATTTTTATTTTGTTCATTCTATTACAAATAATAGGAATCTCCACCATTAAATTTTTAGCTAACTTGAGCTTTCTTGGTAAGTTTTTACTTTATTTAGTTGATCATCTTTAAGGAAAAAGCCAAAAAGAGAATAAAACAAAATTGGCAAAACTTAGGTACATTACCTTAGGTGCAGTAACTTAATTAGGTTCCCCTCTTACATTTAAGCCACGTGTATAAAATATACAACTCAACAAACGACGTTACAAAGAATTGCCGTCTCTTTTTTTCTTTTTTCTTTTCTTTTCCCCTACTTTCTCTCATCTTTTCCCTCACTTCCGTGAAAACCAGATAACTTCAAACACTTTCACCCTTATTTTCCCAAGAAACAAACAGATTTCAAACAAAAATTTTGGCTAAAACTCAACAAATTTCTAGCAAGACCCCTTCACAACCATGCCTCACATTGATTCTGGCCACCATGTGTGGAGGCAGAGTGGTTTCACTTTTCACCCACAAGAAACCCCATGCTTTTATAGAGAACCAGGATAAGAGAATGAAGAAGACGGCAGGGCATGGCAGCTGCAGAGGGGTCCGTGGTTGTCAGTTAAAAGGAACAACTCTCAATCACTCTCTCTCATCGTGTTTCCATTGATCTGGGTTCACCTTATTGATCCATGGCTTGAATTCTTGGTTAATGGCCTTGCCCCTTATTTCCTATGATTAGTTGTTGATCAATAATGAGAAGAAACTGTTTTTGAGAGAGGAAGTGTGGATTGCCATTGCTGGGTAAGTAATAAAGAGGAGAGGATTTGAATAAAAAGCCAAAGAAATATTAAACAAAATTGGTGGGGTGGATCTGAAATCTTAAAAAGCCAAAGAATAAAAAGCCAAAGAAATATTAAAAACCTGATCATGTCTTTGGTGGGGCAGATTTGAAATCTGAAAATGACTTTATTTGGTTCTCCATAGCAGGCCAGTCAGAAGAAAAAAAAAAAAAAAAAAGTGACAGAGCATCATGTAAGAAGGGAACTTAAGGTACTGTACCTAAGTTTTGCCCAAACAAAATATAATTTACTCTAGAGCATCATTATGCTATTAATATTTTTATGTATAGATACTTAACAGATTTGATTAATTCTTTCTTGGAATTCCTATTATCCTTAAGTCTAGCCTCTTAGATTAATTTTTGGGGGGGTTCAAGTGATAGCTTAGCAACATTCTTTATGGTGTCCCCTATTTGTGATAAAAAAAAAACCCACCATTCCCCCTCCACCACCATCTACATATATATATATATATATATATATATATATATAATTGGATGTACAATTAAGAATTCTCATGTGTTACTCTTTAAAGATTTTATTAGATGTATAGAAGGTACTTTTGGTTTATGAAACATGATAAACAAAACGTGATTTTTATATGATTATATCTACACTATACTGCAATGTCATGATGGATGGATTGATCTTATTTTACTATAAAATCTAAGCAATCATGTGGTTATGAATTTGAAGAGTTATATATTGCGCGATTTGTTCATATGTTCATATGATGAAATAAAGTTTTCTTTTTACATTTTATTTTATTTTATATTTATACTTTATGATATATGATTTATTGATTATGATCTATTGCATAGTTATCTTTATAAACTTTTTCACTTAGTTTTAATTGTGTGAATCGCATACATCTGTATAGTAATAAACAAAGTATACATAGTTAGAACTTAGTCTAATAGTTCTCACACTCACATGGTAAAAAATTTTAATACCCAACTACAAAATATATTTAATTTGTTAGTTGCTACACCACAAAAAAACTTCTAATATAAAACATAATTTCAAATAACATATTGACTTTTAAAAATATACAATCTAATATATTAATTTAATAATTATCCAATAAAACATATTTATATCAAATTTTCCCGTGCATCGCGTGGGTCTGCGACTAGTCTATATAATTGTGGGGCCAGAAAGAGTCAGGCAGCCCCGACCCACTTCGAACCAGGCCCGAAGGCTCAAGCCGAAGAGGTTTCTAAGGTCCGAGGATGAAAGCAAGAAGCCCAATTGCCCAAGAAACAGTGCCGAGGACGATTCCTTCCTCGGACGGCCGAGACCATAAAGTGGACAAGCAGCACACTGCCAAGGGGGGTCTCCCTGAGCATCCGAAGAGAAAAGAACCAGTACAACGCGTCAGCAACGGAAGCATGGTGGAGGAGCAAGTCCAGGATGAACAATCACCTCCACATTAAATGCCCTCAACCAACGTCCTGGCCGCATTAATGAGGAAAAGACTCTAGAACAGTGCTGTCTTGGTTGCCGCAACCCACAGGAAGAATGAGAAGGCGGCCGATGGGACAGACACTCAAGTAGTGGCCTGGCTGATCAACAAATGTAGGGCTAGGATCAGTTGAGAGAGGTGTATATAATGTAAGGAGTCCCTCTTGAAAAAAGGACGGAAAACCTGAATTAAGAAGTACTGTAGCGACTTGTATTCTCTCAAACCTTGTAATCAATCTTCAAAGAAATAATAAGAACTCCAAGCTCTGAAAGGCAAGTCCGAGGAGCATTATTGTGCATCCAAATTCACGTTTAGGTTATTAAACCCACATGCAACCATGCATGGTCGCTGCATTCCTCACTAGGGCCTAGTTCTTGAACTCATTCTCTATAAATTCATTGCAGGGCTAGCTGGGCTTGGGTCCACTCTCTCAATAACAGAAACGCCCAAAACCGGTCCCTACAATTGGCGCCGTCTGTGGGGAGAACTCGTGCGTTAGTAAGGACAACAGCCAAGCATGGTAGGATCAGGCCCTCACCAAGGAAGTCCCCATCGACCTGAACCTGCTAAATCCCAGCACCAGGGTAACTATGGCGACCCCGGGCGCGGTCAAAACGAGGAGAATGGACGATTTCGAGAGAGAAGCGTGCATACCTCAACAACTAGCGGAAGCTACACCCGCCGAGACAGGCACGTGCCCTAGAGGCACGACAATGGCCACGCCAAACGATCGGAAGAGGCACATAGCCACGCATCCCAGAGACAGGATGGTAAGGCAGCCATGCAGCGCGAGATAGATGATTTAAAGAGGAAGCTACGCCGTGCACGGCGAAGATAGTCCGAACCTAGCCCTAACCTGCCCTCTGACGACAAAAGTGATGACGAATACAGGCAAAGGTCAAGAACACCCCCGAGCGAGACTTTCTTTCACGAGGATGAGCGCTACCAGAGGCGTAAGCATGACAGCCCAACTCCTAGGGGCTTAGGGAGTGACGCCATGAGCAGGGCACTGGATCGGCTCTCCAAGTCACCCTTCACGCGTCGTATAGAGGAGGCAATGCTCCCTCGGCGGTTCCAGCAGCCAACCTTCATTGTTTACAACGGCAAAACGGACCCCGTGGAGCATGTGAGCCAGTTCAACCAGAGGATGGCTGTCCATTCTAAGAACGAAGCGCAGATGTGCAAAGTTTTCCCATCCAGCTTAGGACCTGTGCAAAGGCCTAAGGGCAAATTCCATAAACTCGTACAGACAGCTGACCCAGGCTTTTGGTTCCTGTTTTGTCACGAATAGCAAACCTCCTCGGCCCATGAGCGCGTTACTATCCCTATTCATGCGTGAGGGGGAGACTCTCAAGGCTTACTCGGACAAGTATTGGGAGGTTTACAATGACCTGGACGGCAAGTACGACGATGTCGCCATCAATACATTCAAGAACGGACTACCAATGGGGCACGACCTGAGGAAGTCCTTAACTGGTAAGCCCGCCACCAGCGTGCGGCAGCTGATGGATCGGATCGATAAATACAAGCGGGTAGAGGAAGATCTACTGCAAGACAAGGGGAAGGAGAAGGTTATCCCTCAGGAGATGAGGGATTTCAGGTCGGACCGATATAGCAACGCCCGTCCGAGGAGGGATTTCGCGGGACAATCTGGAGCGACCAATACCCAGACTGTCGGCGCCGTGTTCCGAGAACCCGTACATAGGGTGCTGGAAAAGATAAAGAACGAACCATACTTCAGGTGGCCGAACAAGATGGCTGGGAACCTGAGAGGCGCAATCAGAATCGCTATTGTCAATACCACTAAGACCACAGCCATACCACGGAGGACTGCAGAAACCTCTGGAACCACCTGGACCAGCTAGTCCGGGAGGGAAAACTGAAGCACCTTTTGTACCATTCCAGCAGCCAGCAAGGCCAGACCTACCAAGACCCACGGAGGGACACCGCCATGGGGTAACCCGCTAGGACGATTAATGTAATCTTGGCGGCACAAGGAAGAACAGGCACGCGCCCTTTGCGAGTGCTGTCTGTAGCCCAACAGCCTGCCGAGGAGTCCCAGACAGAGCCGAAGAGGGCCAGGAGGAGTTTTTCTCCAGCCTTGAGTTTCTCGGAGGAGGACAAGATTGGGACCACCCTCAGAATTGGGGACTACGACGTGAAAAGAGTGATGGTGGATGGTGGCAGTGCAGCCGAGGTCATGTATCCAGACCTCTACAAAGGGC
Organism: Quercus aquifolioides; assembly: GCA_019022515.1. Lineage (NCBI taxonomy): Eukaryota > Viridiplantae > Streptophyta > Magnoliopsida > Fagales > Fagaceae > Quercus > Quercus aquifolioides. Next base: position 1,719,647 of record CM032336.1, on the reverse strand, counting down.
TGGGGCTAAAACCGGAGGACTTGACGTCTTATAGCTCCCCCCTAATGAGCTTCGACGGAAAGCTCGTCATCCCAAAGGGCATGATCAGGCTGCCCATACAGACAGGCCCAGAAGTGGTGGAGGTGAACTTTGTGGTGGTGGACACGTACTCCCCCTACACAGCCATCGTAGGGAGGCCCTGGCTCCACACCTTGGGGGGCGTTGCCTCCTCCTTGCACCAGAAGGTGAAATTCCCATCAGGGGACCAGGTTCTAGAGATCCGCGGTTGTCAGCCCACAGCGAGGCAGTGCACGGTGGCTGTCATATCATATCGGCTCGATGCACAGCCCTCGGCCACTACCGAGGAGGGCTTGTAGCAATCAAAGACCCCGATGGCGCACCCCGATGTAGCTGCCGAGGGAACGAAATGTGAGGACTTGGAGAAAGTGGCAATTGATGATGACCAAGAGAAGTTCTTTCGGGTCAGGGCTCGGCTGCCTCCCACGGAGCAGAAGGAGCTGGTTGAGTTCCTCAGAGGCAATATCGACGTGTTTGCATGGGATGCCTGTGACGCCCCAGGGATTGACCCATCCTTCATCTGTCACCATCTCAACGTCAATCCATCCGTAGTGCCCAAGAAGCAGCCGCCCCGACGCCCTTTGAGAGAGCACGCTGATGCCATCAGGGAAGAGGTGAATAAACTTAAGCGTGCAGGGGCTATCAAGGAGGTTTTTTTACCCCGAATGGCTGGCCAACACTGTGGTGGTAAAGAAGAAAAGTGGGAAGTGGAGGGTCTGCGTGGACTTCACCGACCTAACTAAGGCGTGTCCAAAAGACCCGTTCCCCATGCCTCGGATCGACCAGCTGGTTAATGCAACCGCGGGCCATCCTCGGATGAGCTTCCTAGATGCCTTTCAAGGCTATCATCAGATACCACTGCCCCTGGAAGATCAGGAGAAGACAGCCTTTGTGACGCCCGTCGGGAACTACCACTACAAAGTAATGCCGTTCGGTCTAAAAAACGCGGGGTCCACCTATCAAAGGATGATAACGAGAATGTTCGAGCCAATGCTGGGCAAGAGCATCGAGGTCTATGTTGATGATATGGTGGTGAAGAGCAAACTGGTGTCCGAACACTTGGGGGACCTCGGCCGCACATTTGACGTACTGAGAAAGCACAAGCTACGCCTAAATGCCTCAAAATGCTTGTTTGGCGTAAGCTCTGGCAAGTTTCTGGGATACATGATCACCCATAGGGGAATCGAAGTCGACCCTGACCAAATCAAGGCTATTCATAATCTGAAGCCTCCGCAGAACCCCAAAGAGGTTCAAAAGCTTACTGGGACGATCGCGGCTCTGAACCGATTCATTTCCAGGTCGGCTGACAGGTGCAGGCCCTTCTACCTCCTGATCAACAAGTGGAAAGGATTTGAGTGGTTCGAGGATTGTGTCGTAGCTTTCCAGCAACTCAAGGAGTATCTATCCCGGCCGCCTATCATGTCCAATCCCGAGGCCGACGAGGTCCTATACGCATACCTTGCTGTAGCACCCCACGCAGTGAGCCTAGTACTGATACGGGATGACAATGGCGTTCAAAAGCCAGTTTACTACGTCAGCAAGTCGCTGCATGAGGCGGAGGTCAAGTACCTACCCTTAGAGAAAGCCATACTGGCTGTGGTCCACGCCACGAGAAAGCTCCCCCATTACTTCCAAGCTCACACAGTGGTTGTTCTAACCCGACTGCCCTTGAAGTCTGTACTCCGGACTGCTGATTACACAGGAAGAATCGCGAAGTGGAACACAATTCTGGGAGCCTTCGACGTCAAATACATGCCTCGGACCTCCATAAAAGGCCAGGTTCTGGCAGATTTGACGGCCGAGTTCACTGAACCAGCTGTTGAAATGGCAGCCGAGGAGAGGAGCTTTGATGAGAAATCAGTTGGGGCAATCTCCATCACGGGGTCACCCTGTTGGAAGGTATATGTTGATGGCGCGGCAAACCAGAGGGGGTCCGGAGTGGGGCTAGTCTTAGTATCCCCTGAAGATCACGTCATAGAGAAGTCCCTGAGGCTCTGATTCTCGGCCGCAAACAACGAGGCCGAGTATGAAGCATTACTACAAGGGATGGTCATGGTACAGAAGATGGGTGGAAAGTCAGTGGAAATGTTCTCAGACTCGAGATTAATGGTAGGGCAGGCGAAGGGAGAGATGGAGGCCAAAGATCCGAGAATGCAAGAATACCTGACCTAGGTCAAGCGCTTGCAGTCGGAGTTTGGCCCCTTCAGCTTGTCTCATATTCCCAGGAGTGGGAATAGCCATGCCAACTCGTTAGCCACACTCGCAACTTCCTCGGCGGGGGGTCTACCTCGGATCATACTTGTGGAGCATCTGGAGAGGGCGAGTGAAGTGGCAAAGGGGGCGATCCTCGTCCATCAGGTTGAGATGGGTTCTAGCTGGATGGACCCCATAGTGAGATTCCTCAAAGATGATGTCCTGCCTGAGGAGAGGTCGGAGGCAGAAAAAATACGAAGGAAAGCTCCTCAGTTCTGGTTGTTCGAGGATCACAAACTATACAGGCGCTCCTACTCTGGGCCATACCTGCTGTGCGTCCACCCCGAAGCAGCAGAATTACTGCTCGAAGAGCTACACGAAAGAATCTGTGAGAGCCACACAGGAGGGAGATCCCTGTCTCACCGAGCCGTCACACAAGGATACTGGTGGCCGGGGATGCAGCAGGAGGCCCTGAAGTATGTCAAAAAGTGTGACCAATGCCAAAGGTTCGCCCCAAATATTCACCAGCCAGGTGGAGTCCTCAATCCTTTGTCCAGTCCCTGACCGTTCACCCAATGGGGCTTGGACATTGTAGGACCTTTCCCCAAAGCGCCAGGGAATAAGAAGTATCTGTTGGTGGCCACGGATTACTTCACCAAGTGGGTCGAGGCCGAGCCACTGGCCAACATCAGGGACGTAAACGCAAAGAAATTCCTTTGGAGGAATATCGTCACACGATTCGGGGTCCCTCATACCCTCATCTCGGATAATGGGCTCCAATTCGATAGCAAGGCCTTCAGGAGGTACTGTTGTGAACTTGGGATCACAAACAGATACTCAACGCCCGCCTACCCTCAGGGAAACGGGCAAGCCGAGGCCGTCAACAAGGTCATCGTCAGTGGGGCTTAAGAAGAGACTTGACGACGCTAAGGGGAGATGGGTAAAGGAGCTGCCCCACGTACTCTGGACATACCGGACCACGCCCCGGCGGTCAACGGGGGAAACACCTTTCGCCTTAACTTATGGTGCCGAGGCAGTAATCCCCCTGGAAACAAGCTTCCCGACACTAAGGACAAGCTCTTTCACCCCAGGCAGCAACGATGAACTGCTAGGGAGGAGCCTGGACCTAGTAGACGAACGAAGGGAACGAGCAATGATCCAGCTGGCCTATTACCAACAAAAGCTCAAGCAGGGGTATGATACCAATGTGAGGCTCAGACCACTAACACCGGGGGACCTGGTGCTGAGAAAAATCGTAGGGGCTGCTAAGAACCCTTCTTGGGGAAAGCTGGGACCCAACTGGGAGGGGCCCTACCGAATTACGTCAGTGGCGGGAATAGGTGCGTACTACTTAGAAGATCTAGACGAAAAACCTGTACCTCGTCTGTGGAATGTAAATAACCTGAAAAGGTATTGTTATTAATGAAGAAGCCTTTTTGGATTCAAGTGCTTACCCTATTATGACTATGTATTTCGCGTTCTGACGACAAGACTAAATGTTAAACAGAACCAAGGCATTGCATGGTCCTAGGACTCAATCCTCTGGGGAAACTAACTACTTCGAGATATCCTGAATGTTAGACAGAACCAAGGCATTGCATGGTCCTCAGACTCAATCCTATGGGGAAACTAACTACTTCAAAATATCCTAAGTGTTAGACAGAACCAAGGCATTGCATGGTCCTCGGACTCAATCCTATGGAGAAACTAACTACTTCAAGATATCCTAAGTGTTAGACAGAACCAAGGCATTGCATGGTCCTCGGACTCAAGCCTATGGGGAAACTAACTACTTCAAAAGACTAAGTGTTAGACAGAACCAAGGCATTGCATGGTCCTCGGACTCAATCCTATGGGGAAACTAACTACTTCAAAAGACTAAGTGTTAGACAGAACCAAGGCATTGCATGGTCCTCGGACTCAAGCCTATGGGGAAACTAACTACTTCAAAAGACTAAGTGTTAGACAGAACCAAGGCATTGCATGGTCCTTGGACTCAATCCTATGGGGAAACTAACTACTTCAAAAGACTAAGTGTTAGACAGAACCAAGGCATTGCATGGTCCTCGGACTCAAGCCTATGGGGAAACTAACTACTTCAAAAGACTAAGTATTAGACAGAACCAAGGCATTGCATGGTCCTCGGACTCAAGCCTATGGGGAAACTAACTACTTCAAAAAGATCCTAAGTGTCTACTTCGAAAAAATTCTACCTAGTCCTTAGGACATGAAAGGTCCGCCCGAGCATACATGCCCTCACGTTATAATGATTGATGCCGCGATTGGCCGAGATACAATTGAAGTTAAAATTATACAAGTAAAAAAAAAAAGAGCGGATAACGCGCAAATGAACAAATAGCCAGCATAAGTTAGAAGAGAAATAAGACTCGCATTACATTAAGTCCAAAGAAATTACATGGTAAGAGTCACACTACAATGTTCAAAAAAAAAAGGGACAAGAAAAAAATGAATAGCAAAACAGGAGCAAGGACAAGGCAAACAGGTCCTTGCAGTGCCCAAAATGAGGTGAAGAAGAGGCGCCAAGGAGTCTACTCCTCTCACTTAATTGCCCATGGCAGCCTCAGGATCCTCTGGGCTCTGACTGAGTGGGATGGCCTGCAGAGGCACGGCAGGAATGGCTACTTCCTCGGAGGAAGAAACCTGGGCTTCAGAGGAGGGCTTCGCAACCACTTGTGGCGCTTCCTCGTTGGGGCCTTTACCTGATTCAACCACCCCGGGAGGATCACTCCCTTGAACAGGCTCTCCAGTAGGTCCAACAACCGAGGCTCCCTCACCCGGAGTAGTAGCAGTTTCCTCGGCAGCCACCTCGGCCTCAGAACCGTCTGAAGCAGCCTCGCGGATTGCAGGGGGGTAGTACACACTCTCCTCCTTTCACAGATTGGACGAGGCCTCGACCCCGGCTTTCTTGAGACCCTCCCTCCAAGTCTGGGAGCAATAACGCCTACAAACCTCAGGGACTTGGGATTTGTAGGTAGCTTCCGTCTCGGCTACCCCTACGGCATAAGCAGCCTCCTCAGCTTCCTCCTTAGAGGACAAGGCCTCCTCCCTACCATGGTCTGCCTCAGCCTTATCCCTCACAGCTTCCTCTTTGGCCCATTCAGCCACTTTCTTGGCCTCCTCAGCAGCAGCCATTTCTTTGTCAGATCAGCAATCAGCTCCTTTGCGATCTTCAGCTGCTCCTCTGCCTCACCCAGACGCCTCGTCTGATCTTCAGCCTGCTTCTGGAAACCAGCGAGGCCTGACACTGCGTTGTCCCGAGCCCTGGTCATTGCCTTTAGCTCCTCCCGGGCCGTGGCAAGGTCAGCCTCGGAGTGCTTGAGGGTCTGAGTGGCCTCCAAGTGCTTCTCACGCTCTGCATCCATGGCCTTTCCTTGGTCATGGGCCGCCTCCTCCAGCCTATAGGTGGCCTGGACGGCCTGCCAAACAAAACGGATACATAATAAGCCGAGCTAAAAAAAAAGAAGGCAAAAAAACTGAAGCCAGAAAAAATCACAAGGGTTGAGGGTCTTACCATTCCCAAATATCGCTTGAGGCTGAGGAAGACCTCCCTACTCCTCATTGTCCCCAGCTCCGCCATGTCCGCAGGAAGTAACAGGCACCTCTCCAGCGCGTCGGCCACATATGCGCCTTCGCCCTCTCTAAAATCCCTGAGGGAGGAGTCATCCCTCAGAGGTCCCCCATGGAGCATTGGGGCGGGAAGCCAAGCTTGAACCTCGGGCTGGACATTGACCTGTTTATCTTGGCCTCGGGAGCCTATCTTCAGCTGTTTCGAGGGCCGCCGAGCATCGTTCCCCTCCTGCGTGGACCCAGACTTGTCCTCAATAGGCCTTTTGCCCTTATCCTTTTTCTGCTTGGGATTAGTGGGCTTGTGTCTGGATGGCAGACTCGTCTGAGGTGGAGGAGGAGGAAGCCTAGATTGGGTAGAGGCCGACCTGGTCTGGGCAGGATGAGTCTTAGGAGGAGGAGGAGGGAGCTTTGGCTTGGACTTCCCCGGTTGGCCTTCGATCAGGTCCAGTAGACTGGATTGGGATTTCTTCTTGTAACCCATCTCAAGCCGAGGAGAGGATTCTAACGTTAAGAAGTCCGCTTCGGTCAGGCGAGGGTCACCCAAGTCTCCAGGAGGATCCTCGGACTGGTTGACTTGACCAAAAATATCAAACTCCTCCTCGGCAGGGCCAAAATCAGCTACTTCCTCTTCCCTCTCTAGATCTTCTTTTGGGGCCTCTGCGAATTTGTGGGAGGAAGAGGGGCCTGCTAAGGTAATGCCTTCTGAAGTGGAGGGCTCCTCGGGGAACTGGAACCCGTCCTCGGTCACAGTGATTTTCCGTAGCCGAGGATCTTTTGCTCTGATCACGTGTTTTGGAGCCGCGAACGATTTTTGGACTGGGGTGTACCCCAAGATTTTGTGAGCGGCTCTAACTTGATGCTCAGCTTCGTTCTCGAAAACCGCCGCCCTAAGCACTTTCTGCAAATCCTCCCTGTTGATCAGGCTGAAGTGACGCGTGTGGGCGTGCGGATCTACAGAGAGATGACACATTCATGTTAGTAACCAAACAGAGCAGATCGCACCAACAATAAAAAATAAAAATAAAAAGAATTTGGACCCCCTCCTACTCCCACTGCCCCACCTGGTGTCCCCTCCGTCGTCGGGCAATGAAGGCCATCATGTCACTCTCCGGACACGATGAGAAAATCCTTGTTCAGCCCCTTCCTGGACTCAGGGAGGCACTGGATAAGCCGGACCCTATCGTCCCTTATCTTCATGTAGTACGACTTGTTCTTCAGGTGCTGAAGGTTGTAACACCAGTTCACGTCGTGATGGGTCAACCTTAGCCCCATCTTCTCGTTCAGAGCGTCCACACAACCCAGAATTCTGAAGATGTTGGTGGCGCACTGGGTGGGGGCTAACCAGAAGTATGTAAGGTAGCCCTTCGTCACCGGCCCCATGGGGATTCTCATGCCAACTTCGAGGAAGGCGATGATGGGTATCATCACCTCGCCCTCCTGCCTCCGAAGGAGCCACTCCCCTTCCTCACAATACCTCAAGCCCACGTTGGCAGGTATCTTATAGTCGGCGATGAATTTCTCTATCGCCTCTTGGTATTGACATACTTCTTAAGTCTACCCATCCCAAGTAACGCTTAAGAGAACTAAAGAAAGAGCAAATGAAAGAGAAGGAGGAGTAGAGAGAAAGAAAGCCCAGAGAGGGATAGAGCAACTTACAGAAATGAGGAGAAGCTCTTCGGACAGGCTTTTTATGCTGGAGATGTAGGTGGAAACTTTGCTGGACACAGGATATATGCGCAAGAGCTCTGGATTGTGAGTGAAAAAGGGGAAAGGCGGTTCGAATGGGTATTTATACCCCAGATCGAGGAGCCGTGCGGGTTTTCCCGCCCATAAATGCTAGGCGAATCCCCACCGTTAGATTGCCATCCTCCCGTTGAACGTGGGGAGCACGGAGCTGCCGAAATTTAATGAAGGACACGTTACGCGCACCGAAGCATCAGTAACGCGCCTTGGGCAGATGAAAAGGCTCCAACACTGACGGGGGACAAGACTCGATTGGACGCGCAATAGGTTCGAGGATGTCAAAATCCTCCTCTCCGCCCGAGGATGCGGACAGCAAGATTTTGAGGGGCTATTGTAGGGCCAGAAAGAGTCAGGCAGCCCCGGCCCACTTCGAACCAGGCTCGAAGGCCCAAGCCGAGGAGGTTTCTAAGGTCCGAGGATGAAAGCAAGAAGCCCAGTTGCCCAAGAAACAGTGTCGAGGACGATTCCTTCCTCGGACGGCCGAGACCATAAAGTGGACAAGCAGCACACCACCAAGAAGAGTCTCCCTGAGCATCCGAAGAGAAAAGAACCAGTACAACGCGTCAGCAACGGAAGCATGGTGGAGGAGCAAGTCCAGGATGAACTGTCACCTCCACATTAAATGCCCTCAACCAACGTCCTGGCCGCATTAATGAGGAAAAGACTCCAGAACAGTGCTGTCTTGGTTGCCGCAACCCACAGGAAGAATGAGAAGGCGGCTGATGGGACAGACACTCAAGTAGTGGCCTGGCTGATCAACAAATGTAGGGCTAGGATCAGTTGAGAGAGGTGTATATAATGTAAGGAGCCCCTCTTGAAAAATGGACGGAAAACCTGAATTAAGAAGTATTGTAGCGACTTGTATTTCCTCAAACCTTGTAATCAATCTTCAAAGAAATAATAAGAACTCCAAGCTCTGAAAGGCAAGTCCGAGGAGCATTATTGTGCATCCCAATTCACGTTTAGGTTGTTAAACCCACATGCGACCATGCATGGTCGCTGCATTCCTCACTAGGGCCTAGTTCTTGAACCCATTCTCTATAAATTCATTGCAGGGTTAGCTGGGCTTGGGTCCACTCTCTCAATAACAAAAGTGCCCAAAACCGGTCCCTACAATAATAATAATAGGTGAAGTTGAGAGAAACTCAAATTAGAATTCCAAATTAATTAGAGTTCCAATTTTATACCATGTGTCCTAAATTATTTATTCTTAAAGAGTTTTATTTCTTAATTTTAGAATCAAATGTGGGACTACATCATAAATATTCATCCAAATGAGTTATTAAGTACAAAAACCAAAGAGTTTAGAATAAATGAATCATAAAAAAAAAAAAAATGCTTCACAATAATAAATAAACATGGAAAATTTACATTTTATACCTAATAATATCCTTACAAAAAATTTTAAATAGTTAACAAAATATAAGAATGACTATCAATAATATTTAAGTTATATATATAGGAATTATATTATGCATCTTATTGTATATCTTTAAATGTATCCATGTATATACATGAAGTTACAAGCTAGTATATATTAATAGGAAAAGCCCAGAGAAAGTTAAATTAGAATTTCAAATCAGAGTCCAATTTTTTTCATGTGTCTAGATTGTCTAGATTTATGTGAAGACCACACCATAATTATTCTTCCAGGTGTTCAATTAAAATATGAAATTGGAGTCTAATTTTGCTCCATGTATCTAAATTTAAGTGGGGAACACATTATAATTAAAAGTTTTCTTGATTTTGCTATCAAACCTGAAAACCAAAGATACTACAATTTTTATACCGATAAAATGCACTAATTTAAGTATTCAAATTTTTAGAAAGGACAAAACTTAGCTACAGTACCTTATGTGTTGTTTCTTAAGTTCCATTCTTAAAATTTAGCTATGTGGCTACTTAACTAAAAAATTCACTTCCTTCTCATGAGAAAAAATCCACATGGCAGAATTTTAAGAGGGGAACTTAAGGAATAGTACCTAAGTACTGTACATAAGTCTTATTCTTTTAGAAAATACAAAATACTGAGAATGAGAGAAATGGGAGAGAGACGTAACAGGCACTATGAGGGAGAGAGAGGGTCCATGAGGCAGAGAGAGATTTGAGAGCCACCACAATGTCAGATAATCCCCTAGTGGTGGCCCTCAAATCTCTCACTACCTTATGGACCCTCTCTCTCCCTCATAGTGCCCTTTACGGCTCTCTTCCCTTTCTCTCATTCTCAGTATTTTGTATTTTCTAAAAAACTGAATACTTAAATTAGTGCATTTCATCGGTATAAAATATTTTGTTATTAAAATAATTAATATATCATATAACATTATTGTAGGGTCAGTTTTTGTAGCCCAAGCCCAAAGGGATTTGGATTTTGAGCCCACTGAACCCAAGACAATAAATTTGTAGAGAGTGGGTGAAAGAGCTAGGCTAGCAATGAATTGACAGTATAAGATTGCAGTGTTTACAGATGAGCTTGTATTAAAAGGTTCTCGGACTGGTATAAATGTGAAAATCCGAAGAGGAGTTTGTATTGAATAAACTTGAGTTACAATTCTCAGAGCTACAATAATGGAGTTCTCTCCTTTTTCCCTTTTTTCCTTTCCCCCTCTTCTATCAGAGGGCTTTCCTTCTTATATAGTATCCCCTCACTTCATCTTGATCGTCCACTTGTTCATCATCCGGACATCCACTTGAGTGCCTGTCCCATCAGAGGTGTTCTTTAGCCTTGTGTGAGTGGTGGTAGCTGGGCTGATACTGTTCAGGGGTCTTCTCCACATTAATGCGGCCAGAGAAGTAGGTGCAGTGCATTTAATGCGGTGGTTGAAGTCTGTCTCCTAGATATTTCTCTGCTCGTTATCTTCATTCGTGTCCGAGGTTCATTTCCGTCATTACATTTGTCAGGAGGATCACTTGGGCTGCAAAGGGTTGCATGTCAGACCAAGACTCTTCGGATCCGAGGGTGTTGGACTCCTCGGCCCATTGAACATCTCCTCGGATCACGGCCATGCTCTTCTCCAGACATGCTCCTTTCTCAGGGCCTCTAACTGAGCTTTTTCATCTCTTCGGACAACAGTGGTCCTCAGATAGGGCCTTGGGCCCAATGCGCTTGGTTGGGCTTTTCTCCCCCACAATAGCCCCTCAAAATTGTAGTTTTTTCCTCACATCCGAAGAGAAAAAGTAGGATTTTGACCTGCCACGGAACAAAAAGCTTGAGTGCAGGCAAATTTGAACTGGCACGTGTGTGGGCATAGAAATAGACGCTTCATTAATGCCGCTGCGGTTTCCATATTCCCAAGGCGCTGCATTAATTGCACCAGGTGGCGCCTTGTCCTTCGTATCCAACGGTGAATGATCGATCCAACAGCTGTGGTTTTTTCTTCGGAATTTGGGCGGGAGTGCCCCTGACCCTTCGTTTGACCCCGTATAAAACCTCAGAGGAAGTTACTTTTCTCTCACTTTGCGAATTTTCAGACGCTCCAGCAAGTTCCAGCACACGACTCCGTCCAAATCTCCCAGTCGCCGGTACCAATCTTACCCAGAGTCCTCACGAATCCTCCTACGAGCCTGCAATCACTTCTCCAGTCTAGCCCTCGTAAGTTGTCGCCCACCGAATCCTTTAGTTTTCTCTTCGGCCAGTCATTTTTGTTTAAGCACCATGGGGAAACTCGAGTACCTGGTAGATAGCCCTGAGCGAATCGAGGCGTTCAGGGCCGCATATCGCATACCCCCAAACGTGGGTTTGAGGTATTGCCCCCCAGAAAAAATACTGACTGATCGGAAAACCGGGGAAGTTGTGATCCCTCTTATTGCCTTCAAAGAAGGGGGAATGACAATCCCCATGGGTCTCATCACCACTAGTTACCTCCGAAACCATAAGCTCACTCCCTGGCAGTGTGCGCCTAACATGTTTAGGATCTTAGGAGCCATTGAGGACCTTAACCGTCTTCTGGGGTTGGATCTCACTTGGCTCGACGTGGTACACATGTATGAGTGCCATAGTCAGGAAGGAGCGGGATATTATCTAAAATCCCGGTCCGACGTTGTTAGGCTTATTTCCTGCCTCCCCAAATCCAATAAAGGGATGAAGGACGACTATGTGATCGTCTCGGGCGCGTGGTATGACAGCCCTCACTGCCCAGTCAAGCATGGAAAGCCAGGTGGGACATGTTAGATTTAGGCACACTAACCATAGGCCTAGGATCCTCGTCTTTTACTGGTTTTTAATTCTTCTTGTGCTGCCATTTTTGTGTCTCTAACAAAGTCCTGTTGTGCCTTGTAACAGAAAAAAGACACGTTTCTCCTCGGCTCAGCCTTACGAACATTGCTGCCCTTAATTATCTGTTGAGGTTGGAGATTTTCGTGAGCGAGGACGGGCAACTCAGATCGGCTCCTCTTATTCTGGGATATACCGGAAAGCCAAAGGGTTTTCAACCAGTCGGCAACGCAATTGTTCAGGGGGATCATCGCCTTCAACGCATTGACGTTGGTCGGAAGTGTTTCTTGGCGCCAGAAGATCTTGCACCTGCACTCCACCCAAACCCTAGGGCTATACCCCCTCTCGTCCAGCCGCTCCAACAGGTTCCCCTCGAACAGGCGGTTGAAGGCGATACTGTCGGCTCTTCCACCTCATCGCTAGAGGAGTAGATTGACAGATTTCAGTTCGGGGGAGAGGCTTCAGGAGCCAACAGAGTGATAGAAGTCTCGGACGCTGAAGAGGAGGCTGATAGGCAGTCAGGCATCCACCTTAACTTGCTAGCTGCTCATTCCGAGGGCTCCTCGGACGACGACATGGACTTGAGGGTTTTGATGAAGGGCAGAGGCAAAAAGGCCGAGCCGAAGGGCACTGGGACTTCCAAACCAGTGGTGAATCTGCCCCCAGTGCCATCTCAGGTTCCTGACCCCAGCCTAAAGCCCATTCCTGACTTGAGGAAGAAAAGGCCCCACGTCGAGGAAGAAGAAAGGCAAGTGCTGCCGACTAAGGGGACTAAGCAGCAGAAAGTAGCACATGACCACCGAACTCGCAGAGCTTCGTCTACTGAGAGCCGAGACGAGGGCACAGTGGCAGATGTGCGCCGAGGAGGGGGAGGACCGCGGATTTGGTCTCCAAAATTGGAGTTGGAGGGCGCTCCAATCCTCTGGGAGACCTCCCTCAGGAATTATGATGGAGGGAGGGCAGGCTATGTTGCTGAGGCTCTGCAGCAACCACTTCTCCTCCCTCATGACATGGAGTCCTTCAGGCGTTTCAATCAGCAGGAGCTCTTTCGATCCCTTAAGAGGGATTTAGCCATCGTAAGTAACCTCAGTCCGATTAGTTGAATCACTGATTTTTGCTTTTCCTACTTTTCTGCGCTTGACATTCAGAGTTTCCATCATGCAGGTCACTCAGCAGATTTACGTGGCCGAGGAGTGGAACAGGAAAAGCCACCTTGAGACCTAGGCGGCGTTTTGCTCCCGAGACGAGGCGGAGAAATCTCTGGGCCAATTGAAGGACGATTATGCCCGTCTGTCCGGGGAACTCGCGGAGATGACCAGCCAGAAGAAAAGCCTTGACGCTGGGATGAAGAACGTTGAAAAGCAGGCTGAGGAGCAGCGTAAGCTGCTAAAGGCGGCAGAGGTCAATCTGAAGACCGAGAGGGAGCTGGTGAACGGGCTAAGAGATGAACTCCGAAAAGCCAAAGACAGCGCCCGATTTGTTGAGGAGAATGCCAAATTGGCCCAGGAGGCGGTTGAGGCTGAAAAGAAAGCGGCGTATCAGCTGGGGGTGGAGCAGACTTCGTCCGAGCTTATGGAGCAGTTCGCCTCGGTTAGCCGAGACTACTGCTGCATAACTTGGAGCAAGGCGTTGAACGCCGCTGGAGTGCCTGCAGACTCTGAGCTGAGACTGCCCGGGAGCGTGTATTACGACCCTGAGATCCGAGAGCTCCCGGTGGATGATCCTCCTGCTCCAAAGCTTCCAGAGGCTTCGGAGCCAAACTTGGTCAGTCAAGTTCCTCTACCTAACCTTGATGCACCCAAAGAGGCTAGTCAGCCAGGTGACAAGGGTAAACCAGTTGAGCCAGCCAAAGACAAAGGCCAAGGTTCGGGTAAAGAGAAGACTCCTGCTGAGCCCAAGGACCAAGCCCCTGAAGCATCTGATCGGACAGGCCAGGTTGCTGACCCTGTGCTTCCTCCAGCGAAAGAGTAGATACATAGGGCTTTCGTTTTGCACTTGTACTTTCTTTTGTTTTTTGTTTAAGAAATTGTAACTCTTCTTTTTATTTATGGAATGGCTCCCAATTTGTCTTTGATGTTTTTGATACATGTTTTATTACTTATTATTGCCACATATAACTGTACATTGCAATTATGACAAAATAATGCAAATAACTTGATTGATACATCATATTGATGGTGTGAGTAACCGAAATTAATATTGAAAAGGATAGGCCGAATAAGAGTTATTGATGAGTAATGATTGCAACGAGTACTTATGTGAGTTTCACATATCTTTCCAAATTAAACATAAGTTATTACCCCTCGGTTTCAAATTAAACATAACTAAGGAAGACATTTATAAGTTAGAATCAATTTAAACGCAATCAGGAATTTTAGCACTTAGCCCCAGTGGCAATAGCTGCGTGGGGGTATTGACTAACCTGTCATTTGGTTCAAGGATTATGGGATTCGAAGGTATTCGAGTGTTAACTAACCCTAATCATCTGGTCCGAGGACTACAGGCATGATTGGGTTTAAGTTTAAACACTTAGAGAACTGCACCGGAGTGTTAACTAACCCTAGTCATCTGGTCCGAGGACTACAGGCATGACTGGATTTAAGTTTAAACACTTGGAGAACTGCACCGGGGTGTTAACTAACCCTAGTCATCTGGTCCGAGGACTACAGGCATGACTGGATTTAAGTTTAAACCCTTAGAGGACTGTACCGGAGTGTTAACTAACCCTAATCATCTGGTCCGAGGACTACAGGCATGATTGGGTTTAAGTTTAAACACTTAGAGGACTGCACCAGGGTGTTAACTAACCCTAATCATCTGGTCCGAGGACTACAGGCATGATTGGATTTAAGTTTAAACACTAGAACCGCACCGGAGTGTTAACTAACCCTAGTCATCTGGTCCGAGGACTACAGGCATGACTGGATTTAAGTTTAAACACTATAGAACCGTAACCGAGTGTTAACTAACCCTAGTCATCTGGTCCGAGGACTACAGGCATGACTGGATTTAAGTTTAAACACTATAACCGCACCGGAGTGTTAACTAACCCTAGTCATCTGGTCCGAGGACTACAGGCATGACTGGATTTAAGTTTAAACACTATAGAACCGTAACCGAGTGTTAACTAACCCTAATCATCTGGTCCGAGGACTACATGCATGATTGGATTTAAGTTTAAACACTAGAACCGTAACCGAGTGTTAACTAACCCTAGTCATCTGGTCCGAGGACTACAGGCATGACTGGATTTAAGTTTAAACACTATAGAACCGTAACCGAGTGTTAACTAACCCTAGTCATCTGGTCCGAGGACTACAGGCATGACTGGATTTAAGTTTAAACACTATAGAGCTGTAACCGAGTGTTAACTAACCCTAGTCATCTGGTCCGAGGACTACATGCATGACTGGATTTAAGTTTAAACACTTAGAGAAGGTGGCGAATGAGTGCTAACTAGCCCTAATCATCTGGTCCGAAGACTACATGCATGATTGGGCTTAAGTTTAAACACTAGAGAGAACAATGAATGAGTGTTAACTAACCCTAATCATCTGGTCCGAGGACTACAGGCATGATTGGGTTTAAGTTTAAACACTTGAGAGAAAACTTTACGCAACGAATTGGTATATCGATTGAAGAAAAAACTTGATTAATAGAAGTACCTCTTGAGGTTATTTACATTCCAAGGGCGTGGGATTACATGACTATCCAGGTCTTCTAAGAAATATGCTCCAATACCAGCGCCTGAAGTGATACGATATGGTCCCTCCCAATTGGGTCCTAATTTTCCCCAAGCTGGGTTCTTTGCGGTGCCCACAACTTTCCTCAGCACCAGATCACTCGGCTCTAGAGGCCTTAGCTTCACGTTAGCGTCGTAGCCTTGTCTGAGCTTTTGTTGGTAGTGTGCCAGCCGAACCATTGCATTCTCTCTTCTTTCCTCAATCAGGTCCAAACTCTTCTCTAGTTGTTCGTTGTTGCTGGTCGGACTAAACGAGCTAGTTCTTAGTGTTGGGAACCCTGTTTCCAAAGGAATGACAGCTTCGGCCCCATAGGTCATCGAGAAGGGGGTCTCTCCAGTAGACCTGCGAGGCGTAGTTCTGTAAGCCCAAAGCACATGTGGCAACTCTTCTACCCATCTACCCTTCGCATCATCTAGCCTCTTCTTCAAACCGCTCAGTATAACCTTGTTGACAGTTTCTGCTTGTCTATTACCCTGGGGATAGGCGGGAGTGGAGTATCTATTTATGATTCCCAGCTCGCTGCAGTAATTCCTGAAGGCCCTGCTATCGAACTGAAGGCCATTGTCTGAGACGAGGGTGTGAGGAACTCCGAACCGAGTGACAATATTCTTCCACACGAACTTTTGCACATCAACGTCTCTGATATTGGCCAGCGGCTCGGCTTCGACCCACTTGGTGAAATAGTCTGTGCCGACCAGAAGGTACTTCTTGTTTCCTGCAGCTTTGGGGAATGGTCCCACGATATCCAAGCCCCATTGGGCGAAAGGCCACGGACTGGATAGTGGATTAAGTGTTCCCCCTGGTTGATGAATGTTTGGGGCGAATCGCTGACATTGATCGCACTTCTTGACATACTCTTCGGCATCTTTTTGCATCTTCGGCCACCAATAACCTTGAGTAATAGCGCGGTGAGCCAAGGACCTCCCTCCTGTATGGCTTCCACATATTCCTTCGTGTAACTCTTCTAGTAGTGACTCGGCTGCTTCAGGATGCATGCATAACAAGTATGGTCCCGAATAGGAGCGTCTGTATAACTTATGGTCCTCAGACAACCAGAACCGGGTCGCCTTCCTCCGAACTTTGTCCGCTTCTCCCCTCTCTTCTGGCAATATGTCTTCTTTGAGGAATTTGATTATAGAATCCATCCAGCAGGGTACGGCCCTGACCTGGTGAACCTGGATTGCTTCTGCTTTCGCCTCTGTGGGCCTGTGCAAGTCCTCAACAACGATGACTCTCGGCAGGTCCTGGTCCGAGGAGGTAGCAAGTGTGGCCAAGGAGTCAGCATGTGAGTTACCACTTCTGGGGATGTGTAGCAAACTGAAGAAGTCAAACTCTGATCGCAGATGTTTAACACGGCTCAAGTACCCCTGCATTCTTTCGTCCTTCGCCTCAAACTCGCCTTGTACTTGACCCACGATTAACCTTGAGTCCGAGAATAGCTCTATGGACTTTCCTCCCATTCTTCGGACCATGGTCATTCCCATCAGCAGGGCTTCATACTCCGCCTCATTATTCGTTGCCGAGAAGTCCAGCCTTAATGACTTCTCGATAGTGATCCTCTCAGGGGATATCAACACTAGCCCTACTCCAGAACCTCTTTGGTTCGCCGTGCCATCAACGTACACTTCCCAATGGGAGGGGTTCTGTTGGGAAATCATGCCAACTGATTTTTCATCCATGTCCGCCGAAGGCTTTACTTCTTCTAGTTGGGGCTCCGTGAACTCGGCAACCAAATCCGCAAGGACCTGACCCTTGACCGATGTGCGGGGCATATACCTTATATCAAAAGCCCCCAAGATCGTACCCCATTTGGCGATCCGGCCGGTGTAATCAGCACTTCGGAGTATAGCTTTGAGTGGGAGTTGAGTGAGAACAATGACCGTGTGGGCCTGGAAGTAGTGAGGTAGCTTCCGTGTGCCAAGCACTATTGCTAGGATAGCCTTCTCCAGTGGCAAGTAACGAATCTCAGCCTCATGCAGCGATTTGCTCACGTAATAAACTGGTCTTTGCACTCCACAGTCTGACTGTATCAACACCAGGCTTACCGCACAGGGAGCTACAGCGATGTAGGCGAACAGTACCTCATCTGGCTCAGGACTGGACATGATCGGTGGTCGAGCTAGATAATCCTTGAGTTGCTGGAATGCCAAAGCACATTCTTCAGTCCATTCGAATCCTTTCCACTTGTGGAGCAGAGAAAAGAAAGGCCGACACCTGTCCGCCGATCTAGAGATGAACCGATTAAGGGCAGCAGTCATTCCGGTTAGTTTCTGAACCTCCTTGGGATTCCGAGGAGCTTGTAGATCGTTGATGGCCTTTATCTGGTCGGGGTTAACCTCGATCCCTCTGTGGGTCACCATGTATCCCAAAAACTTGCCGGACCCCACTCCAAATGAGCATTTAGAAGCATTTAGTCGTAGCTTGTACTTTCGTAGAATCTCAAAGGTACTTTCAAGGTCCTTCACATGCTCAGCTATAACCTTGCTCTTCACCACCATGTCATCTATGTAAACCTCGATATTTTTGCCCAGTTGTGGCTCGAACATCCTCGTCATCATCCTCTGGTAGGTAGCTCCCGTGTTCTTCAAGCCAAACGGCATCACTTTATAGTGGTAGTTACCAATAGGGGTGACAAAAGCAGTTTTCTTCTGGTCCTCCGGGGCTAATGGTATCTGGTGGTAGCCTTGGAAGGCGTCTAGGAAGCTCATCCGAGGGTGGCCGACAGTGGCGTCTACCAGCTGATCGATTTTCAGCATAGGGAACGGATCTTTGAGGCATGCCCTATTCAAATCCGTGAAGTCTACGCATACTCGCCACTTCCCACTCTTCTTCTTTACCACCACGATATTTGCCAGCCATTCAAGATAAAAAACTTCTTTGATAGCCCCAGCTTGTTTGAGCTTCGCTACCTCCTCTCTCACTGCGTCAGCATGTTCCTTAGACGGGCGCCGAATAGGCTGCTTCTTGGGGGTGACCATTGGATTCACTTTCAAGTGATGGCATATAAACTCTGGGTCTACCCCTGGGGCTTCGTAAGCACTTCAGGCAAACACATCGAGATTTCGCTTGAGAAACTCTATTAGCTCTTCCCTCTCTTGAAGAGGCAGCTGAGACCTGACTTGAAAGAACCTATCAGGATCATCGCCGATGACCACTTTCGTTAGATCCTCACATCGAGTGTCCTCATCTGGTTCTTCGACGGGACACCCCCGAGACTGTAGTTGCTATAAATCCCCTCCGGCTACGTCCGAGGGCTCGGCTGGGGTCTTATGCTGAATGGCAGCTGCCAGGCACTGTCGAGCAACAGATTGGTCTCCTCAGATCTCATGTATCTGCCCTTCCGATGGGTATTTGACCTTTTGGTGCAAAGTAGAGGGAACAGCCCCAAGTGCATGAATCCAGGGTCTGCCTACGAGCGCCGTGTAGGGTGAATATGCGTCCACAACTATAAAGTCCAACTCTACCACTTCGGAGTCGGACTGCACAGGTAAGCGTATCCGGCCTTTCGGGATGACAGGCCTTCCTTCAAAGCTCAAGAGGGGGGAATCGTATGGCGTCAGGTCTTGGGGTTTTAGGCCTAGCCCCTTGTAGAGGTCTGGGTACATTATCTCCACAGCACTGCCCTGGTCCACCATCACCCTCTTTACATCGTACCCTCCTATTCTGAGGGTGATGACTAGTGCATCATCATGGGGTTGGATGGTGCCAATCATGTCTTCATCCGAAAAACCCATGACCAACGGGGCACAAGACTTAGCTCTCTTCGGTCCTCGGCTTGACTCCCCTGCGGATGGTCGGCCTACCGACATAACTTTCAACGGCCAGGATCCTGTTCTCCCCGGCGCGGCGAAGACGACATTTATAGTCCCTAGCGGCGGCTTTGAGGGGTCATCTCTGCGTGGCCCTGAGCCCGTCTACCCTTAGCCGCTGGAGGGGTGCAAGAGGTGTTTCAGTTTACCATCGCAAACCAGTTGGTCCAGGTGATCCCACAGGCTCCTACAATCCTCCGTGGTATGCCCATGGTCTTGATGGTACTGGCAGTAGAGATTATGGTTGCGTCTCTCAGGGTTTCCTATCATCTTGTTCGGCCACCTGAAGAATGATTCATTCTTAATTTTTTCCAAGACTTGGTGCACTAGCTCTTTGAACACGGTGTTGACCGCTTGAGGATTCGTCGATCCTGATTGTCTGGCAAAATCCCTCCGCGGTTTATTGTAATTGTAACGGTCCGACCTAGAATCCCTCCTCTCCTGGGGGATAACCTTGTCCTTTCCCTTGCCCTGCTGCTGATCTTCTTCAACCCTCTTATACTTTTCTATGCGGTCCATTAGTTGACGCACGTTTGTGACTGGTGTGCCAGATAAAGATATCCTCAAACCGTGGTCGGTCGGGAGGCCGAGCTTGAATGTGTTGAGGGCCATTGCATCATTGTTGCCCTCCATATCATTGAACATCTCCCAGTACCTGTCTGAATATGCCTTCAATGACTCGCCTTCCTGCATGGACAAGGATAGCAACGAAGAGAAGGGTTTGGCCACTCTTCGGCATGTGACAAAACGAGAGCCGAATGCCTGAGTGAGCTCTTTGAAGGAGTTGATAGAGCTTGCTTTCAAGCCGTCAAACCACCTCATGGCAACAGGCCCAAGACTGGAAGGGAAAACCTTGCACATCAGAGCTTCGTCTCTGGAGTAGACAGCCATCCTCTGGTTAAAATGACTCACGTGCTCCACGGGGTCAGTTTTACCATTGTAAATGGTGAACGTTGGCTGGTTAAAGCGCCGGGGGAGTCTGGCCTCCTCAATCCTGCGCGTGAAGGGTGACTTAGATATCTGATTTAGAGCCCTGTTCATGGCATCGTTCTCCATGTCCTCACGTGACGGACTTCTTCGTTGCCTCTTACGATGGGACTCTTCTTCATAGGTGTAGGACTCGCTAGCTGGTGTCTTAGACTTATGCTGATAAGAAACGTCCTGCTCGTCATCAAGATCATCCTCAGAGTATGAGGAAGCCCGTTTCCTCTTCGCGTGGCGCAACTCCCTCTTTAGTTTTTCTACTTCCAGTTGTAAGTCACAGTTCTTCTCTGCATGGGACATGTGACTTCCGCCCTGCGACTGGCTCTGGCTAAGGCACAGAGTGTGTACACTGCCCTCACGATTTTGCCTCCTCTCTAAGTTGACAAAATGGTCCACGTGTTGGGATGCCCTGGATTCTGCTTGATGTTCACCTTGTCCTGCCATCATCAACTGTTGTTTTCACTCTTGCACAAGGTCTTCCCACAGACGGCGCCAATTGTAGGGTCAATTTTTGTAGCCCAAGCCCAGGGAGGTCTGGATTTTGAGCCCACTGAACCCAAGACAATAAATTTGTAGAGAGTGGGTGAAAGAGCTAGGCTAGTAATGAATTGACAGTATAAGATTGCAATGTTTACAGATGAGTTTGTATTAAAACGTTCTCGGACAGGTATAAATGTGAAAATCCGAAGAGGAGTTTGTATTGAATAAACTTAGGTTACAACTCTCAGAACTACAACAATGGAGTTCTCTCCTTTTTCCTTCTGATTTTTCAATCCCCTTCTATCAGAGGGCTTTCCTTCTTATATAGTATCCCCTCACTTCATCTCGATCGTCCACTTGTTCATCATCCGGACATTCACTTGAGTGTCTGTCCCATCAGAGGTGTTCTTTAGCCTTGTGTGAGTGGTGGTAGCTGGGCTGATACTGTTCAGGGGTCTTCTCCACATTAATGCGGCCAGAGAAGTAGGTGCAGTGCATTTAATGCGGTGGTTGAAGTCTGTCTCTTAGATATTTCTCTGCTCCAGTTATCTTCATTCGTGTCCGAGGTTCGTTTCCGTCATTACATCTGTCAGGAGGATCACTTGGGCTGCAAAGGGTCGCATGTCAGACCAAGATTCTTCGGATCCGAGGGTATTGGACTCCTCGGCCCATTGAACACTCCTCGGATCACGACCATGCTCTTCTCCAGACATGCTCCTTTCTCAGGGCCTCTAACTGAGCTTTTTCATCTCTTCGGACAACAGTGGTCCTCAGATAGGGCCTTGGGCCCAATGCGCTTAGTTGGGCTTTTCTCCCCCACAATTATAATTTATAAATGTACTGATTAATACACTACTATTTATCATTTAATTTAATTTATAGATAAAAATAATATAACTTGTATTTGGTTGTATTTGTATTTTATTAGATGTTTTTTATTCATCGAGTTTTGAATGATTGTTTTTAAATTAGCAGTATTTTTTTTTTAATCTTAGTCATTATACTTTTGCCCATTTCATAGTTGATTAAAGATATTAAATCTTTTTGTTAACTTTGTCTCATGCTTGTTTAATTTTAATTAAATACACTTTTTGTAGCATATATTGAATTATAAAGTACTTAACTTGTATATTGATTATTAAATTGAATGCATTACTATTTCAGATTTTATAGTGAAAAGTTAGTCATCTAATTTTATGTTTTGCCCTCTCCAAAGATAAATTTCTGGCTTCGCCGCTGCCATCCCCCAACCTTCAGCCTAACCTCCCACCACCGTTATATACCACCTAAAACACTACCGGTAGGGGTATTATTAAACAACAACAAAAATGGCATCAAATATGATTTAGCTTTTGTTATTTTTGGTTGATTGTTATTAATTTAGGTATTTGGTTTATTGGTTTTGAATAAGGTTGAAAGATGAAGAAAAGAATGGCACGATTAAAGATATTTGAAACCCATTTTAGCAATCAATTTAGTATGATATAATTGAATAGATAACCAAATTTTACTTATATATTATATTATTTTTAATTTCTGACATTTGTTTTTTGAATAATCCTTCATAGTTTGTTACTGTTGCAATAAATTGTGAAACAACCTAGGCACAATTTGATGACATGGCCACCAGGTGATGCCTTAGGCCATGCAATATCTAATATTATCATTTTCATCATTTGCCCTTTCTAATAGTGATTTCTATAATAATCTTTTTTTAAAAAAAATATTTTCTATAATAATGAATTGAAAAATTACATGAGTTTTGCCTTTGTCTTCTTTGGCTCCCATACCTTCTCAGTTGGCAAAGGATAATGGTTCTGCATTTATTAGAATATTACATCTACACTTTTAAATATAGCTTTCTATTAAGTTGTTCACCTCAGCGTTTGGATGTTATACTTATTTCTTATTTTCTACAATGTCTTTGTAGTGAAGTACATATTGATCCTTTGAGTGTGTTCTATATTCAACAATTATTGCTACTTTTTTCTCCCCTAATCTAGGTGCTCCAAGAACTTTTTTTGGTCTAAATTTCTACACAGATCTGCCAATTAGGTATGTCAAGACTTCATTTGCAAATTCTTCCTTTTTGGTCTAAATATTTATAACTATTACTTGAACCATACATGAGATAGGAAATGCTTTGATGGATTGTGGAGTTTACGTGATTTAGATATTGTCAAAAAGGAAATTGTAAGGTTTGAGTTGTTTGTTATGAAATTAACAAACAATCAAAAAACCATCTAGAGTTGCAAAATTGCCACATCATCGGCAAGCCAACAGTGTCTTAATGCCCAAAAACGTATGCCCGCCCAAAGAGATTGGACAATGAATTGAAACTTTGCCAAGCATGGGCGGCAAAGCATGGGAACTGATTAGGTAATATTTAACTAATTAGGTAGAAATTTTAATATGCATCTATTTTTTAAGTAATAATATAACTAACCATAAAACACCTCTATGTTCTTTAACTATCAACTTAATAACAAAAATTTTTGATGATAAGGCAGTTTAGGCAGCACATCGAGAAGTTCTAATTGCGCCGGAAGGAACCCAATAATAAACTTCTCAATTGTATTCCACTTTACTTTTGACATTTTAACCTTTCATTATCTTATTGATTAGTAATATAGTTTACGTGAATTGTTGCATTGTAGATCCAAAGATATCCCAATTGCCCAAAAGCCACCTTGGATAGGACATAAGGAGAAATCTCCTACTGTTCAGGAAA
Organism: Quercus aquifolioides; assembly: GCA_019022515.1. NCBI lineage: Eukaryota > Viridiplantae > Streptophyta > Magnoliopsida > Fagales > Fagaceae > Quercus > Quercus aquifolioides. Next base: position 1,696,106 of record CM032336.1, on the reverse strand, counting down.
AGAAGGAGACATTATTTGGAATTTTTAGTTTAGCTTATTTGGCTTATGACATTGTCTATAACTATTTTGTGTCGATTATTACACTGTGAAGAACTATTTTATGTGTTTTATGATATTTGAATATTGAAAATGAAATCTTAAAAATCAATAGATTCAGATTAGGTTATCAAAATTTATGACTTTTGTCAATGGATTTGTCACATGGCCTATGTGCAAGGTTCCAGTAACTTCACTAATGAACTTGTGTAATATTTGATAGAGTGTGCATCATCTATTATTATTTTTGGTATACTAAGCTTTGGTTGAAACAAAAATACTATGGATATGCAACACAACAAAGGTTCACTATAATATGCTTGAAAATATTTGATGATAATTGAATTTGTTTTATGAGTGATTATTAAAGCTTAATTTTGCTCACCAGATGGCCTACATAGTCAAATAAATTTTGAACTTGGTTTAACTTCGTGGCAAATGTTTATAATATTTTTCATGGCATACAAGAAAAAGGTAGAAATCCAGTTGAGTCTCAAATGGTTTGAGCAACTAATAACCATTTTTTGCTTTTTTTTTTTTTTAGAGGGTTGTTTAGGCTGCCAAAAGATTGACAGCCAAATAATAAAAATAACTATGTCTAATAATCAGAGTTAACATCAATAGCACCTTACGGCACCGGTTAAATACTAATTATTACTATATAATGACTTTTAACCAAGAAAGCACGGGTGCGGCTCCAGGGTCGCCGCACCTGCATCAGACTTGTCCCGACACAGCATCTGACGCGCCGTTGCCTCTTTGTTTTTCGATCGATACAGCCACCGAAACAGACCGATACAACTGCCGAAATGGGCCGCTAGTCGCCATTTTTCTGTTTCATGTGGCCTTGTTAGAGAGAGAGAGAGAGAGAGAGAGAAAAGATGAGAAGACACAAAGAAATGGCTGAACATGTGAGGAAGAAGAATAAAGGTATATAACCAAAGAATATAAATTAAGTAGGTAGAAAAGTCAATTGTTTCACGTGGGTGGGCTTGGGAATTGGAAAAGGAGTGAAGGAACCTTTTATATATATATATATATATATATACAAGATAGAATTTCTACTCTAGCCTAATCTAAGTATATATGTGTGTGAAACTCTCTCCTAGAGAATTGAACCCCGGCCCTTGCCCCCCACACCCCACAAGCATTTATACTTGTGGAGTGACCACAGCACCAAGGGTGTGCGGTGGTAAAGGAACCTTCTTGAAAGGTGGTTTTTTTTTACAATTACCAAAAATATTGATTTTGTTAAAAATAAATTGTGGGGGTAAGAGCCCAAATTTGTATATTGGGCCTTGGGCCTTATTTGAGGACATTGGCATGTCCGAGGAGGAGTAAATGATTGGAAGAGACCCCAAAATTGAGAATCACATAAGGAAAGAATGGAGGAATATAGTCCGAGGAGGAGCTCCTTCTTAGATACGATGAATATTGATCAAATTTGTATTTGGGCAATCTAGGTGACCTTCCAGAAAGTTTCAACGATAAGGATGAGCCTCAGGCACATACGTGAGCAATAGGAACTCAGAAATATCTAAAGGAAAAGTTGCTACCACCGCATTAAATGCACTGCAGCAACTTTTCTGGCCGCATTTATGTGGAGAAGACCCCTGAACAGTGTAGTCTCAGTTACCACAACTTACAAAAAGCCAAGGAAGATGTCTGATGGGACAGGCACTTAAGTGAAGGCTTAGATGATTAACAAGTGTAGGATCAAGATAATCTGAAAGGAACTATATAATGTAAAAGACCTCCCATGAGAGAAGGATGGAAGAAAAAAGAAAAAAGAAACACTGTAGTAATCAAAGTTGTATTTATAAACAGTTATATTGATCTACACTCTGAATGATCTCCTCGGACAGTGAATTTATTCAATCCAATAAGTCTTGTTCTTGCTTGATCATCTTCTAAATCCATACTAGCCGTTATAAGCTTCATTAAGACCTAGCTCTTTAACCCATTCTCTACAAATTTATTGTATTGGGCTCATTGGGCCATCACCTAATTCTTCCTTGGGCTTGGGCCCTAAATTGTAACCCTACAATTGGTGTCGTCTGTGGGAAAGAGCTTGTGGGGTGGGATATTGAAAGCAACGGTTAACTATGGCAGAACCGGGTCCACAACAAGCAGAGTCGAGAGGATCCTAACATGGTGACCCTTTTCTTAATCTTGAGCAGAGAGGTGACCGTGAAGGAAGTATCCACACCACACACCCTGACAGGAGTCAACCTCGAGGTGGGAGCCATATCTCCCATGCGAAGAACAATAAGGACGTGCAACTGGAGATCGATCAGTTAAAAAGAGAGTTATGCCATGCAAGGAGGAAACAAGCTTCTCCGAACTCCGACGCTTCTTTTGATGACGAAAGGGACGTTAATTACAGGCAGAGGTCTCGAACCCCACCCAGTGAACCCTTCTCTTATGGAGAAGAGCATCATCGTGAGTGGCGGTTTCAAAGCCTATCACGTGAAGGTGTAGGAAATGACGCTATGAGTAGGGCCTTAAACCAAATCTCCAAGTCTTCTTTCACGCGTAAGATTGAAGAAGCAAGACTTCCTCAGCGTTTTCATCAGCCAATGTTCACCATCTATAATGGTCGAACAGACCCTGTGGAGCATGTGAGCCATTTCAACCAAAGGATGGCTGTTCATTCCAAGGACGAAGCCTTAATGTGTAAGGTTTTCCTATCCAGTCTAGGACCAGTCGCAATGAGATGGTTCGACAGCTTGAGAGCAGATTCTATAAGTTCCTTCAAAGAGCTCACCTAGGCATTTGGTTCCCATTTTGTCACATGTCGCCGGGTTCCTCGGCCTTTGGCTTCCCTACTATCCCTAAGCATGCAAGAGGGTGAAACCCTAAAAACGTATTCAGATAGATACTAGGAGATGTTCAACGAGATGGATGGTGACTTTAACGAAGTGGCCATCAGTACTTTTAAGCTCGGCCTTCCAACTGAGCACGGTTTAAGAAAATCTCTAACTGGTAAACCTGTTACCAGTGTTCGCCAACTGATGGACAGGATTGATAAGTATAAAAGAGTTGAAGAAGATCAGCAGCAAGGGAAAGGAAAGGATAAGTTTATCCCTCAAGAGAGGAGGGATTTCAGGTCGGATCGATACAGTAACAACAAACCACGTAGAGATTTCGTTGGACAATCAGGATCAGCAAATCTTCAGGCAATCAACGCCGTGTTCTGAGATCCGGTGCATCAAGTTCTAGAGAAGATCAAGAATGAGCCATTCTTTAAACAGCCAAATAAAATGGTGGGAAACTCCGAAAGGCGCAACCACAACCTCTATTGCCAATACCATTAAGATCATGGACACACCACAGAGGATTGTAGGAATCTATGGGATCACCTGGACCAACTTGTTCGTGAAGGTAAATTAAAACAACTTTTACACCACTCAAGTGGTCGGGAGGACCAGGTAAGCTCAGAATCTCGTAGAGATGATTCTTCCAGACCCCCCTGGGAACGATAAATGTCATCTTCACTACACCAGGGAGAACTGGATCCTGTCCGTCCAGAGTAATGTCCGTGGCTCGGCTATTTGCCGAGAATGCTAATCAAGATATGAAGAGAGCTAGAATGGAAATTCAACCAGTTTTGGGCTTCTTGGATGAGGATAAAATCGAAACCATTCAGCCTCACGATGATGCTTTGGTGGTTACCCTCAGAATTGGGGGATATGATGTGAAGAGGGTGATGGTGGACCAAGGCGGTGGTGCCGAGATAATGTACCCTGACTTATATAAGGGGCTGAACTTAAAACCCAAGGACTTAACGCCCTACAGCTCTCCCTTGGTGAGTTTCGATGGGAAGGTCGTCATCCCGAAGGGCCAAATCCGACTACCTGTGCAAACTGGTCCAGAAATAGTAGAGGTAGATTTCATCGTTGTAGACGCGTATTCACCCTACACAGCAATTGTAGCCAGACCCTGGCTTCATACACTATGAGCTGTTTCTTCTACTCTACACTAGAAGATTAAATATTCGTCTGAAGGCCAGGTTAAAGAGATCTTGGGGGATCAATTTATGGCCAGACAATGCTTGGTGGCCGCCATCCGGCATAAGCCCAAGGCTGAGTCCTCGGCCCATACTGAAAAGGATTTATAGCAGTTAAAAACTACGGCGATGCCCATCGACGATTCAGCCAAGGAGGCTAAATGTGAGGATTTGGTAAAGGTTATTATCGATGACGATCTAGAAAAGTTCTTTCAAGTCGGGTCTTAACTGCCTCCTCAAGAGAAGGAAGAGCTGATAGAATTCCTCAGAAAAAATCACGATGTGTTTACATGGATGCTATTGAGGCCCCGAGGGTGGATCTAGACTTCATCTGCCATCATCTAAATGTTAATCTATCCATCATTCCCAAAAAGCAGCCACCTCGCCGCCCATCCAAAAAGCATACAAATGCTTTCAGAAACGAGGTAATGGAGCTCAAACGGGCAGGAGCAATCAAGGAAGTTTTCTACCCTTAATGGTTGGCTAACACTGTGGTGGTAAAGAAGAAAAATGGGAAGTGGCGAGTGTGCGTAGATTTCACAGACCTGAATAAGGCATGCCAAAAGATCCATTCCCTATGCCTAAAATAGATCAACTAGTAGATGCAACTGTAGGTCATCCTCGGATGAGCTTCCTAGACGCCTTTCAAGGATATCACCAAATACCATTAGCCTTGGATGATCAGGAAAAGACTGCTTTTGTCACCCCCATTGGGAACTACCACTACAAGGTGATACCATTTGCTTTGAAAAATGCAGGATCTACTTACCAAAGGATGATGACGAGGATGTTTGAGCCACAGTTGGGTAAGAATATTGAAGTCTACATAGATGACATGGTAGTGAAAAGCAAGGTGGTATCTTAGCATATAGGAGATCTCAGAAACATTTTTGAAGTTCTTAGAAAACATAAGTTGCGCTTAAACGCTTCCAAGTGCTCATTTGGTGTGAGATCAGATAAGTTCTTGGGCTATATGGTAACCCACAAAGGGATTGAGGTCAATCCCGATCAAATCAAGGCTATTAACAGTTTGCAGCCACCTCGGAATCCCAAAGAAGTCCAGAAACTGACTGGAATGGCCGCGGCCATAAACTGGTTCATCTCTCGATCAGCAGATAGGTGCAGGCCTTACTTCCTACTGATTAACAAATGGAAAGGGTTTGAGTGGACCGAAGATTGTGCCTTAGCTTTTCAAAAACTTAAAGAATATCTCACTCGGCCGCCTATCATGTCCAGTCCTGAAATGGATAAAGTCCTGTTTGCCTATATCGCTGTGGCCCCTTACGTTGTGAGTTTGGTATTGATACGAGTTGATCGTGGCGTACAGCGGCTAGTTTATTATGTGAGCAAGTCGCTGCATGAAGCCGAGGTTCATTACCTACCATTAGAGAAAGCCATCCTGGCAGTAGTACATGATACACGAAAATTGCCCTATTATTTCCAAGCACATAAAGTTGTTGTCCTCACCCAGCTTCCACTTAAAGCCATACTCCGAAGTGCTGATTACATGGGGAGAATTACTAAATGGGGCACGGTCTTAGGGGCTTTTGATATCAAATACATGCCTCGTACCTCCATCAAGGGCCAAGTTTTTGCGGATCTGGTGGCCGAATTCGCTGAACCCCATTTAGTAGAAGTAACACCGACATAGATCATGGATGAAAAATCGGTTGGCATGATTTCCCAACGAGGTCCCTTATCCTGGGAAGTGTACGTTAATGGTGCGGCTAATCATAAGGGCTCCGGAGTGGGGCTAGTGCTGGTATCCCCCGAGAGGATCACTATTGAAAAGTCATTAAGGCTGGACTTCTCGGCTACAAATAATGAGGTTGAATATGAAGCTCTACTGATGGGAATGACCATGGTTCAAAAAATGGGCGGAAAGGTAGTAGAGATGTTCTCGGATTCAAGGTTAGTCGTCGGCCAAATGAAAGGATAGTTTGAAGCGAAAGATGAAAGAATGTAGGGGTACTTGAGTCAAGTTAGACACCTGCAATTAAAGTTTGAATCTTTCAACTTACTGCACATCCCTAGAAGCAGAAACACACATGCTGATTCCCTGGCCACACTTGCAACCTTCTCGGCGCAGAACCTGCCTCGGGTTATCCTCGTTGAGAATTTGCATAAACCTTCGGAGGTAAGGAGAGAGATAGTCCGAGTTTACCAGGTCAGAGCGGGGTTTAGCTGGATAGACCCTGTGATGCTATCCTTGAAGGAAGACACTCTACCCGAAGAAAAGTCAAAAGCTGACAAGGTACGGAGAAAGGCTGCTCGGTTCTGGCTGTCCGAGTACTAGAAACTATATAAACGCTCCTTCTCAGGACCATACTTGTTGTGTGTACATCTTGAAGCAACTGAATTACTCCTCGAAGAGCTACATGAGGGAATTTGTGGAAGCCACACTGGAGGTAGATCCCTGGCGTGCAGAGCCATCACTCAAGGTTACCGGTGGCCAAATATGCAAAGGGAAGTGCAAGAATACGTGAAGAAATACGATCAATGCCAATGGTTTGCACCAAATATACACCAACCGGGGGGAGTCCTTAATTCTTTGTCCAGCCTTTGGCCATTCGCTCAATGGGGCTTAGACATTATGGGCCATTTTCCCAAAGTAGCAGGGAATAAGAGGTATCTTCTAGTCGGCACGAACTATTTCACCAAGTGGGTCGAGGCTGAACCCCTAGCAAACATCAGGGATATGGATGCCAAGAAGTTTGTCTGGAAAAACATTGTTACTCGGTTCGGGGTCCCTAATACCGTCATCTCGGGCAATGGCCTTCAGTTTGATAGCAAATCTTTTAAAAGATATTGCTGCGAGTTGAGAATTACGAATAGATATTCTACCCCGGCTTGTCCCCAAGGGAATGGACAAGCGGAGGCTTTTAACAAGGTCATAGTGAATGGACTAAAGAAAAGGCTAGACGATACAAAGGGCAAATGGGTGGAGGAATTGCCACATGTTCTCTGGACATATCGAACCACGCCTCGTAGATCTACCGGGGAGACCCTCTTCTCAATGACTTATAGGGCTGAGGTTGTCATCCCTCTAGAAACTGGTTTCCTAACATTAAGAACCAATTCATTCAGTCCGAGCAGTAACAATGAGCTACTAGAGAAAAATTTAGACTTGATTGAAGAAAGAAGGGAAAGTGCAATGGTCCAACTGGCATATTACCAACATAAGCTCAAACAGGGTTATGATGCCAACGTGAAGCTGAGACCATTAGCACCTGGTGATTTAGTGTTGAGGAAAGTTCTTAGCGCTGCAAAGAACCCAGCATAGGGAAAACTAGGGCCCAATTGGGAAGGGCCATATCGTATTACCTCAGGGGCTGGCATCGGGGCATATTTTCTAGAAGATTTAGATGATCATGTAATACCATGCCCGTGGAATGTAAACAACCTTAAAATGTATTATTATTAACGAGTTTTTCCTTAATCAATATGTTTATTTGTTATATAAAGGCTTCGTACTTTCTGTTATAGCAACTTTCATAAGTGTTTAAACTTAAACTCAATCATGCCTGAAGTCCTAGGACCAGATGATTAGAGTAGGTTAGCACTCAATGGCAAGTTTCATAAGTGTTTAAACTTAAACTCAATCATGCCTGAAGTCCTTAGACTAGATGATATGAGTAAGTTAACACTCAATGACAACTTTTATAAGTGTTTAAACTTAAACTCAATCATGCCTGAAGTCCTCGGACCAGATGATATGAGTAAGTTAACACTCAATGTCAACTGTTATAAGTGTTAAACAACTCCTAAGTCATGCCTAAAATCCTCAGACCACATACTTAGGTGAAATTAACACTCAATGACGTCTCTATGACTAAATCCTTAGCTTAATAACTTTGAGTAAAGTAAAATCATTGATTATTCAAGTATTAAGAAAGGTAAAGGGTATCTCCCTTTTTTATGCTTTACCAAAGTTCACTGTTTATGTTTATTAGAACTAGCCTTCATTGATACTTAGTTAAATTATCTATATTATCAATGGGGTAATATCGTTGGTTGGTTCTTATTGAAACTAAAGGGGCAATAGTTTAAGATTATTTGCAATAACAGAAAGCTTAAAAGTATATGAAATAAAGACACTAGAGATAGAAAGAAGAATACATTCATTAATTAGAAATGAAAGAGTGCAATACATTAAAAAAAAAAAAAACTACAAAAGATCCTAATAACTACATCTTGTTCTTGGGGGCTGGAGGGTTAACAGCTTGACTTGGTTGGGAGATAGCAGCATCCTTAGCTTTGGGATCAACTTTGTTACCTTTAGCCTCTATTGCTTTTGCCTTGGATGTAGCCTCTTTGTCCTCGGCTTTAGAAAGAGCCTTCTTCTTCTCTTGGATCTCGTCTTTGTCCTGGACTCCTTCAGCTTCTTTACCTTGATCATCTGCCTGGCCTGATCCCTTTGAAGCCTCAGGGAGAGGGAGAACAGTTTGGCTGGTAAGGGGCTGCTCAGATATTTCTAGGGCGTGCTCAGGGGCAGAGGAGCTAGAATTTCAGAGTTCACAGATCTCAGGGTGGTAATAGATACTCCCAAGTTGCCTTAGTCTAGAGTTTGCAGAAACTCCTGTGGTGTCCAGGGCCTTACCCCATGATACGTCACAATAGTCCTTACAGATCGCGGAAAGCTCTTCAGCAAGTCTTATTTGAGTTTCTTCAATGCCGAGTTGGTAAGACGCTTATTTTTCAGCTATAACAGCCTCCTTAGCCAGTTGAACTGCCTCCTTAGTCCTTTGCAATTCTGCCCTGAGGTCTTTAACTGTTTGCCTCTCCACGACCAAGTCTATCTCAGTTAAATGAAGTTTCAAGCGTTGGTCCTCAGCCTGCCTTTCTGCGGTCTTTAGACCCGCTTCGGCACTGTCCTTGGCCTGTACCGCCCCCTTCAACTTCTCGGATAGTACCTACTGCTCCTCCTAGAGAGCCCCAAGAATCTTCTCGGTCTCAGAATGAGTGGGGCTCAACCCTGGCTTGATTGCGGGCATCCTTGACCCACTCCTCGGCCATGAAAACCTATTGGGTAATCTACATAAAAAGAACAGAAGGATCTCATGTAAGACAAAGAGAATGAATGAATAAAAATGACAAAGTGCCTAATTAGAAGAATGGGTTAAATCACTGACCATAGCAAGATCCTTCTTGAGGGATAAGAAAAGATCGGGCTGCTTGAAACGCTTGTAAGCGTCCATATCTTTTGGCAGAAGAAATGGCCGCTCCTAGGCTTTAGCAATGTGACCTGAGTGCCCTCATTGGAAACTTCGAACTGAAGCATCCCAAGGGATGGCAGCACCATCCACTTCCAACCTGGGGGACCAAGTGTGAGATGGTCGGTGCACATTGGCCCCAAGTGATTCATCCCGGCTTTCAACGGATGGGGATCTCCTGGCTCGATTGTCCTTGGCCACTTTTTGTTGTTTTTTCCCCTTTTGGGGGCCCACCTCGCCTTCCTCCAAAGCCTCATTTGGCCTTTTCTTTTTCAACTCGGGAAGTGGCTTTAGTTCGAGGTCTTTAGGAACTTGAGGAGGAGGAGGAGGAAGGTTAGCTGGGACTTGGGACTTACTGGCCTCTTTTGAAGTGGACACTTGATTTCTTGCTGCCATAAGCTCCTTTAAAGTTTTGCTCCCTCTGTTCAGAGCCATCCCGTCTTCTTCTTCTTCCTCCGAGGTATCGTCCAGAAGAGCAGTTATTAGAACTGGTGCGTGGATGCTTGATTGCCTGTCAGGTTCTTCCTCGGCTTCCGAGAGTGGAATCACTTGCACCTCCCGAGGCACCTCATCTTCAAAACCGAACTTGTCAATTTGTTCCTCTAGTGAGGAATTAGATGAAGCAACCCCTTCTTCGGCTGCTGCTACTTCAAGGGGAACTTGTTGAATTGGTGGGACGATCAGAGGACCACCTTGTGGAAAGGGGTGTGCTACTGGGGGAAGATCGTATGGAGCTAAAAAATTGGGCCGAGACACGTCAATTCGGGCTATATGATGGTCACCTGCTTGTATGGCGTTGCTGACCTCTTGGAATATCTCTGAAATGGGCTGGAAGTCCAAAATCAGATGGACGACTCGAAATTGCCCGTCTTCACTGATGAAAATTTCAGATCTCAGCAAGTAATTGAGGGCTGCAACGTTAGTCAAGCTGAGCCGAGGAGCTACGTGCCTTCTATCTGTTAACACCAAAGAAGAACAAAGCACAGTTAGAAAGTTAAAATCCATTGTTGCGAAAAAACAAGACAAAAAGAAGTAAAACAAGGCCGAGGCTAAAGAGTCTAAATCTATTGTTAGGAGACCTAAATCTAGGATGTCCCACCTGGCTCTCCTCTTCGATTGGGCAATGAAGACCATCATGCCACGCCCCCGAAGCAATCAGGTAGTCGTCTTTCATCCCCTTGTTAGATTTGGGGAGACACGAGATGAGCCTGACAATATCAGATCGGGATTTGAGGTAAAATCCTGCCCCTTTTTGTTTGTGACACTCGTACATGTGGACCACGTCGTGCCAGGTGAGCCTTAAGCCCAAATGCTTGTTCAGAGCATCAATACTCCCTAGGATCCTAAAAAAGTTAGGTGCGCACTGGTGAGGGCATATCCTATGGTTGCGGAGATAGTCCTTTGTAATATTACCCATGGAGAGAGTCATTCCCCCTTCTATGAAAGCTAGCATAGGGATTATGACTTCTCCCACTTCTCGATTGGTTACTATTTCTTCTGGGGAATAGTACCGTAGGGTAACTTCCTGCAGTATGTGATATTCTTTCTTAAGATCTCTATCTTAGCAAGACTGTCCACTAAATGCTTAAATCTACCCATTTTAGACAAATTAAAAGGGGAAAATACCGACAATGGCAACTGGGGAAATAAGAATTTGAGTGCCGAGGAGATTGGCTGAGGAGAAAAAGAAAGGTTCGGAGAAATCAAAACTTACGCAAACTAAGGTGAGTGATGATCCTTGAAATCTTTAGAAAAACTCTCAAAGATTTCTAGGGAAACAGGAATGGTAAGCTTAACGATTTAATAGGTCTTGTGAATTTGAATGCTTGAGATTGCTAGAGAGCTTGAGAGTTTGTAAAGTAGAGGAAAAATGATTCCCTTTAAGGCTTTATATAGAGGGCAAAGAATGAGTGGGAGTTATCTCGCCCAAACCCTGAGGAAAAATATCAACCGTCGGATTAATGCCTCACCGTTAGATGCAAGGAACATAACGCCGCCTGGAGCAATTAATGGCGCTTCGCAGATTTCGAAATGTTAGTAGCAATTATGAAGTGCACAAAACTATACTCCCACACGTGTAAACTCAAAAATTTTGATATTCCTAGCCCTTAATTTTGAGGCAAATCAAAACCCCACTTTTTCTCCTCGAATGCGAGGGAAAAATCGAAATTTTGAGGGGTTATTGTGGGGTAAGAGCCCAAATTTGTATATTGGGCCTTAGGCCTTATCTGAGGACATTGGCGTGTCCGAGGAGGAGTAAATGATTGGGAGAGGTCCCAAAGTTGAGAATCACATAAGGAAAGAATGGAGGAATATAGTCCGAGGAGGAGCTCCTTCTCGGATACGATGAATATTGATCAAATCTGTATTTGGGAATTCTAGGTGACCTTCCAAGAAGTTTCAATGATAAGGATGAGCATTAAGCACGTATATAAGCGATAGGAACTCAGAAATATCTAAAGGAAAAGCTGCTACCACCGCATTAAATGCACTGAAGCAACTTTTCTGACCGCATTTATGTGAAAAAGACCCTTGAACAGTGCAGTCTCAATTACCACAACTCACAGAAAACCAAAGAAGATGTCTGATGGGACATCACTCAAGTGAAGGCTTAGATGATTAACAAGTGTAGGATCAAGATGGTTTGAAATGAACTATATAATGTGAAAGACCTCCCATGAGAGAGGAATCGAAAAAAAAAAAAAAAAAAAAAAAAAAACATTGTAGTAATCAAAGTTGTATTTATAAATAGTTATATTGATCTATACTCTGAATGATCTCTTTGGATAGTGAATTTATTCAATCCGATAAGTCTTGTTCTTGCTTGATCATCTTCTAAATCCATACGAGCCGTTATAAGCTTCATTAAGGCCTAGCTCTTTAACCCATTCTCTACAAATTTATTGTATTGGGCTCATTGGGCCATCACCCAATTCTTCTTTGGGCTTGGGCCCTAAATTGTGACCCTACACAAATCATAAATAATTATTTTTTAATAATAAACTCTACCCTTTATTTGAATTTTTTTTTATATAAAAAATATTAATCGCCGCACCCCACCGTACTCACACCCTACTTTTTCAAAAATTGCTGAGTCCCGCACCCGCACCCTACATTTCGGCTTGTTTCAGCAACCATATGTCTGTTTCGATGGTTGTTTCAACCGGAATCAACCGTATCGATCTATTTCAGCAGCCATTTCTGCTGGAATCGGACCGATTCGGCTCCCATTTCCGCCAGAATCGGGTTGAATCGGCGCGAATCAAAAAAAAAAAAAAAGGCATATCAACGTGTCAAACTCTGGACGCCGCGTTGGGACGAGTCCGATGCAAGTGCAGCGACCCTGGGGCCGCACCCATGCTTTCTTGCTTACATTACATGTGAACTGATTTTACTGCAGGTTTTTTTTATCCCTAGTCTTAAATGTTCACGTTCTTTCTTTTCTTCTTTTTTATTTGATTTTATCATTGTCGCAATCATGTTCCTATCATTATCCATAGCAACCTAACCTAGACGTGCCAAACTGCTTCACCATTACAAATGAAAGACTTTTACAATAAATTTTTTTTTGTTAAGTAAATGATACGCATCCACATGACAAAATTGGGAAATGCCCCGTTTGAGCAAAAAAAGCAGCATTATGCCCTCTTTTCCAAACTAAATAGGGAAATGCCCCTCTTTTGAAAATTGAGTTTCTCAAAATCGATTTAGGCCCTATAGCGGCGTTTTTTAGGAGCCTATAGTGACGTTTTTAGGACCTATAGTGGCGTTTTTTAACTCGATTTATATGAAATCGAGTTATAGGTAAAAAAAATTAAAAAAAATTGCCTATAACTCGATTTTATGGAAGTCGAGTTACAAAACGTCACTATAGGTCCTGAAAATGTCACTATAGGTCCTTAAAAACGCCGCTATAGGGCTCCAGAATTTTTTTTTTTTATAACTCGATTTTGAGAAAATCGAGTTACAAAAGAGGGGCATTTCCCTATTTAGTTTGGAAAAGAGGGCATAATGCTGCTTTTTTTGCTCAAACGGGGCATTTCCCAATTTTGTCCCGCATCCACAAGTTCAGAGTTATCAGACTCTAGATATCTTTTGACAATAATAAAATAAACCAAGCAACATGACCTCCTAAAAAGTTTTATAGGATTAGGACACAAAATTAGATATGTAAACTCGCTAATAGAAACCCAATGCCAAATATTTTGTGCTCCAGTTACATGAATAATTTGTTTAGCTTTAAGGGTCATATCTTCTTGTCATACATGAGAAAATTCATAGGCTATGAGGAAAATCTCAGCTAAAAAAGAATTCACCATATAATATTAAGGCAATTGATAGAGTGGCACTCCCAGAACGAGCTGCTGTCAAATAGTTGACATAATAAATGTAGTATGCACAAGCATCTATTTAGACATTGGTCGAAATGTCAAATTAATCCGAGTTATTCTTTTAAAGGGTACTAATATTGCTTATAATTAAAGTTTATTTATGGCTCTAGATATAGGAATTAGCCTCTCCAATATTATGGATAAGAGTAAGACTCTCATCTCACCTAAACCCCACGAGAGTCCAAGCTTTATGTGGCTCACAGCTCACTTCAAGGAAATTTCTCTAGATGCTCCGAAGGCTAAAAAGATTAAATTTGATGACTCAGACTCCTATGACTGAATCTGAATGATGGGTAATATTCCAAACTAATTCTTCTGTATGCACAGATGAAAATATATATAGAGAGCTGATATTGAAGTTAGCCACCTACCCTATGTACCCTCCCAACTGAGGCTTCCACAACAACTGCGGCAAGGTAAGGTTTACCTTGAATATGCCTTTTTTTTATTATTATTTACCTTGAGGCTTCTATATTATTTTCCGAACTCCATGGTGGAGTAATTAACATGCTGAATAATGTCAGCCTTGTTAAATTGTATTTGATTATTTTTCATTTCCTTTACCAATTACTGCATGGAGATTAAAGAATATTTACTTTTACCTCTTTGGACCAAAAAACTAAACAAGACTAAACCAGTCAGGTTACTATTTTAGCTGGATTTAAGTCTGGACCAAGAGTCAATAATGATAGGCTTATTGCCAAAAAAAATATCAACCCTATCTATCACACATCATTTTTTCCCCTCTCTTCCTTTATTTAATCCACACATACTAATGGGATAGATTATTAGCACTCTTTGTATGGTGACTTACAAGTAGTGGAAATATTGTAAGGGTCTAGTTAAAATCTGCTTATTTTGCTGAAACAGAAAACTTTTTGCTGAAAGTACTATAGACAAAAGGAAATGTTAGTTAGATAGTACAGTGGGACCCATGAATAGTACCAGAAATAAGCTAAATAGTAAAATAAGTTGGCAAAAAATTAGTTAGCCAAACAGACACTTAAGTACCAATGAAGTTTATTAAATAACTTAATCCACTTCCTAATGAGGAAAATTGTATGAGTAGACTAATTTTCTGTTGACAATCGATTTATAATATATAAAAGCAAAGATCTCATGTCATGGAGGAAAGCATGGTGTTTTGCCAAGTGGCGTATTCTTTGCAAAGAGAATTGAAATATTCTCAAGTGCACATCAGAGATAAGAACAAATTAAATGTTGACTTTTTGTTTCATTTAGTTCAATGTTTCAAGACTATTCTAATTAAAAAATAAATATTCTTTGTTTCCTTTGGTTTAATATTCCAAGACTTTTCCTCCCTCACACTTCAATTCACAATTTCACCTCTTGCACTTATACTCCTTGTAGGGTTAGGATTTGTAGCCCAAGCCCAAAACAATGAATTTGCAGAGAGTGGGTGAAAAAGCTAGATTAATTATGAATTTAGCAACGGTTAACTATAATATCCATGTATGAACCAGCGTAAAAATACACGTAAAAGCTAAACAAATTGACGTACGAAGAGATATATTATTGATTGAACAGTGATTACAGTTCTTAGAACTACAGTAAAGTCTTTCTCCACCTCTTATTCTCTTTTTTCTTATCCCCCCTCTTTAGAGACCTTTCTCGTTTATATAGCTTTCTTCCAAACCATCTTCATCGTACACTTGTTCTTCATCCAAGCAATCACTTAAGTATATGTCATATCAGATATCTTCTTTAGTTCTTCAGGAGTGTTGGTAGTTGAAGTTGTACTGTTCAGGGGTCTTCTCTACATAAATGTGACTAGAAAAGTTGCTACAGTGCATTAAACACGGTGGTAGCAGTTTTTCCTTTAAATATTCTCTGTTCTTATCATCTCCAAACATGCCCAGAGCTTATCTTTATCATTGGAGTTGCTAGGAAGATCACTTGAACCTCTCAGGTACTTGTTTAATCGAGACGCTCTATATCCGAGGAGAATACGCTCTTCAGCCGGCTGATGATCTCTTTGGACTACACTCCACAATCATTTCCAGGTATATCTCCCATGTGGAATCCTTCCCAATCATTTTCTTCTCTTCGAACATACCTTAAACCAAAAATAAGGCCCCATGCCCAATACACAATGTTGGGCTTTTACCCCCACAATAGCCCTTCAAAATTTTAATTTTTCCCTCATATCCGAGGAGAAAAATTAGGATTTTGATTTGTTACGAAATAAAAGCTTAAAGCACAAAGATCTCTGAGCTCACACGCGTATAGGCGTAGATTTGGGCGCTTCATCATTGCTGCTGTCGTTTCAGCATTCCCAAGGTGCTATTAATTACTTCAGGTAGTGCTTTGTCTCTGGTATCCAACGGTGGACTATTGATCCAACGGACGTGGTTCTTCCTCAAAATTTGGGTGGGATGACTCCTACCCTTTCATTCATCCCTATATAAAGCCTCAGGAAAGGTTATTTCTTCTTTACCTTGCAAATTCTCAGATTCTCCAGCGAACTCGAACATTCAACTCCACCCAGTTCTTCAATCATCAAATCTAGACTTTATAAGACTCTCTCCACGAGTTTAAAGATCATCTTCCAATTTAGTGTGTAAGTTCTCTCTTATTCAAAGTTTTCATCTTCTCTTCGGCTAGCCTCCTTGGCCTTCGAGTAGTCACTCTCCAGTCACTGTGTTTAGAGTTTCCCCTTTTTTTTTTATTGAGACGGGTAGATTTCAGTATATGGTAGATAGCCCCGCCCAGATGGAGGAATTTAGGGCCACATATCACATACCTCAAGATGTGGGTTTGAGATATTGTCCTCCGAAAAGGCTGTTAACAGATCAAGGGGTGGGCGAAGTTATAATCCCCATCATTGCCTTCCTAGAAGGGGGAATGACTATCCTTATGGGCCATATTACCAGAGATTACCTCCGAAACCATAGACTTAGTCCTGACCAATGTGCGCCTAACGTCTTTAGAATCTCAGGAGCAGTTGATGAACTGAACCGTCATCTAGGATTAGGACTCACCTGGCTCGACGTGGTGCATATGTATGAGTGTCATAGCCAGAAAGGAGCGGGATACTACCATAAATCCCGATCCGACGTTGTTAGGCTCGTCTTCTGCCTTCCCAAATCTAACAAAGGGATGGAAGACGATTATCTGATCGTCTCGAGCGCGTGGCATGACGGTCTTCATTGCCCAACTCAACCAGGAGAGCTAGGTGGGACATCCTAGATTTAGGTTTACTAACAGTAGATTTAGGATCTCCGTTTTTTACCAATTTTGTCTTCTCTTTGTATCATTACTTTCAAGTTTCTGACTAAGTTCTGTTGTGATGTGAACAGATAAAGACCACGTTTCTCCTCAACTCAGCCTCACAAACGTCGCCGCGCTCAATTATTTACTCCGATCAGAAATTTTTGTGAGTGAAGACGGGCAGCTCCGATCTGTTCCTCTCATTCTCAGTTTCACGCCGAAATCAACTGATTTCCAGCCGGTCGGCAACGCGATAAGACAGGGAGACCGTCATATCAACCACATAGACGTTGCCTGAAAAGATTTTTTAGCTCCGTTTGACCTTGCCCTCGTGCCACATCCCAATCCACAGGGTATACCATTGCTCGTCTAGCCGGTTCAGCAGGCTCCCCCTGAACAAGCAGTAGCAGGTGAAAGAGTCGGTTCTTCAACCTCTTCACTTGAAGAGCAAATAGACAAGTTTAGATTTGAAGAAGAGGCTTCAGAAAGGGGTCCAGTGATATAAGTTTCAAAGGCCGAGGAGGAAACTGACAGGCAGTCTAGTGCTCGCCCTCCTGTGTTAATAACCGTTGTTCTAGACGACTCCTCAGAAGAGGAAGAAGATATGGCCAGCCTGAAGGACTTGATGAAGAATAGAGGTAAAAAAGCTAGGTCTAAGGAGACCGGGACGTCTCAACCAGCTATTAGGCTTCCTCCACCACCTCCCCAAGCTCCTTTGGATCTCGGCGCAAAGCAATTTCCAGATCCAAAGAAGAAAAGGCCCCTCGCTGACAATGAAGAAGGGGAGGTAGCGCCTCTAAAAGGGACCAAACAACAAAAGGTGGTTAAAGACCACCGAAGCAAAAGGGCTCCGTCTACAGAGAGCCAAGATGAAGGCTTCGTGGCTGATGTGTGCCGAGGATCTCGCACCTGGTCCCCAAGGCTGGAATTGGATGGTGCTCCAATCCCCTGGGAGACCTCCCTCAGAAATTACAATGGGGGCAGGGCAGGTCTCGTTGCTGAGGCCTTGGAGTAGCCACTTCTCCTTCCAAAGGACATGGAGTCTTACAGGCGCTTCAACCAATACGAGCTCTTCCTATCCCTTAAAAGGGATTTAGCCATGGTAAGTGAACTGATCCGCTTAATTAAGGTGCTAATCTTTTTTATTTACTCCTTTTCTTCGCTCTATATTGAAATTTTTTTGTTATGCAGATTACTCAGCAGGTTTACGTGGCCGAAGAGTGGAACAAGAAGTCTTATATTGAAACCCAAGCGAAGGCCCACTCTCGTTCTGAGGCAGAGAAATCACTGGGCGATCTGAAGGAGGATTATTCTCTGCTGTCAGAGCAGTTGAAAGAAATGACCAGACAGAGGGACAGTCTGGATGCAGGCCTTAAAACCACTGAGAAGCAGGCCGAAGAACAACGCAAAGAACTGCGCATGGCCGAAATCAATCTGGCAACAGAGAGAGAGTTGGTCAAAAATTTCGTGCTGAGCTTCAAAAAGCCAGGGAGACTGCCAAATTGGCCGAGAAGAATGCTCAGTTGGTCAAGGAGGCGGTCGAGGCTGAAAGGCAGGCAGCGTATAAGCTGGGGGTGGAGGAGACCCAAGTCAACCTTACTGAGCAATTTGCCTCGGTCAGCCGAAGTATTGCAATGTAACTTGGGGAAAAGCGCTGGATGCTGCTGGGGTCCCTGCGGAATCTGACTTGAGACTACCTGGGAGTATATACTACGATCCTGATATTCGCGAACTCCCAGGGTCTGATTCCTCTCCCCCCATACAACTCCAAGAGGCTACGGAGCAATCCCCGATCGGCCAAGTCCCTCCAATCAACCCTGAGGCCCCTAAAGAGTCTGGTCAACCTAGTGACCAGGGCAAGCCAGCTGACCCTTTGGCCCCTCATTAGTTTTAGTTTTTCTTTTATTTCATACTTGTATTAGTTTTTCTTTTATTTCATACTTGTATTAGTTTTTCTTTTATGTAAGGAATTGTGAACTACTTTCTTTTGATCAATGGAATTGTTCTTTTATTTTCTGTCTTCGTTGTACATGTCGCAAAATTTACTATTATTGCAAATGACTAACTTGTAGTTAATATAACATAGCCAAACTTAACAATGATATCATATTAATGATGCAAACAATTTACTTCAACACTAGAAGAAACTGATTGTGTAAGAATTATTAACAAACACTAAAAGCAATGAATGATATGAAGAACTCGTAGTTTTTCTCGAATATTTACGAAGAATACTTCTGAGCACCAACTGTCTTAAGTGTGTGGCCGAAGAGATTTATCGTAGGCTAGCATTTATTCAGATACGTTTAAATACTTAGGAGAAATGTAATGGAGTGTTAACTAACCCAAATCATCTGGTCCGAGGACTTCAGGCATGATTGGATTTAAGTTTAAACACTTAGGAGAAATGTAATGGAGTGTTAACTAATCCAAATCATCTAGTCCGAGAACTTCAGGCATGATTGGATTTAAGTTTAAACCCTTATGAGAAATCCAAAAACTTTACATAATAAATTGGCATATTGATTAAAGTAAAGATTTGATTAATAATAGTACCTTTTAAGGTTGTTTACATTCAAGGGGCGTGGTATTACATGACTATCCAAATTTTCTAAGAAATACGCCCTTATGCCAGCCCCTGAGGTAATACGATATGACCCTTCCCAATTGGGTCCTAATTTTCTCCAAACTGGGTTCTTCGCAGTGCCCAAAACCTTTCTGAGTACCAAATCACCAGACTCTAGAGGCCTTAGCTTTACGTTGGCATCATAGCCCTGCCTGAGCTTTTGTTGATAATGTGCTAATCGAACCATTGCATTTTCTCTCATTTCTTCAATCAAATCCAAACTTTTTTCTAGCTGCTATTGTCGGTTGGACTGAACGAACTAGTTCTCATGGTTGGGAACCCAGTCTCTAGAGGTATGACAGCTTCAGCTCCATAGGTCATTGAAAAGGGGGTCTCTCCAGTAGACCTACGAGGTGTAGTTCTGTATGCCCAAAGTACATGTGGCAATTCTTCCACCCATTTGCCCTTTGTCTCGTCTAGTCTCTTTTTTAATCCATTAACTATGACCTTGTTAACCGCTTCTGCTTGTCCATTCCCCTGGGGATAGGCAGGGGTGGAGTATCTGTTTGTGATTCCTAGTTCGCTACAATAACTCCTGAATGCTTTGCTATCGAACTGTAGGCCATTGTCCGAGATTAGAGTATGAGGAACCCCAAACCGAGTGACAATATTCTTCCACACAAATTTCTGCACATCAACATCTCTGATATTGGCCAGAGGTTCAGTTTCGACCCATTTGGTGAAATAGTCTATGCCGACCAGAAGGTATTTCCTGTTTCCTACGGCTTTTGGGAATGGACCTACGATATCCAAGCCCCATTGAGCGAAAGGCCATGGGCTGGATAGCGGATTAAGGGTTCCCCCTGGATGATGAATGTTTGGGGCAAACCGTTGACATTGGTTGCACTTCTTAACATACTCATGGGCTTCTTTTTGCATATTCGGCCATCAATAACCTTGGGTAATGGCTCGGTGAGCTAAGGACCTACCTCCAGTATGGCTTCCACAGATTCCTTCATGTAGCTCTTCTAGTAGTAATTCAGCCGCTTCAGGATGCATGCATAATAAGTATGGTCCTGAATAGGAGTGTTTATACAGTTTCTGGTCCTCAGATAGCCAGAACCTGGTCGCCTTCCTCCGAACTTTGTCAGCTTCCCCCCTTTCTTCGGGCAAAGTATCCTCCTTCAAGAATTTAATTATAGGATCCATCCAGTTGAGTTCGGCCCTAATTTGGTGAACCTGGACTACCTCTGTTCTTGCCTCTATAGGCCCATGCAGATCCTCGACGAGGATAACTCTCGGCAAATCTTGCGCCGAAGAGGTAGCGAGCGTGGCTAAAGAATCAGCATGTGCATTACCATTTCTGGGGATGTGCAGCAAATTAAAAGAGTCGAACTCCGACTGCAGGCGCTTAACTCGGCTCACGTATCCCTGCATTCTTTCATCCTTCGCTTTAAATTCACCTTGTACTTGACCAACGACTAATCTCGAGTCCGAGAACACCTCCACTGACTTTCCTCCCATTCTTCGAATCATAGCCATTCCCATCAGTAAAGCTTCGTACTCGGCCTCATTATTTGTGGTCGTGAAGTTTAGTCTTATTGACTTTTCGATAACGATCTTCTCTGGAGATATTAACACCAGCCCTACACCAGAACCCTTCTGATTTGCTGCACCGTCTACATATACTTCCCAGGGTGATGGACCTCGTTGAGAAATCATGCCAACCGATTTTTCATCCATGTCCTTCTCTGCCGTTACTTCTTCTAAACTAGGCTCTGTGAACTCGGCCACCAGATCTGCAAGGACCTGGCCCTTGACTGGAGCGCGAGGCATGTATTTGATGTCAAAAGCCCCCAGGATAGTGCCTCATTTGGCTATTCTTCCCGTGTAGTCAGCACTTCTAAATATGGTTTTAAGCGGGAGTTGTGTGAGCACGACGACCGTATGTGTTTGGAAGTAATGAGGCAGCTTCCGTGTACCAAGTACTACTGCCAATATGGCCTTTTCCAACGGCAGGTACCGAATCTCGGCCTCATGCAATGACTTACTCACATAGTAAACTGGCATTTGCACACCTTGGTCCACTCGTATCAATACCAAACTTACAGCATAGGGAGCCACAGCAATGTAAGCAAACAAGACCTCATCTGGCTCAGGACTGGACATGATTGGTGGCCGGGCCAAGTAGTATTTGAGTTGTTGGAAGGCCGAAGCACACTCTTCAGTCCACTCAAATCCTTTCCATTTATTGATCAACGAGAAGAAAGGTTTGCACCTATCTACTGATCGAGATATGAATCGATTCAAGGCAGCGGCCATTCCAGTCAATTTCTAAACTTCTTTGGGATTCCGAGGAGCTTGTAAATTGTGGATGGCTTTTATCTGATCGGGGTTTACTTCAATCCATCTATGAGTCACCATGTACCCCAGGAATTTACCTGATCCCACACCAAATGAGCATTTGGAAGCGTTTAGACGCAGCTTGTGCTTTCTCAGAACTTCAAAGATGTTTCCAAGGTAA